>OZ007516.1:12035008-12409347 GCA_963931865.1 Axinella damicornis | reverse complement strand
GGAGACATGAATATAGACACCAGACACTCAGCCACAAGAATATACGTCTGTTTTCCTAGTAGAATGAGAGCAGACATAATTATAAGCTGGAAAACATGCTAGATGAGGCCATCAGTGCAAGCAGTTGTTCTGCAAGTCAGATCATTCTTAGGGGATCTAGGGATCCAGACTAACTAATATACGCCTATTGACTATCCTACATTCCAGATCCAGAAAGGTGTTATTGACAAGAAAAACTCACTCAAACCACCAGACGTTCTCAAAATCTAAATTGCTTAATTTTGACTACTCAACACCACTCAACACTTCGTCACATACAAACCACCAGACCATGCACACACACACACACAACACACACGGTCACACCCCTAAATATCAATCACATAACCCACACACCACACATGTAAAACAAAATACCTGTTGGTCATAGTCCAGCTGACAGTTCTCCTGACCTGCTTGCACCTCCTGGACTACTTGTGCCTTCAGAAGCTGTATCTGTAATCCTGAAGACGAGCAGATAACGTTTCCACTGGATGATGGGAAGAGAAGGGGAGGAGGAGGAGGGACGAAGGGATGCAAGTACATTGTGGAACACATACCCAGGTATCTGTGGTACTGAGGTAGTAGGCATTGTCCTGCATGCTTACCATCAAACGTCCTCCTCTGATGTCATGGCACCTGAGGCCCTTCCTCTGTGCAGTGCGAGAATGATTCCCATGGTTCATAACATTGATGGCTGCCTGTCTGGCAGACAATGACATCAAAACACATACAGCGATCCCTTCGTTTATCATCCCCTCCCCCCCCCCCCCCCCGCCCCCCCCCCCCCCCCTCCCGGTTTTGCATGTTACCCTGTTGTGTGTGTGCATGTTGCAATGTGCATGTACATGGGTATAAGGCATGAAATCCCTTGCATCGGCTACCACCGACTTTTAGATGAGGCCTATATACCAATTTTTAATACAGCGATGTCAGCCATGCAGAATGAGATACCATAAGTTGTGGCAGTAAAACAGGGTGTGGTCAAGTTGTAGAAATTAGAAACAAGACTTTCACGCAGGGGAGAGGGAAAGATTCTGAACAACAAGAGACCTAGCAAAACAATAGTTTCCAACCTCTTCTCTTCCCCCAAAATACAATGTACTATTGTTGCATGGCCGCACTTACAGTGGTTCTCTTGAGGTCCGCCTCCAGCTGCCCCGAGACTGCTCCTGCTCCAGCTCTCGCCTCAGGTCCCCACCTGGCTGTCCTCTGGGTCATGTGACTGATTCAAGTGGGGAGTGAGGAAAGAGGTGATGACAACATTACGTACTCAAACTCATTTTGCCAAGGTCAAAAGTACAGTGTATGTATAGCCTTGTTTCAGTGATCTGGCCCAGAATACATAATGAGATTCATACCATTCAGAAACCTTGCTTAGTCAAGTGGTTGCTCAATAGGCAATTTTTTCACAAAGGGGCACATTAGAAGCTAGTCTAGCCACTAGCCCCTCTCCGCCCGGCCGGTCAAGCGGCGCGCGGCGAAGCTGCGCGCGGAAGAGGGTCTAGCAAACATTGCACTTGATTTGCGTTTCAACTGACAAATCAGATCTCACTGAAGCAATTCGTTTCCAATTTTATTCATGACTCTCGTGGTTGTAAACTGAGCCGTTCGTGTGCGATCAGCCCGGTGGAGAGTGCCTACACTCGAGCTAAACTAGTCCAACCTGGATGCCTCCAAGCGTACAGAAGTCGTTCTCAACTCCAGCTGGGACTTCACCGGTTCACAGGTACATGTCAATAAAGACCGTAATGCAGAGAAATGTCCATGAAAAGTCAACCATAGACGCTGGCCTAACTAAATGCAACCGCACATGCGAGTGTTTGCATGGGTATGGGATCATGCAAGGCCGTTATGTACAATGCAGATGCCTCTAGATCCTCTCACCTGAGAGTGTTGCCTGCTGCTGGAGTCGAATAAGCTGGTGGTGCATCGAAAATTCACTAGGTCTCTGGCCCAAAGCGGGCTTCTTCACCAGGGTGGGGAGGAGAGGGAGGGAGAGGGGGTAGAGGGAAGGGGAGGGGGTAGGGGGAGGAGAGGGAGGGGGTAGGGGGGAGGAGAGGGGAGGGGAGGGGGTAGGGGGAGGAGAGGGAGGGGAGAGGGGGTAGGGGGAGGAGAGGGAGGGGGAGGGGGTAGGTGGGGAGGGAAAGTGGACGCCCCTGGGGTAGAGGTGTTCATGGGTAACACTTATTTTGTAGTGATTGGTCTACCACGTAGTACTGAATGATGTGGGCCATAGCCAATCTCAGACTCCCACTGGCTCTATACAGTATTGTACTGCAGATAATTAATTACAATGACGAATCCAAGCAGCACATACACACCCTCTCTCTCTCCTCACCTTCATCGGCTGCTGATGCCAGTTTCTCCACCTTTGGCAGTGGAGCAAAGAGCCCGTAGTGTGGCGGACACTGGAAATACCTGGAGAAATAATAATACGCACGTACAGTGCTATGTATGAGATGAACAAATGAACTGACACACCAGTCCCATTCCCAGACACATCTCAGGGTCTGGGGAATGAGCAGTTACTACATGTGACTGGTACACACTCTCATAAGCTACAGTCAGTTACAAAGCACAAGAAAATCATCTACACAAATACAGCAAGACAGACATATGCAAAGTTACAATATGCTACTATCAACAATAAAGGTTATCATGGACATTTGACTACAGACGTTTAGCATGCCTATTGTGATTTGGCATGTCTCTCTATGCTCCAACACCCCACACAGGTATTTCCACTGTTTGGGCTCATGTTCTAAGGTCTTCACACAGAGAGGAGGAAAAACATGCAGATCTGTATTGTCACAGAAAGAGGAAGGCAGCCAATCATCAATCATTCAAGAACCAGTACATCTCTGTTGAAGAGAGGGGAAATCCCAATCATAGTCCCATTTTAGGGGTGGGGGGTGGGGGGTTTGAGGGAATTTGGGGGGAGAGGGAATTTTGCAGTATGGAAAAGCAGTATGGTTTGTGTCTGGGCTTGATGTTTAGTCAGAGCCAGGTGGGCCGTTTTAATTTTAATTCATAAATGGACCTAGACAACACCTTGGCCAATTCTTTCAGCAATTATCTACCTATCTATCTATCTAGCTAGCTAGCTAGCTAGCTAGAGCTGAGTGTGTGTAGTTAGTATGCACTTGGATGAGCACACTGTGTATGGATGAGTGAGTATTCATTGTCCTGATTTATAGCAGACTTGGTAAGGTGTATTTATGAGCAGCCAAGCAGAACCCATAATCACTTTTCGAGGATATACTTGCAGGCTATAAATACACCCTATTAAGAGTGCCGAACAGGTTGCTGCACATGCCCGTGCGCATTGCGAAAAGCGACATATGTACCACGTACGTACGTACTACAACACACGTACGTACGTACCTACGCATCCAGCACTGTGTCTCGGCACTTCGGTGCCCGAGACAAAAATAGATCTAAACTCATCCCAAAACGTGTTTAAAAAGTGCTTTTAGCGAACTGTATTGAAAGTATACCAATTTCAAAAACCTGAAAATCTGAAGATTTTGTCCACTCCAATAATCAAATGTTACTACCCACAATGAGTTAGTTTTGCGTCCACGTTACTGCTACAAAACAAGTTCACAAACCTCTTGATAGAGAGCTAAGTCTGCTATTGACATAGAAATGGCCCACCCGAAGACAGCCAAGCCCAGACACGGCCACGCTGTTTTCACCCTCTGGGTGCACCTATCCACCTCCCCCTGTCCCACCCTAATATGTTTTTATGGGCTATAGAGGCTATCTCCAAAGGACATTGCCGGATGTGACATCATAAAGTTTGAAGTCTCATGATGTATACTTGTAATTGGTTGGTAAAGGGTTAAAGTGTTTTAATTAGTGCAGTATAACTGCAGTACTAACAGTGGTCACTTTGGCTAGTCAAAGTCTGGTGCCAGGCAGCTCTCTGTGCTACGCAAAGGTGTTGCGAGCGCTTGCCATGCCCACTGCATCTGTGTGAGTTCCGTGTAGCCCACTACTCTGACACACTTGCTTTGTGCAATAGTGTCACTGGGTCCAGACATACCGTATAGCGCCAAATTTTCGAGGCGCATAATTTTCGCGGTTTTCGCGGATTGGTCTTGGACCTCGAAAATTAAGCTCGCGAATTTTTTCAATACTAGCTAGTAGCTAGCGCCCTGAGGCTTAGCCGCTATCACTCGACAGTGAATTGTACCGCCACGCAAATGTGGAGCACTACGATATCTTCTTTGGCACATGTCCGTGTTGAGTGATCTGAGAACTGTGGCCACCGAAACGTTCAGCATCTAGCAGTCAGAGGCGCGGCGACGGTTCGTGTGTATACCAACACAGATGGGATCGGGATGCAGCTATCGCGTATCGGTGAACAGTTGCCTTGTACGAGAGAACCTGGGAATAGCAAGGATCCCTTCGCTGTGGCAGTGGTGAGATCGAGTGTTACCGTGTCACACTGTTACAACTACAAACGATCGATCGAGTGTGCACGTCGGCCCGCACTACTTGCGCGCGGCACGCGCGGTGGCCGCATCAGACTGGGCGGGGCTAACCAGAATCCTCAATCCGCGAAAATTATTTCCGCGAAATTTGTAAAAGGCCAATCCGCGAAAATTTTGTCCCTCGAAACTTTGGCGCTATACGGTAGTGTCTTGTTCTGACCCCATCCTATCTTACAGAAGATGCTATGAAGCAAGTTCTCCCCCCCCCCCCCCCCCCCCCCCCCCCCCCCCAATCCCTCCTCCTTCATCCCCCTTCCCTCCCATATCCCCATCCCTCCTTCTCCCTCTTTCCCATCCCCATTCCTCCTTTCCCTCTCACTGTCCCTCCCCCTACCTGGACTGCTTTGCTCTGTGTGTTCTCCCCGGCTGCCTTCTCTGCTCTCCAGGGCAGCTCCATGGTGATGTGGAACCGTCGGCACTGGTTACCCACCCCCATGTCCGCATGCAGTGAGATACCTGAGGAATGGACGGCCACATTCCCAGTCCAGTAAGCATGGAATGGAATGAAAATAAGCATGTCTGTACCAGTGCTGGCTGCATCAGATATGGTGGCCACCAGTTTCTTTCCATCCAAGAATGTAGTGTGCTATAAAATGGATACCAAGTGGTTGCATGTAGAGAGGGTGTGGTCTACTACAACAGGCATACTCAACAAGGAATCTGACCTCTTGGTTGTTGAGGCTCTTGAGTCACTGTCTCGTAGTTCATAGTGCACTCTTTCACCCCTCCAACCTCTCACCTCTTGTCATCTCCGTCACAGACTCTGGACCACCAACCTGGTCAATAACATCATCCAGTGGGCTGCAGTGATGTGACCAATTTAGTCAAATGATAGTACAGTCATGTAACAATATAGTCATGTGGCAGTCACATGACAGATAATGATAACCTCGTTTTGGTGACAAATTCAAGTAGCGTGTCTTTGCAGTGACACTCCAGAAAACATTTTCTCAATTGCCTTGTAAATCGAAAGATGACTGTCTTCCCAACAACCAGAGACCGGCGTGCAATCACAAAGGAGCAGATTGTGGATATGTAGTGTAATTGCCGAATGCCTCACGCAGAAGATGGTGAAGAGGACATGATAATGTGTTTTAAATGCCACGAGTGGTACCATAGTACATGTGTTGTAGGGGGGGGTTCCTGATCATTACTGGGAACCTAGGTCAAAAGCGAAATGCTTGTAAGATCTACCTATATACACGAGGGGCAACCGCACTCCTGGTAGCCGCGTTGCAACCGGTTGCAACTGGACGGTAGCGCAAGCTAGGTATTGCAACTCATTCCAATTAACGCACATGCTACGTGAGGACCACGCTCGCGCTCTCGGTCGACGACGTCGCGTCAACGTCGATCGATTGAGCTGAGTCAGCAATGGCGGCCCAAGGAGAACACAAGAAACTGCTACAGCGCTCACAACTTCGCCAGCACGGTGAGGTTTGGCATGTAAGCGTCAGTAAACTACAGCAATCACGGCCGTGTGGTCAGAATCTTCGTGTGCCTTTCCTAAGAACGGTACTGCCACCGGAAGTCGAAGAGAGCGCTCGAGCAATGGCAGCCACGGCGAGACAAAAGCGCTCATATCTCCACCACCAAAGATGAGTTTCAACACCAACTTTTTACATTCAGGTCAGGGCATGATAGCGATCACGGCGGTGTAGTCAGAATTTCTGTAGGCCAAGCCTAAGTACTCAAACATTATATATATTATATTGGATTAATTAATTATTTATTTACGCGGCACAATTTTTCCCCTACCAGGAGTGTAATTATGATTAGCATCGTTCCCAGTCCCACGCCCAGCTTTTCGTTGCTTGCAGTACGGTAAAGCGGGGAGGGCCTGGTACATTTCCTCACGTGAGCATGACGTAATCGAAAAAATGGCATAATTTTCAGAACGAGGACGCAATGTTTTGCGTGTTATTCAACCATCTACACGTTCAACGCTCGGTGAGTATGACAGTCGCCCCCCGCTAGCTAGATACGTGTGGTATCTTACTTGGTACCTTCGCTCTTCTTGCCGTTCTGAGACCACATACGCCCACGTTCAACTTCCGGTCTTTCTATCCCTTTCTACCCTTGACGTCACTCACATGAGGAAATGTACCAGTACTGCAAGCGACGAAAAGCTGGGGGATGGCCTGGGAACGAGGCTACATTATGATGGTTTTTGTGTTATGCTGTGACTGATAGCTTTACATCTTCATCGACTGTTTCTGGTAATTTCCGAGCGCATTAGCGCGAGGCTTTGAATGGGGGATCTATTTCTCAGTATATACGTATGTACGTACGTGCGTACGTGGTACGTACGTACCGGAATATGTCACGCTCAGGAATGTTGATAGGAATGTTGCGGGTTTCCTGCCGGCCAATTTCAGTTTTATTTGCTGCGAGGGCTCGACGGTGCGAGAACTACAACCTTGAGAAACAGATCAGTGGACGAGCGTGCGGTGCTCCAGGGCTTGCAGAGCTGGAGCAGCTACATATGGAGTCAAACAGTCGACATCTGTTTATACCGCAACTCCATAATAGTCTCGCGTAGCCAGAGGCTATGGTACAAGCGAGCGGGGTCTTCACGGCTTGCAGAGCTAGAGCAGCTACATGTGGAGTCGAACAGTGAGCGTAATCGATATGTTTATCTCAGCTCCACACTCGCAAATTCACACTTAGCTATTAGAGATCTATCATACTCGTAATTCGTAAGCACGTGGCCAGGCTGCGCATGCGGCCGCGGCGTGCGCGTGAGGCAATTATGCGGATACATATTCCTAGTTAAGGGATTTAGTAACGGTACCAGTGTACATGCCATGGAACAATTTTCTAGAGGGGGAACAACATTTTCAGGGTAAAATTCCTGGTCCACCTGGACCAAAATTTTGGTCCTAGGACCACTTTATAGGGGGACCAAAATTTTCAGGGTAGGACCAAAATTCCTGGAATGTTGCTCAGCCCGGACCAAGGTTTTCAGTGGACCATTTTCTTGAGGACCAAATTTCCAGTGACAGTCAGAGGGGTAAGGAAGGTAGTAAAAAGTGGGGCGGCAAAGAATCCCGGAGGTCAAGCACAAGTCAAACAAAGAAAATCATTGTGCAGAGTGCCTACACCAGCGTGATTGAGCGATCAACTATTGTGATGAAGGGGTGTGACTGCAATCATGTCTCAATGCATGATGCAATGGGTTTTTACTATTGTCATGTGACAACGTCCTGAAATTTGATTGGTACTGCAAACATTATGGCAGCGGAAGTAACAGCTTGAACTCGCATAAGTTGCAAGGCCGCTTCTCCTATGGCCTGGGAACAAGGCTAGGGGTACAGTATGTGGGCATGAGATGTGTGCATGTGTGCACTTACCGGTTAGCCTCGTTCCCAGGCCGTCTGTCAGTCGCGCGCATCACATACATGACCTTTGAACCCTTGTCAGATATATAGCTATCTGACAAGGGTTCAAAGGTCACGTATGCGATGCGCACGCGACTGGCAGACGGCCTGGGAACGAGGCTACTTACCGGTATACGTGTGTGTGTGTGTGCAGTGGCAAAACAGCTGTGGATGTTCTGTGTATCCTACTACGTTTTTTTCTGCTTGCTTGTTTGTCTCTTCGTGCTGCACGTGGCAATTGTGCAACGTAAAGACGATTGCGGTAAACATGGTAGCGTTTATGTCAGAGACAAAACAGGAAGGAGGATTCCAGTAATACAACCCTTCAGACTCGTCAGACTGTTTCCTCAATTCAGAGGTTTGTATGAATCTTAAAATTTTGTCTGAGGCACTGGTCTAATCAAGGAGACTGGTTACGGGGTTGGTCGCTACAGCGATAACAGCACCCAACAGCTTGTACACTGCAGTTCCACCGTCTGCATACACACATCCTAGGTTAGTTCAGTTCTAACATAACAGGGGAAATTTTCTGCAAAATCTAAAACAAACAAATGATATGTGAATGTATACAGAATTAACACCAGATAGTGCAGCTCGTACCTAGTGGGCTTGTGTACCAAGTAAAACTGGCACGACAGGAAACTGATATTCAAAACTATTGATTTTATTGGTGGGATGTCAGCTCTGCCTATCTCTTTGCTAACCACAAGAAACTGCTTAAAGCAGAAAAGTGTGCGTCAAGCATTCATGTTAAATATCAAACCTCCTCATATGAGCTTATGGGTCACCATGGAGAGCAGAAGCCGTCATCAGTTGGTAAAACGATTGGTTGTCAATACAACATGTTGTATTGATTTTCAATACATCATATTGACATACTCCAGGAATATTGATATTTCAGGCCTGGCTAGTTGGAGTGCTACTGCTGTATACTTGCAGCTACATGTATTTTGTATGGCAAAATTGACGTTGAAATTGTTGCAGGGCTTTAGCAACACTCCAACACACAGTCTCTCAGAAAACTAAACACAAGCTCCACAGCTGGAAGTGACTTTGCATTAGCCTCGTTTCCAGGCCTTCTGACCCCAGCGTTTGTCGCTAGCAGTACTAGGGCAAAATGCACAGATGTAGAAATTGTTTTGTTTTGGGGGCTCTAGCGGCACTTCAACAAGCAGTCTCAGCACCATTCAATAAACACAAGCACCAGAGCTGGGAGTGAGCTGGCAGAACAGCCTTATGATACAAATTTCCAATATACCGCACACACAAGATGATGGATATGGGAGCCTAATGATGACATGCACTATACCTGTGGATAGTATCATGAGCATTGAGTTCACAAACTCGATGTGTACTCTGCTTCAGGTAAGTATGACAGGATCAAGATTCATAATCACGGCACACAAGGCTGTAGGTCAGCCTTGTGTGCCGTGATTATGAACTAGCATCGGCAATGCCTCCACCTTCCCCCCCTCTCTCCTCCGAGCACTTCCTCTCACCCCATTCTCTCCTACACACACAAAGAATGCAGTTGGAGATGCAGAAGAGATGTGGACTACAGGTATGTGCCTCTATTGGTGATGCACTTCCATGCCACCTGGGGATCACTGGAGGAGTAGAGTTTAGATTTCTGGGGATTACCAGAGTTTACTAGAGGAGTAAACAAGAGTATGGAGATTACTGGGGATTACCAGAGTTTACTAGAGGAGTAAACAAGAGTATTGGAGATTACTGGGGATTACTAGAGTTTACTACAGGAGTTCAATAGGTGCAATAGTACACAGTACATTGGCACCACACAAAACCATGCATAGAGTTCAATAGGTGCATGCAAGCGTTGGTCTCCTCCCAAAAAGCATGGAAAAAATACTTTACCCTATGTCGTGGAGGACTGTCCATCAGGCATAAAAAATTGTCATATTCTTCATGCTGGCTATCTCCTCTACCAATGTTCCTACCATTAGGCCTTGCATTTCCATCATGCGGGAGAGGATATAGCAGCCCAATGTATAGCCAACAGTAAAACGTATCTTATTCCCTGGCAAGTCCTCCACCACTGCAACCTGCATGTAGTTCATGCCTCCCCCCTCCCCTCCCTCATAGAGCCACAACAGAATTACATACTATGACAGTTTGTGTTGCCCATTCACAGGCCACACCCCTACGGTCCATGTCTTTCTCCGGCCTGGGAATGAGGCTAGGCTTAATCACATCCACGCCACTGAGTAAACCAATCAGAATATTTATTAGAAGAACTCCGGTGGTGACTCCGCCGTGCAATATTCATTCCAACACAACTATTCTCCCTTCTCAGCAGCCAGCCTAGGATTGAGGCAGGCTGCTGATAGCTGTACTGCAAGCGACGAAAAGCTTGGCGTGGGACTGGGAATGAGGCTACTCCAGTGATTCAATATACATGTACCATGCAATATTCAAACATGTTTCTCTTCTCAGCGGCCGGCCTAGGATTGGGGCAGGCTGCTGATAGCTGTACCTGGATCATGTAGAGCTGAGCAATGCGGTATTCCTCTACTGTCAGTGGCAGTGGAATGTGGTACTCTTTGACTAGCATCGTGCCTCCTGTGTGTGTACAAGCTTCAGAAGAGCAACATCATGTGGCACTGCATGGAGAACAAACACAGCAGCTGTCAGTGCCCGGTGGATGCAGTCCCCTTCTCATGACCACACCAGGAGCTGGATGATTACAGGTGCAGCTGGACTTCACACGTTGCAGAGCAAGTGTTCTTCCATGCATGGTTAGCTAATAAAACAGTTGAGTAATCAGATCACTAGTCTGGACAGACACGCGAAGGTACATGAAGGACCTATAAAGGTAAATAGTTCAATCAGATCCCATGCCATGCTAAAAGCTTCTTGTGTTTAGTCTAACCTAAACATCACCTCAAGGTCTAAACAGATTTGCCTTAGCTGATTGCACCCACCACATGCGATCAGGCTGCTGTGCCCTACGATCCCGGTGACTTCTTGGAACACACCATAGGCTAGACTGCTGTCAACTGGCTCCACTTACCGACCTAGCCTCATTCCAAATCTCTAGTACTATACTACTAGTCTCGTTCCCAGACCCAAACAACCCCAGCGAAGATCGCTTGCAGTATCTCGCGGGGAAGGAGATACTGCAAGCGATCTTCGCTGGGGTTGTTTGGGTCTGGGAACGAGACTACTATACTACATAGTGAAGGAATCCCTCAGCGCGCCCCCGATTAATAATCACATGACGTAATAATAAAGTTCCCGGAAGGAAGTTTGACCGCAAACAGATTACTTTTTCAACCGAGCTATTTCCGCCTTGAAGTTGTCATGTCCATATAAGGAAATACATGTAGCCAAACGGGATGTCAACACTGTTGCACCGAATACGTATATACACATGCACCAAAACCGGAAACCAATGTCAAATGTCACTGATAAAGTTATTTCCACCTAGACCCTGCAGGGACTCAAGGAAGGATATGAGTTAACCAACAAACTACAAAAGAGAATTGAATACAGTGGGACTGTCAAATGTCCCTGGGCTAGCAAGTGGGCTAGGTGATTTTACATTCTGAAATTTGTCAAGGAGTTTGGTGTTGAAATACGGCATCATCTCTGGTTGACGATGACGCCTCGGCCAACCACAGAGTGGGGTACCACCAGGTGACCTGATGGTAAGTAGGAAGCAACATAATTACAAGCTTGACCACTTGCTAGGCCACCAAAGATCTTACAGCCCAATTTTGGAAATTTGGTCATGGTATACAGGACTAACCTAGTACCTACAATCTCATATTCTTGCTTATGTACTGCATAAATTAAGATCCAGAGTGTGAAGCTACCAGCAAAGCCAGTATTGAAATTCAAGTTGGCCCGGCACTAGCTCACTGAGTGCTACACTATCGTGTTGTAAACATACGTACTTTACTGCTATTGTTCGCAGTCTCTTGCGACCCAATGAACCTTGTAACTGACCCATCATTCTCTCATAGGAATCCAAATCCACAGAACTACATGCACATAAAAACAAAGGGAAGAAGAATATAACTTTTATGCAGCAAGCCAGTTCAGCTGTATAGTATAGGGATTGACTTGCATTATTGCTCAGAAATGATATCTTGCTGTCAATAAGCCCTTGGTACAGATACATAATAACATGACAGTTTTACATACTTCGCATTTGCTTGTCGCAGTAAGGGCCTATTAAATTCAGGTCGTCTCTCAGAAAGGGGCCGGGGCCGTCTCTGTATAATTTGGGGGAAAGGAACTTCTCTAATATGTGCAGCTTCCTGTACTGAAAGTAGAAACAGACACTACAGTGAAGACTGCACACTCACTGTGAGGGTGGAGACCAGCCTGGGCGGAGGAAGAGAGGGAGGTGGGGGTGGAGGAGGCACATTTTCCTGCTGGAGAGTTCGCAGTCGTTTTTCGACTAGGCGCTTTGAAAATCGACAACCTTTGCTTTCTGCAGGAAATGAAGTTAAAATATCATGTACGAGGTAGCCTCGAACACAGGCACAACTTGGGTTTGATGAGGAAGTGATGATACTACTGAGGTAGCTATGTACCTTGGCCCTGGGAATAGTTGAACACTTTTGTCATTTCTTCTTTTAGTCTTTCGACCTTTTCCTGGCACTCACTGTCAGAGACAGTGTAGCCAGCATCCTCTCCAGCCCACAAAGACCAAAGTCTTGTCTATAGAAGAAAACAGGATAACCTATTCACTACGTGGGTGTATTCACATGTGGAAAATGCCTTTACTCTCAACACCATCATTAATGTTTCCAAGCGACTAACACCTCCAAATTTGCAGTATGACAAAAGGGTTACTATTTGAGTCGTCCAGGGAATGGATGGATTAACAGTCTCGCAAGCCAGCCTCTGTTTCCACAGAGGGGCCGCGCCCCCTACTTGGAAAAAAATAGGCTGGCCTGTGATGTTAGGATTAACACCAAACTCAATGTTGGCACACAAACTCAGTTATGTATTAAATCCTTGCAGCTACATGTAGCTGGAAAACCACTACTGGTACATGTAAATAGTCATGAGATTTGAGATGAGGACTTCGGTGATCTTATTCCAGAAAATTTGAAGCTACCTTCATAAAAGAGAGAAGGCCAGCCTCCTCAGCTTGTTGCCTCTTTTTCTTCCTTAGCACCCGGCCATATGCCTCTGGATTCCTGTCGAGGTGTTCCATCAACTGGGCAAGTGCCTCCTCCGTGAATGTGGCTCCCAGCTCCTCGAACTCCTCTGCGGTCAGTCGGGAGCAAAACAATCCCCGAAGAGGGGTTGCTTCGTCGAACCCGTCAAATACACCGGCCATATTAAAGTCTGAAAGAGTCAACAAACAAATAATCTGAAATGGCGGTAGAATTTTAAATAGTGATTACGTCAGCTTGATATCAACCAATCAGACTTGAGACGTCTCACGTGACAATCCTGAATCTCATTATTATGCGGCGCGGCGCGGCTGCCTATCCGGCAAAATGTCGGATTGGTTTGTTTTGGTCTGAAATTTGCTCCCCGTTTGCTGCTCTCCGAGTGGTGTCTGCACCGCTTCAAACGTTCTTGGTGCCCACTGGAGCCGGAGAAACACCTCGAGCGCCTGCGAACTCGCCACTACCCTCCTGGTGGATAATTTACTTGTGACAGAATTTGGAATTTGGATTTACTTGGGACAGTAGACCAACTCCGTCGTATTAACTAGCTGCAACTGCAAGTAAATATCTTAACTGAATCCCAGTTCATCTCCCAAAATTTCATCTCAACGAGAGACTGACAATCAACCCTCTTGGAGCAGTGGAACACATCCATATTTATCGCTAGAGTATCAGCATGGGGGGAATCTAACTCATTGGAGCGAACAACAGTTGGTAGCATTGCGAGTGGAGGCAGTGCCTACCAACTTGTCGGCAAACGCAGCTCAAAAGTACAAGCAACCAAAGACCCCTGTTTCTCAAGTCATGAACGAAAAGAAGGAAAGCAGTTTGGAAGTGGGCCACAGCCGTTTGGCTGAGGCCTCAGGAGTTGGAAGTCAACAGCAGTATGTAGGAAGTGGAGATGCAAAGAAGAAGTCCACTCCTATCTCCCTCAACCACCTCCTCAACTTCACTGTTGCCTCACATGAGCGCCACTCCGGAAGGGGGCCCCTGCCTCCCCGGAGGCAGAGGAGGAGGGGAGTACGCTCCTACAATAAGGAACAGTTCCTGCAGGCAAAGTGAGCAGAACTCCATTGGCCTTCCTGGCTACTTAGTACACATTCATTTAGGGGGAATGTTTGCTCCCCCCCACCCCCACCCCTACTTGCCACGCTACAATTGCATGTGCACATGCATATAAGTGAGTGTACTGTGTACACCTCTTTGCACCTTTGGCAAAGCACTGGTCTGTCCTTATCTAGCTGACCGTCCCTAGTCTGCCTCCTAGCACCAGAACTGTAATCACAGCTCAAAACACACAAAAGGGAAACATGCATGTAGTAGTCACATGATTTCTTCAGCCAATTAAGCATATGCTTCTGAGCAAACATGGGCACATGCATAATGAATACGAGAGAATACTGTAACAAGGGAACTTGCATGTTGTCACAATTATGGCTAGAGATCCCTGTGTATAGTTGTGATCATTTAGTTCCGTCTCTCTCAGACTGTTGGTTAGGTAATCAGCAGTAGACAATACTGTACTGTCTCCTGTGCATTGTAGGTACTATAGCCTCATTCCCAGGCCACCGACAGGGTGGCCTGGGAATGAGGCTACCACTGCATTACTCTTCCTCTAGCTGTCAGTTTGTGGTGTCAGCATCAGGTGACTACAGCATGCACTCTGGTGATCCTGACCGGCTGGCGGACTGGGACAGGATCGAACAAGTGGTGAGCACCTGTCGTCTATTCTCTGACACTGTCATCAGTGTCTTGAGGAGTCATGAGGACCCATAGGCCACGCAAGCTACAGTAGGAGACATGGAAAAGTTCCATTCCATTTGTGTTGCAATTGTACGTGTATGTGCAGTTGCACTCAGGCATTTACGCTAGCCTTGTTCCCAGGCCTCCACCCAGATTTTTTCTCGCAGCTGTGGAGAACTGTGAGATAAAATCTGGGCGGAGGCCTGTGGTCACGATTACACTACGTATGTGTGTATATAGTGTGGGTGTGGTGCTTTGCTGTATCCTGTGTTACACATGTACTACTACTACAGGACAAAGGTCTTTGGTAGTCATAGGTACATGTGGGGGTTGACCTCTGTTCCTTGTATCTGTTCTTCAGAGGCTGTTCTGCCATCAAATTCCCTCCTGTCCGATATGCCTCTACCCACCCAGGGCAGGTGAATTGACAACATGTACCAATTGCCTTCAACAGTACAGTGTTTACAAGTTTGAATAACCGACCATAACTATCATTAACCATGACATTCTCATTCTTCAGCTAAGATATCTCGCTGTGGCCATGTGTACTGCTGGTCATGTGTGCTGCACTACCTCTCACTGGTAAGCTCAGAATACATCCCCTCATGCCCTATATTCTAGTAATCTTCAAAGTCCTGTTTACCAACAGATCTCTTTGTCCCACAATAGGGTGGAAAGAAGTGGCGGAAATGTCCAATCTGCTATGAATCAATAATACAAAAGTGATCCGAGTGAACTGAGTTTGGTGCATACTGTGTCCCTCTAGACATAGCCCACAATCACTTTGTGAAGCTGCTGGCTGCCACGTCCACCCAAGCGCTGGAGGAAATAACTGGGCCCGAGAGGAGGGAGCTTGCTGCACAGCTTGAGAGCTTAGAGAAAGATGAGGTACATGTGCGTGTATGTTAGGGGAATGAGGTGGGATGAAGGTATACTGCACTCTGTTGCTTATCCTTAGCCTCGTTCCCAGGCTTTCTCATGGAGTCACCCCAGCATTTGTCGCTTGCAGGACTAAGTACATGTATGTACTGCAAGCGACAAACACTGGAGTGAGAAGGTCTGGGAACGAAGCTAGCTAATCTTTACTTTGTGTGTTGCTCAGTGCTTAAGTGTCTGTGCGTATACGTACCTGTACATACATACAGATCTCGGAACAGTGTTTTGTGGAGTCAGCAATCGAAGAACTGAAGGTTAGCCTTGGTCCAACTGTTCAGGCAACATACATACACACATACATACATACATACACACACAACATACATACACACACACAAATACACTAAAACTCTGTTACTTCACTTGCAGGCCAGAGAACTGGTCCTGAGACGAGTGCAGGAACTCCACCAAGAGGTTGAGGAATTCGCAGAAGGTGCATGTGTGTCCAGCTTAGCCCTTTAATACATAACATTGCATATCTGCAACGTGAGACTTTCAGCTTCATGATGTCACATCTGGCATTGTCCTTGGGGACTTAGGCTCTGCGTGAGCAGAAAGGGCAGGACAGGGGGAGGTGGGTGGGTGCACCCGAAGAGTGCAAACAGCATGGCCGTGTCTGGGCTCTGCGGTAGGTCTTGGTTGGCACTTGTACAATATAGGGCCATTTCCGTCGTTTTTGGCATAAATGGACTTAGAAAGTAGCCGTCTTGCCTTGTAGGGCCTCTAAGGGCCTCTAGCATTCATGGTCCACTATGGCAGGTTGCCATTTCTCGGGAGACTTGATTGCAAGTTCGTTAATTGGTGGGTGTGGTTAAGTCATAATGCTTTGTATAGCTAAATTAATGATGACAAAGTTTTAGGGTTAGGATTGCTACCATGTTCTTGGGGAATTCTCAGGAAGTACTTTCACCTTTCATAACATCACTCTTGCACATGCACTGCAGGTCTGGATGCTGTTGAAAGAGCTGGTACTCGTGATACCACACAGAAGTTTGTCATCCAAAAGCCTGTTGCTGTCCCTCGTAGCACTGGATCAAGTTGGGAAGCATACGCTGATGACTACTTTGATGACGAATTTGAAGCTCCATTCTCAGAATCTGAGGAGGACGAGGAGGAGGAAGAGGAGAATGGAGAAGATAAAAGTGTGTCAGTGGAGAGCAGTGAGTCTCATGGATTGGAGAGTGAGAGTTCATCAGTACTGGAAGAAAGTCCTCAAGCTCGCATTCCACTGCCGCCCCATGATGAAGGGACCACTACTGGTACTGCAGTACAAAGTTTGGCAACCGGAACTACAGCTTCACAAGAGAACCCACTTTCCATGCCGCACGATTACAATAATTGCTTGAGCCCCAATTCCAGCTCTCAGTCAGACATACCCTCGGAACAGCAGGAGAGGTAATAGGAGCGTAATGCACCTATGGCACTCGTGCAACTACTGAGAAGGTGGTATTATGATTGTGTGTATTCATGCAGCAGTCCGGAGTCAAGTCCTTTGTCCCATACTGGTTCGAAGACTTCTCCCACGGGCAGTCCTCCCTCCCCTACCAATGGAACTATATCTACTTCTATCAAGGTGGGCAAGACTTTCTGCTCATTATTGTACTGTTAGTAACTTACAGAAGCTCTCCCCCCCTTCCCCCCAATCTCCTCCAGCCTCTGATGGCCAGCACCTGTACATCCACCCAGTCAATGCTAGGTGTCTGGTGAAGGTATACACAATGTTAAACACATATCACATGGGGCACACCTGATTGAGACCACACAAGCATTCACAACTACTTTTTGCATTCTGCCTGTTAGCTGTATTCTCAATATTGGAGGATGGAGGCGGGCGGGCGTGGGAATGACTTTCACCTGACCTGCTTCTCTCTGTTGTGCAGGAGTACGGTAGTCTTGAGCACTGTCCCGAAGAGATCACAGCCTGCATTGTGGAAATGGGACAGCTTTCTATGACAGAGGTACTGTGCATAGGATGTGTAGCCCTAGCCAAGGGCCAGCCACAGCATTGAAGTGTCTGCTTGCTGTCCCTCCTTAGGAGGTGAGAGACCGCTATCGCTACCTCAGCCATCTGCCACTCACATGTGAGTTTGTCCTGTGCGAGCTGGAACTCAGGCCACCGCTGCTTTCCAGGGACATACTCCGGATGTTCTGTGGTGAGTGTGAGTGTGAGGGTGCAGACGTGAGTGAAACAAATAGGTGTGGCTACATCTCTCTTTAAATAGGCGTTGCTAGGTACGCCTTGCTGGCTATACATATACATGAAAGAGAGCAAATAACCCCCGGTATGATACATGTATGTTGCAGATGAGCTACAGAGGCGTCGCCAGAAGAGGCTGAGAAAGAACAGGGAGGAGAAGAGGCGGGAGAGGAAGGCAGAACCTAGGTCACCACCAAATGGTGCGCCATTGTCACCTAGTCCCTAGATACAACTCCCACCTTCACCTCTGATCTTACATGCAACTCCACTCCTCAGACGTGTTCCCAGCTCTGACCTTCCCTCACCACTTTACCCCAGAGAAGTTTCATGACCTTCTCTCGCTACACACCTCTCCTTCCGTACCCCATCATCACTACCAAGAGAGCCCAGTACAACCAACAGGAGAGAAGGACGGCACAGCGAGGCTACAGGCAAATGGAGTGCCACTGGCAACAGATACTCCTTCAGCACCCTCATTTGCCGAGGAAGGAGGGTTGAGTGTGTAGTACTGCAATCATTTTTCTAATTCATTATTAATTTTGTTTCTCATAGACCCTGCGGGGGAAGCCACCTCCAGTGTGGCCCATCAAGCCAACGTCCAGACCTCAGGTGGCAGGAGGTAAATGCTATAAACACATAGCCTCGTTCCCAGGCTTCCAGTTTTAAGGCCTGGGAACGAGGCTAACAAAAATAAACACACTTAGCAGGGGCGGATACAGGATTTATGAAAGGGGGGGGCACTATATTAAACGCTGCCGGAGGCAGTGCATAGAGGCGCGTGCGTGCGCGTAGCGCCGATCAGTCCGCGCGAAGCGCGGAAAAAATTTTTCGCCTTCATTTTTCACTTCTCAGGATGGGCTCTCGTGGCACCTTCGCGCTTTGCACTGCAAGTTCCAGATGTACGAGGATTGCAGGTCCCAGGGCCGCCATGAGCTTCTTCCTTGCTCAAATTTCGCTCACGAACGTAATACGTACGTACACGGAGGGGTATACTAGATCGTGGTCTCGTTCCCAAGCCGTTCGGTTTCAGGCAACGGCCGCAACGCACGGTATTGCGAGCTGAGGAGGCCAGGTCAGGAGTTGCAACGTAGCGGCAGCAAGTTAGTAAGGAGGAAAATAAAGCGGTGAAGAAGCAAAAGGGGGGGCACCGGCCCCCGATGCCCCCCCCCCCCCCTAGATCCGCCCCTGCTTAGCTTAGCTAGTCTTTACACCTCCTTTATCCCCTACCAGCTCCAAATCGGAGGGCCTTGCTTCAGTCTGGGAGACAGAAGGAGGAGGAGGAAGATGAGCAACCTGCGGTGCCTTCCTTCCAAGAGGCATTCAATGATGCACTGCTCTCTGCTTCAGTGGCTGTGCAAAATTGTAAGCTATCTGTCTGGTTTGTCCTTGCTCCACCTACGTTCTAAGAAAGGAGGCCCTTTTGGATAGTGTGAACCTCCTTTCTCTCCTGGGAATGAGTTAATATGTAGCCTTGTACCCAGGCCATCTCACCCCAGCGTTTTCCGCTTGTACATGTAGTGCTAATGTGGGCGAAGGTCTAGTAAGAGTCGTCACATGTAGTGACGTACCTAGACACTGGGAGGAGTGGCACATACCAGCTGTTGGGTGACTTTTTCAACTGGAGAAATGTTGTCAAGACTGGGTGATGTTGACTGATCAATCGCTCTAGTCCATGGTTGTGGTCGGTAGCACGTTTACTTAATTGGGAGGGTCTGGGACCAAGACTGGTCTACCCACATCTGTCCAGGTACGTCATTGTATGTGACATCAACTATGCCTTCCCCTGCATTAGTACTAGTGGCAAACGCTTGGGTGAAAAGGCCTGGTTACAAGGCTAGCTAATATGCAGGTGTTCTCGTTTCCTTGACCTATGACTACGCTATAATAATTACCAGGTTCTGGTGGCAAACCTGGAAACAAGACAGCCAAGAAAGGAAAGAAAAAGCTGGTGCTCTTCTCTACTGGGGGGGCCAGGGGAGCTAGCTAGAACACAGATTAATCTCTCACCTATACTGTAGCTCCTAGCAAACAGCACACTTAGACCCATCTCAGCAGGAACATGACGTGCATACTCATTTAGAGTACTCTCAGTCAGTCAGATCTTCATGGTAGATTTCCATGTATGTGAAGCAGGCGCACTGTTAATTAATTTATATTGGAATGTATAATGACTGTGTAAAACAAGTTTTTAGTTTTTGTATCTTTAGTACAATTGTAATTATTATGAGCAATAGTAGCAGTTATTGCACTACAGCTAACAAACAGGTTACATTAGCCTCATTATTTTAATTCTCAGGACGTGTTGCACGCAAGTAATCATGTATGTTCAATTAATTAACCCAAGACTAGTGGTAGGAATGATCAAGGCGTAGGGGTGGCCGGGCTATCAATTATCAGATCCATGCAGAATATTAGTGGTGCATGTGTTCACTGCATGCATGGTTTTGCAATGGCCATACAAAATTTATACTTGGCTACTCATGAACTCAAGTATTATGTTATACCACAGAAAGAGAAAACAATTTGTAATTGTAATATCTTGGGCCAGAGGGAGTTGTTGGTGCTTGCCGCGATGTAGTACGAAGTGAATATTATTTAAGTCCGAGCAAACTCTGATTCACAATACGTACATGCACCTTACAATATATAGCAACTAAGACAAAAGGCTGGACACAAAGATACGGACACATTCACAGTATAACAAAGCACAAAAGAGGACAGAACAAAGCAATGTGGGGCCAGGGCAGAATCAAAGTAGCAGTGTAAATTAACCACTAATTATCACGATACTACAGTAATCACTCTGAAACAGCATATAAAAAACCTGCATTCTAGCGGTCTAAACAGGTCCTCACACAGTCTTCAATAACAAATAATTATGCTATCTTCTTGGGCGGGAAGCCTGGGACGCAGGTGCTGGGGGGTGGTCTCCTTTGGCTTTGGGAACGACAGGATCATCCATCTGATTGTCCCACATCTTGACGGGATGGAATTGGGGGGTCTCGGAGAGAATGCCATTGATGATTGACGTCCCATTTGTGATGTGGGTGGTGACTACGATGAACTCAGTTGTAGCTGTATAGAAGTAAAAAACAACACACAACATTTATTACGACTGTAAACTCAACGTATCTGGAGGACACATACATGTACCCTGCGCTTAAAGCTTAGGTTGCCCAGCAACTCAACACATCATTCTATGAATTCCGGGAACGATATACGATATGAACTACCCCTGGATCCGCCACTGATGTACAGGCATATTTGCACGTCCAATATTACTGAATGAGCCTGTACTCCCTCACCTCATCTCTCATGCAGGTACACTGACACCCTTCTCTGCTCCTCCAGCAGTCTGGTCTCCACCTGCACACACACCGACAGCAACAAATGTGAATATTAGGAGGGGTGCCCTTCACTCACATGGCTATTACTCATTGCTCATTACATGTCATGCATATCATAAGCACGAACTGCAGTAGCCTGATTCCCAGGTCACGGCCTGGGAACGAGGCTAGAACTGCAGAAACAATTAATGACCAAACAGGAAGCCACACTCTAAACACTGACTTAAACAATCCCAGTTGTTTCATGCTGAAGCTAGAGTCTTGGTACGAAGCTTAGCTACAACCTCATGCACTATATTGTGGCTTCCTGTTTCGTTTTGTTCAGCAGTTTTGTTTCATGTTCTTCATCAGTACGGTGAACTGAGTGTATGACAGCTAAGTCATGTGGCATATCACCACACAGTGATGAGCAGGACGAAGCTGGTCTCAGTTTCATTACCAACTTTCTGGCTTATTATCATCTACGTATTGCTAGGGTAGACCCCTGTGGAAGCCTGCCAACTAGCTACGTATTCATGCATGTATGGTCCAAATGATAATACGCCAGAAGTAGGAAGACTGTATACATGTACATGTAGGGAAGAGATCAGCAACTTGCATCAGTTTGAAATGCCATCGTCCTGCACATCAGCGTGTAGTGTATGCTACAACACCTGTCACCAGTTCAATTTGTATTACAATAATCTGCTTCCATGCTACATGTACATGTAGTTCTTCCTCTCCCACTTGACTTCAACTACGTACATCCAATATTCCCTACACACTTCAATCTCAAACTGTACCCTCCCCTCCACCTCCCCTTCCCACTCCCCTTCCATACAAATACTCAGTTTGTGCTAAAGAAGCTGGGATGCTCATTGCTGAATGCCTTAGCGTGAGGCACATAATCGTGTGTGCGCAGGCAGTATCTCCGTCACCAAGGTGAGTTTCAGCACCAACATTATACGTTTGGGTCACTGCACGATAGCGATCACGATGGTGTAGTCAACACAATCTTTGTAGGGCATTCGTAAGTAGCCAAACAGTTATTTACGTGGCACAACACGCTTGATTCTGCTGTCGTTGTGCAATGGAGGACAGAAGACGAAGACTAGCTAGGGACTGAGCCCAGAGGTATAGAAGACGATTAACTATTCAACAGCGAGATGACAGACGACAGCACAACACAAACACAGACAACTTGCACGCCAGCAGCAGAGCGAAATGCTTTGCTTGTTGACTCGTGAGTAGGTTAGGCAAAGGGCATCCGAGTGTCGTTCTAGGGAATTTCTTCACCGGAGGTGAGCGTTCTTTAAGTATGCACAGAGCGGAGGTATCCAACAATATTTTTGTTCTCGGCTTCGCTTTGCATAAAATGTTGATTTTCCGCATGAAGCACATTACGTATATCTATATAGTAAGCTATCTGAAATATGTTACTGGAGGTGCTGGTGAGCTCGGGGTGCTGCTCTTGTGAACACTATTCCCCCCTCCCCATGGGTGGATCTAGAAGGGAGGGCATGCAACCACAGTCGTCTACAGTGCTGGGGAAGCAATCTGGCAATGCGGTGGCTACTCTGCCAAAGGCACTGCATTGCCACTGCTTTCTGCTTCTTGCCATCTTTCTCAGCCCAACATACGTACCTTCTTCATATACTCAGTGACAGGGTTGTTCTCGAGGAATGCACTGCTCTCTGCGACATAGTACCGCTCTGTGTCCACCAGAAACTCCACCTCAAAGAACTGCTTGTAGATGGAGAGATTCTGCCCCTTGGCCTGGGGAGACTCCGGCTTGATCCCCAACTCAACTGAGGGCAAGGGAGGTGGAGTGAAACCAAAAATTAGGGTCCCTTCAAATGTACAGAATGCAAAAATTTCAAAAGATTTGCGGAATGGTGATTACAGTAGGCCTCCAACGACTAGGATTCCTGGAACATCCTCTAGTCAACTGACTTGCCGTTTGCACTACTAAATCAGTATTATCGCTAAAGCTCACCACATGCTATGAGTAATGAAAGCCTTCTTGACTTGCTGACATAGACGAATGCAGCCAACGGCTTGTTAATGAATTGTTCAGGCCCTAGTGCATGTCTTAGCTGTTCTCACCGTAGCAGTCAACCACACCACTGATGAGTCTTGTGT
Organism: Axinella damicornis; assembly: GCA_963931865.1. Taxonomy (NCBI): domain Eukaryota; kingdom Metazoa; phylum Porifera; class Demospongiae; order Axinellida; family Axinellidae; genus Axinella; species Axinella damicornis. The sequence continues at coordinate 12,385,929 of OZ007516.1, read as the reverse complement.
TGATGGTCTCCCCATCTCGCTCTTGTTCCACCAGTTTCAGAACACTGTTTGTCACCTGTACACACGTCCACGTACAGTACACAGTGGTAAATAGCTACAGTACATGTAATCCACCATTACCGACTCATGATACACATGTACACAGCTTTGGGATAGCATTACACACAAACTCTGCAATTGGTCACCTGTGTATGCATGCCTTTGAAGAGGCAGTCCTTCCATGTTAGTAGGGCAAGCTAATGCATGGAGGGGAAAAGATGGCAGTATGAAAGTCACTCTATGGTGAGGTCATCTGTGCAATCAATCCTCACTTGGTGCTTTCCTAGGCCTCCTCACCTCCCGCCCACAATTCTCTGGCTGTTCCCTTCCTCTCTCCTCCCTCCCACCCTCCCAAGCAAGAAATGATTGCACAGATGATGGATTGGCTTAGTTCCTCCCTTGAGCTTCCTTGCCCTTTCCCCCTCTCTCTCTCCTCCTCCCTCCTTCCTTTTTTGTTTTCCACCTGCCCTCTTTCTCTCACCCACTTCCTCCTCTCCCTCCCTACTTCATGACCTTACAGTAGTTGGCTTTGCTCTTCCTTCAAGCTCCCTCATCCTTCTCCTCCCCCCCCCCCCCCCCCCCCCCCCCCCTGCTTCCCTCCTCCTGCCTCCCTCACCCCCATGTTCATTTCATCAAGAATAATTTCAGCATAACAGTAAAGACAAGCATAGGAATTGAAATTAATAATGCAGTATGTATAATATACTCAAGCCTATGCTCGATCCCCCCCCCCCCACCCCCCCCCCCTCCCTCCTTCATGACCTCATAGCAGATTGGTTTGGCTCCTCCCTCCTTCACGTCCTTTCCCCATCCATCTCCTTCCTTCCCCTCACTCTTCCTCACCCTCCCTCATTCCTCAGAATCCCTCATTCTCCCCCTCCCTCCTCCACCCTACCCACTCTCCCTGAACTCTCCTCCATCCTCCCTCCTCCTCTACTCCCCTCCCACCCCCTCCCACCCCCTCCCTCCCCTCCCCCCCACCTCCCTCCCACCCCCCTTCCTTACGGAATAGATGTCATAGATGTCTTTCTTCCCCTCGTCATTCTCCCTCTTCACCCAGTGGCGGTTAAGGTACATACATATGCCATTGAGGACCCGGCTGGAGAACTGATACTCCTCCCATACACTTGTGTAGAACTTCAGCACCAGCTCCCCCATTAGGTCCACTCCATCCTGTGTGTGTGAGTGTGTGTGTGTGTGTGTGTGTGTGTGTGTGTGTGCAGAGTTGAAATAAGGAATACATGCATATGTTCAGAGGTCAAATGTCCAAAACATCACGAAAGTGTGTTCGCAAAGCTACATTCAAATTCAGGTTGGTCGTGTAATTTGTTTGACTATAGCATAAAGTAAAAAAAGGAAAGAAATTGGCTGATTCACACATTAGGTCACGCTTGCATTTATGGGCCGTCATTGTCTGTACGGAAATTGACCAATGTCATGTTATTGTGACCTATGAAGTACCAGTGTGCATGTGTGTGTGTGTGTATGTGTGTGCATGTGTGTGTGTGTGTATGTGCTGAATGTGTGCATGTGTGTGTGGTGTGTTAGCGTGATCTGATACATGTAGTAATGCCTCATCACTTTTGTAGCCGTTCTGCAGTTGTGATCTCGTGTACACCTAACATTAGCACTCGCTGCTATGGATCCTTTGTTATTAAGAAACTCCAAACTAGAATGGATGATCCAGGCTCAAGCCCAACACATTAAATTTTGAATTCAAACATGCAATTCATGATCTGTTGAGCTTCCTCATACATGAGTGAGAACCATGTACTTAATGTAATGCTGCTATGTACTGGTGTACTGCCCATATAGCTAGTTGAACGTACAGGTCGGATGGCCTCCAAGTGCTTCTCCAGGAAGTCCTTCAGCCGTGAGTACAGCTCTGTACCTACAAACTGAGCACCACCTGAAATAGATTTTGAGGAATGAATAATGAAGTGTGATCGATAGCACATGATGCCATCATCATTATTTCCTCTGCTGCAATGACGATGATGTCATCATGAACTCTTGGAGTAATACAACTAGAGGCGAATGAGACCATTCAAACCAAATAGAATATACCACATCAATGAGCAGCATAATGCTGACATCCTCAACTGCGTGGCTTATTTACCTGAGACACGATAACCGAAGCTAAACCAGAAGTGAAGGATGTAACATTTACCCTCCAAGTGGGCAAGCATATACCACATCTACATACAATTGACCAGCTGAATTACTTCCTTGGCCAACGGCAACTAATGAAAAATCCTCGTACAAGTCCGGCAGGCCTAAGAACGTAGTCGTCCAAAGATGTAACATAACAGGCTTGTACATGTAAGTTCTAATGCCCGATCTGCAGGCATAGTCTCCCTCCGAATCAGAAGATCCCCTTTTGCTGCTGGAGTTTGAGCTATGACCAAAGCAGAAAATCCAAACTCTGATGGTCTTGCAGCACAATTTCTCTATGGATTCTACACTATCATTAGCCTCGTTCCCATCCCAAATCATGGCAGAGGGCCTGGTGCACGTACGTGACGTCAAGGGTACACAGAAGGTATTGCAAGTGGGCACAACTAAAAGTGTGCCCACGTAGTTCCATGTGATGCCAGAAAACAAATTATCAGTCGGTTACGTGCAGCTAGTTGTGCGAAGCGATAGGAAAGCTGCCATAGTAGATTCTCAGTTAGTTGGACGTGACACCTGATAGGTGGAGTGGCAAGAATGTTTGTGTATATTCGTGATTAGCGTCGTTGTTGACCTACATGCAGCTAGCTAGTTCAGTGCAGCTTAGTTCACCCACGCTTAATTAAGTTCCGTCTACCCTTGACATCACACACGTGACAGAATGTACCAGGCCCTCTGCCGTTCTTTCGCGAGTGCAACCGAAAACAGCGTGGGCCTGGGGAACGAGGTTACACAATCATGTCATGAAAAAGTTTAGGTATATATATATATATATGCAGCATCCTTTACTACTGCATCCAGCACACACGTAGATAGATAGCACTTAGAAAACCAGCACAAAAGAGATATGGACAGATTTACAAACTGACATCAAGGACTCGTTAACTCCCAGGCATTCCAAGCCCTGAAATGTTATTCAGAGCCAATGCCACTTCAAATGTGAATGCAGTGAAAAGGACAACTCAGTTCTCTCTTCTTCTATGCTTCCATTGTGAACTACACCAGATTCCTCCCCTCCCCCACTCTACCATTCAAAATGGAAGCAGTATGGTAGCACACTATAGGAACGAAGCTAACAAACTCTCACTATGAACACGTTTTAGCGGGAGAGTGCGCACAGAGTGGTTATAGTAGTGAAATGTTGTAAATGAAGGCAGTAGATCATCGGTATATAACCTCAGGAGCCTCTACTGTAGCCTCATTCCCAGGCCTGCACGACGCTTTCGGTTGCACAAATGAATGCGAAGGGCCTGGTATGTTTTCTCACTTGCGTGATGTTGAGGGTAGAAAGGTGGTAGAAAGGACTTAATTGAACGTGGGCGATCTGGGGCTCAGAACAGCAACAAGTGCTAAGGTACCAGGTAACTTACCATGTGTATCTGGTTAGCAGGGGGGGGGGGGGGGGGGCTGTCACACACACCAAGCGTTGAACATGCAGTTGGTTGAACAATACGCAAAACTTTGCTTTGAAATTTTTGGCCATTATAATATAATACTCACGTGAGGAAAAATATACCAGGCTCTCCCCGCTTTTCCGTACTGCATGCAAGCGATGAAGCTGGGTGGGGCCTGGGAATGAGGCTACCTCTAATGCTGATTTGTTGTTCACTGTTCTTGGTCAGTGCTGACATGGCAGGTACACATGCCCTTCTGTTGGGGTGTGCGGTACACATGCAGTCATTTTCTGCAGCTGCATCACCCATACGGGACAATCGAAGACATACTGTACATGTACTGAGAGAGGTATAGTTAAGGGGGAGACAAGTTCAAACTCTTACTAGTGGTGGAGGTGGCCGGTATCCTCTTCCCCTTGGGTCGGTACCCTCCAGGCGCCGGCTGTTGGATACTGGTGAAGTAGTTGTACACATGACTGTGCACAGCGTCAAGGAAGAACAATTTGTCAGTAGAAACAGGTGCTAGACTGCCAAGAGTGTTGGAATATATCAACATCAAACCCAATACCAACGTGCAATCATGTAGCTATGAGCACTAGCATCTCATGTACAGACGTAGACACACACATACATGCTTACATGAGTTGGCATTATCACATTACTTGTACTGCCACGACATTTTTGGGCATCATAATAACAAAACATCCACACAGTATTGACAACGTAATGAAGACTCTTATTACCACCCACAGGTCAGTTTTTTAGCTTGTAATTTACGTAAATATTTATATACCACTTTGCCGTGCATTACGGGTTTTAGTGCACGGGGGCAATCTAGTTAACGGTCGAGGGTGAGATAATGCACGAGCCGAAGGCGAGTGCATTATCCGCCCGAGACCGTTAACTAGATTGCCTGAGTGCACTAAAGCCCGTAATGCACGGTAAAGTGGTATCTAAACTACTTAGTGCAACTCACCGACCCGAGACAGCCTTTGATCTTTGAAAAGTGTGCATTATTTAGATAATGCACACTAAAGTGTGCAATAAGCGATTTAATGCTCCGTCATATGATCGATTCTGAGGCGTCTGATTCGTTGAGGGTCACGTGAGTAGCACTAATTAAACATACCGTAGATAAGGTTCCCATCGGTTTCAGGCTCAAAACATCTCACAGAACTGCACACAGCCATGTTTTCGACATTCGTGATTCTGACCACACCCACTCATTAACGTGTACACAATCAAGATGTATGGGCGATTGTAACTCGCTCTAGCAGAAAACTCAGCCTTGAACACTGGAATTCGAGGCTCTGCAAGGTAAGACCACTGTTTTCTAGGCCCATTTATGCTTAAAACCCGAGATTTGGTCAACCCGGCTCCAACCAAGGGTTGTTCAAAGCTGAGCCCAGGCACGGCCATGCTGTTTGCACCCTTCGGGTGCACCCACCCACCTCCCTTGCCCCGCCCTTTCTGCTGGCGCAGAGCCTATCTCCCAAGGACATTGCCGGATGTGACATCATGAAGCTGAAAGTCTCATGACGCCATATGGCGTCATTGGTTGGGAAAGGGCTAAGAGGACAAATCACATTCATGGAATACACATTCAACCACTCGGCTTAGTCTGATGACAAGCCAGATACTAATACGAACAATGCCGAAATATGATGGCAATAATCAAGCAGGGGAAGTTACTCCTGATTACCACCCAACCCTATACATGAAATGGGATGTCTTGGGAATCGGGATACGTGCAGAGCTCCATGTATCTCTTCTCGAGCATGTTCTCCCGGCTATAGATGTGCTTGATCCCCCGGAAGAGGTCCTCCCAGATGTCTGCCAGGTTCACCGGCTTCATTCCATGGGGGTTGTGAGGCACCCGGCTATGACAGTCACACGAACACCTGGGAAATAGGTAGCTTTACATGAATAGCAGTTAATGTGCACAAGTGTTTCATTGAGAAATGCATCCAAGGTGACATGTGTGGCAATGAGGGAGGGCCATGAGTCACCTTACTCATGTAACATTTAGATACCAGTTTATGGGTTTTAGTGTACGAGGCCTCGGGGGGGGATAATGCACTTGCCTTTGTCTCGTACATTATCTTGCTCTCAACCGTTAACTATACTGCTCGAGTGCACTAGCTACATGGAACTGCGTAATGCACAAAAATGGTATCAAAATGACTTAGTGCTACTCACTGACCCGAAATGGCTGTTGGTCTTCAAAACTGTGGATAATGCACCCTTAAGGTAGGAAGCACGCCATCGGCGAAATCGCGCAATTTTGCTCATGAATAATTAATGAGATGACGTCACTCACATACGGTTATTTCATCTGTTTACGTTTTCCCATGGCGGCAACCGGAATAAACAAGGGGGGCTTCTCTCTTTGATGCGGCTAGCGGCCCTTTCGAGTTTCAAATCGGTACTCTGATGTGGCCGTGCGGTACTTTGAAGATTTGTTTGAACACTCTTTTTTTTTTTTTTAGCTGATTGAATGTGGCGATGGGCTATCTGTGTGTGAATAGCTAGGTGGAGTGAGCAGGAATGTTTGTGGGTCTGCTGAAGTGGCCGAAGAACAGCCTGGAAAGTGAACAGCCTCCGACAGCTCCCTGGCCAAGGTACTCTAGAGAGTTGACCTTTCGGCATTACAGGCCCCGCCCATTTTCGTGTTAGGGCGAATTTGGCTGGTTTGGTAGCTGGACTGGGCTGGTGAGAGGGAGTAGATGTGTGGCCAAAACTCGGTAACCGAGAGGTGAACGTGGAAAAGCATCCCTATTTTTGCAAGGGGTAGGTTGACCTTTTGGAAACTGGCCTTGGCTTGAGTCGGTTTTAGTTGGTGTGCGTGGAATTTTTTTTGAAAGCCTAGGGTAGCCAAACCTCTGTTTTTGAGGGTGGCAGTGAGTTTTGGGCTGTAGCCTGCAAGTGAGGAGAGCAGGTGGTAAATCCATCCGTAGTTTTGGGGCCTGTTTTGTGTGTGTATTGATGATGGGGTCAGAGTGTGGGTGGGGCCTTGGAGAGGGTCCAAATTTTCAGTTTCGTAGAGGGCCTTAAAATTGAGTTTTAGGGCATTTTCAAGCAGACGGAGCAGTTTGATGCAAAGTATTGCTGAAACTTGTGTACGCTTTGATGCTGCCCATTTATCCATCAACTTGGTTTCGGAGATCGCGGTACCCATGTTTACTACCTTAATGCTTACGCGATTTAAACATGTGATCGAGACTGAGGCGTCTGATAAATTGAGGGTCACATGAGTAGTACTAAATAATACTTAGAGGGCATTCTCAACGATGGGCAGCAGAGATTAAGAGTGGATGCAAGTGCCAAAAGGGGATACCATCATTCTTCCTGCTCTTCTGAACTCTAGAGGCTTCCCCCTCCCTTGCGATGGGAGGGGTCATTCCCTGCTTGCCTACTCCAGTTTCCTCGTGTTTTGGAGTTAGGAGAGTGGGAACGATCTCTCCTGTCTGCTACAAGCTACAGAATGGCTGTGTACTGACTCTCTTCGGAAACCTCATACTTTCAGCCACCAGCTAGCTATTAGTTTCCAGCACAGAATAGCAATTTACAGTATCAAGCACACCTAGCCACACTTGATGAGCTCTGAATAGAATATACAATGAATACAGTTATACATGTACATAGACTCATTTACACTGTATAGGCTACAGTATAGTCAAGGTTCCAGTCTCAACAAGACACAATTGAACAGCTGGTAAATTCATGGGTCCTCCTTGAATCAAGGCAGTAAAAGTATGTCATTTTCGTTTTCAGTACACAATGCCTAACTCATATCATAAAGCCTGGTACCCAGTGCTACGAGGAGTGTACTGCTGAAACTTACGACAGTCCTTCCCGGGTGCAGCTGGCCGCTAACTCTGCCTCAAGCTTCAATCTTGTCTGCCAGGGTGGAGGAGTTGCTGTGGGCGATGTTGGCAAAAGGACAAAACACAGGAGTGCCCTCTGCAGGTGGAAAGACAATAGTATACTTTTTACCTAAAGATTACAGAACACTCAGGGCCAGCACCAGCTTTATTGAAGCGGTGCGGCAGTGCTAATGGTAGGCCCAGAACTAGGATGAGAAACAGATGCCATTGCTGAGTCTGCATATACGCAAAGAGTGTTTATTAACAAGACTAACTAAGAATCGATGACTGGAGTACGTCAAGTGCTATCACAGCACTGACCACGAGAATTGAACTGCACGGGGTACATACATATCTAGGCTTGAAGGTATTGCCATTTCTTTGAAATGGGGCCAAAAAGGGGGACGGCCATGGCCGCCCTGGCCGCCCCTATGGCGCCGGCCCTGACACTGCACTGAGAGGGACAGAATGCCTGGCCTGGTACTATCCTATTACAGTATTCAACTGTATGCTGGTGTCAGAAAGCATTATTGCTATAGCATTGACTTCACAGCTGGCCTACACATCGCTACACTCCTGGTAGTGTGAAGTAAAACAAAACCTGTTGAACAGGTTGTGACTGTCGTCATACACTGACACCGTCAAATAACTCGTCTTGAAACTAACCTCAGTGGTGAACTTAAGTCTTTCCCATCGGCCATGTACCACTGCTCGCTTGGACTTAGCCTCGGTCCCAGGCTCTCTCCTCTAAAAACGGGGGAGAGAGCCTGGGACCGAGGCTAGCTTGGACTGTCTTTGGCACTATGTGATGTCATGCAATGTTGAGCTGTAAGCTAGCCTCCCATGAACAGCCTGGGAACAAGGCAAGCTGGCGGATGCAGTCAGAGCCTGCTGAAGTATCCACAATAAGACTTGAGCTAAAAGGTGAGTTTGCTCTATGTGCAGGTTGCACTACCACGAGACTTGTCCGAGTGAGGCAAAATTGAGCCAAGGTGGTCATTTGAAGTGCTCCATGCCGTTGTGGGCTTGAGTTTGTGTCTCAACGAGTAACTATTGTTTGCCACTCTGTCCACGGAGTAACACGGGTTTGTACAGTCACATACACAGCTACAGGCACCTGTACACGTCCTGCAAGAAAGCAATGGTGTACTGTGTGTGTGTGTGTGCATGTGTGTGCGTGCATGTGTGATATCATAAACAGCTATCCTGTCCGACCTGTGGATATACAGCGTCATCCCCAGGCCTGGGAACATGGCGATCTACTGTACTCCTGCATGCATTCCCATTCTCCTGAGTGTCAGACATGCTGTCAGGAACAATTGTCTAGTGGGCCAGATATTTCGTAGGAGAAAGAAATGTCTAGTCACTAGACACAATTTGGTGGAAGTCACTGGAATGCTAGTGGATACGTGTTAGCCCTGTTCCCAGGTTCCCCCCTGTGCACAAGGTGAACTGATGCCCCAGTGGATGTCTGGCCCACAACACCAGGTTATGCCATGAGCAAACTGATTCATCCCCGTACTGCACAAGGGGGTGACACTCCCATTGACACCATAGTCAGAGCTGCGACCGGGGTCAAGAAATCTAGATTTTTTGCTGCTTGACCGCATCGCAAAGTGACTCTTGACCGCTTGACTGCGCTGTATTTCAGCCATTGACCGCTTGGGAAGAATGCGTAGCGATACCACCCCTTCCTTAGTATAATCAAGACTCGCCGATAAGCCCGGTTGCAGCTCTGACTACGGCGTCTATTGGAGTGTCTCCCATAGATAATATACCACTTATCTATGGTGTCACCCCCTTGCTGAAGCCTGAAGGACATTTACATGTGAATACATTCCCAATTAATGCGCACCTAAACTTACCCCATTGAAGTTTCTGGCGTCTAATTGTCTCGGGAGAGTCTGGAATGGTGAGTGACAACTTTTGAGCTGCTGTTTGTGTTCCCCTTTGGGCCGCTAAAAGAAGCTCTCTACCGTCCCTCTAACCGTGGGCTAGCTACTAATCGTTCGGCGGTACGTTTCAAGCCACCAGTCAGCGAGAAGCGCCCCCGCCCTACAGAGGGCACGGTCACCGCCACCGCTCAGCGATATTCGTGAGAGAGAAAGAAGCTACTAGCTACTAGCTCGTGATGGCTTCCAAGACAACAAGACTTACCAGGGCTGCCTCTGAAAAGAATCCCAAAAAGAAAGGCAAATCAAAGGAAACTGACTCCGCAGTCTACTGCGCAATATGCGAGGAAATCATTATCGACCAGAATGAGCAGGAACCTGGCCAGGACTCCATCTACTGCGAGGGAAAATGTGATGCCTGGGTCCACAGGCACTGTGCCGGTCTCACCGTCTCAGCTTTTCGCGCCTCCAAGACCTCAAGTGAGCCATTTCACTGTTTACATTGTAAACTTGATAGTCAAGCCAATGAACTTGCTAGTCTTAGGTCGATAGTTTGTGCACTGCAAGCTGAGGTTTCAGAGCTGAGGGACAGGGGTAGCAGTGTCCCACCACGTAGCTATGCCAATGTCATGCTTCCCAATCCTGATCCTACCTCAACACCAAAAGAGAATGTGCCTCAACCCACGCCTCAACCCGTCAACTACTCGAACTCGAATCCTGATCGGAAATTCAACCTTGTTGTATATGGCGCAAAGGAGTGTGTCGAAGGCACTAACAGGCACGAACGCTTGTCTCATGATGTAGAGGTGTCTACCCACATCTTTCAACCTCTGGCCCCTGGCATCTCACTCCACTCGATTCGTGACTGCGTCAGACTCGGCAAATACAATTCCGTTCACTGCCGTCCCCTGCTAGTAAAACTAACCAGCACTCGTGAAGTCTCTACTATCCTCGCCAATAGAGCTAAACTTGTCAGTAACCCCACCATTTCCATCAAGCCAGACATGACTAAACATGAGAGAGTTGTCGAGTCAGTACTTCTTAAGGAACGACGTTCCTTGATCAACTCAGGATTGGCAAGGAAATCAATTAGAATTAGAGGCAACACACTCTATGTCAACAACACTAAGCTTGGTTCAGTCATCGACTCTAACTTTGTTCCTGCCACAACCCAAAATTCGACTGTGTCCTCTCTCCCTCCTGCAAGTACCCAATTAAGTCACTCGCTACTAGAGGACAATCCTACCACCTCACTCCAAGGCAACCAGCAGCCAGACTTATCTGTCATGGAAAACTACTCAGGACGATCTGATCCTGGTTTTCAGCCACAATCCACCTGACTATCCCCCAATACTATTGTCAATGTTGGCGTTTGGAATGCACGAAGTATAGTAAAAAAGTTGACTTTTCTCCAATCCCTAATCCTTAGTGTGCCATTCGAAATTTTCTGTGTGACCGAAACTTGGCTGACTGATTTTGTGTCTGACAATGAAATTACCCCTCTAAATTTCTCAATATATCGCAGAGATAGATGTTCCCGTGGAGGTGGTGTAGCAATCATTCTATCAAACGAAATTCCTTCTCGTCTGATTCTAGTTCATCAATCAGTTGAATTGATCTCAATTGAAATCTTGCTCAACCCAAAACTCATTCTTGTCTGTGTGTACATACCCCCGTCATGCTCTATCGTCTACATGAATGCTGTCCTTAGTGCAATATCTTCTCTGCCAGATGATTGCGACATCATAATAGCTGGTGACTTCAACTGCCCAGACATCAACTGGTCTTCTCTAACTGGAGTTACCTCTAACTCGGTGTCTTTATGCAACACCCTCTACTCTAAAAACTTGATTCAACTTGTCACTACACCCACCCACAAACAAGGAAACATTCTGGACATTGTCTTAACCAACCTACCCGACCGAATCATTAACTTATCAACGGACCCTGATAGATGTTCATCAATGTCTGATCATCTTCTGCTGAGTTTCTCCATACTGTCTGACAGGCTTGGACCCCCCAAGGTCCGTCAAACCAAGTTGCCACGTCTCTTCAACTACAGCATGGCCGACTACTTTGCTATCAACAATGTTGTTGCTGATTTTGAATTTTCCCAAATTGCATCAATCAATGTCGACATTGCATGGGCAGACCTCAGAACGGTTCTAGTTGATGCTTGCAATGAGTTTATACCAACTTTTAAGTCATCTAAAGGCAAAAGCCCAAGATGGTATACAGCCGAGATTCGTCACAACATTAATCGCATCAGATCGCTCCGGCGACGTATAAACAAAAATCCAACTCCAGGCAGGCTGGTTAAGCTTACAAACCTATCTGCTCACATCCACTACCTGATGGAAACTGCTAAAACTGAATATCAATCGAAACTAGTGTCTACATTTGGATCTAACCCTCGCAAACTCTATTCCTACCTAAGCGACCTTCACAATGCCAAATCTCCACCAAACATCATCCATCATAATAACTCCATCGTAGATAATCCATTGGAAATAGCCGAAATCTTCAACAAATACTTTAATTCAACCTTTACATCCAGCAACTTCACATTACCAGACATTCAGCAACTATCATCGCCTATATCACAGCTTAGTACGATCCACTTAGACGAGACAGACATATATGAGGCTCTTGCCACCCTCGATCCAACTAAATCCTCTGGCTGTGATGACATTAGCCCAAGACTACTGAAAAATTGCGCATCAGCTCTTACATCACCGGTGGCACGCATTTGCAATCTCAGTCTGCAATCCAAAGTATTTCCTTCCGCGTGGAAACTTCACAAGATCTGCCCTATCCCCAAAAAGGGTGACCTTCGCATTGTTAATAACTACAGACCTATCTCCCTGCTCCCTATATTATCCAAAGTCCTCGAAAGTATTGTATACAAGAAGATCATTGGTTTTATGCGACCTCTCCTTGCCAAATGCCAATATGGCTTCCTGAAGAATCGATCGTGTCTATCGCAAATGCTTGTGTTCTTCTCAGATATTTTCAAGAACGTCGAATTGCAGCAACCAACTGACATAGTTTATCTTGATTTTAGAAAGGCGTTCGATTCTGTGCCACATGAAGAATTGTTGTTCAAACTATGGAGACTTGGTATCACAGGACCTCTATGGTTGTGGTTTCGATCTTATTTGAGCAATCGTTCGCACTCAACTTGCATTCTTAATCATTTTTCAAGCTACTTACCAGTCTACTCAGGTGTCCCCCAGGGAAGTGTCCTGGGGCCTCTACTGTTTTTGGTCTACATAAATGACCTTCCCGACTCTATACTATCTGCAGATCCTTTCTTTTTTGCGGACGACACAAAATTAGTGAAATGTATTGAATCCAGTCTAAATCAACAACTCTTGCAAATCGACCTTGACAGCTTATCCTCCTGGTGTGACACCTGGAATCTTGGCTTAAACAAAGAAAAATGTGCTGTTCTCCGAGTCTCAACTCGGTCATGTCAGCCACCTCCCGACTACCAGATCCAGAACTCAACGCTCACTTCTACATCAAAGCAACGCGACCTAGGCATCCTGATTGCTTCTGACCTTTCCTGGTCGCACCATTACAACTTTATTACCAGCAAAGCCTACCGCTCCCTGAATCTCATCCGCCGCTCAATCTCAGCATCTTCCCCCACTTCTACCAAAAAATCTCTCTACATTTCTCTTGTCCGATCTCATTTAACATATTGCTCCCAAATTTGGAGACCTTATCTTCTCAAAGATATAAAAATGCTGGAGAGAGTACAGAGACGTGCCACTAAATTCATTCTAAATGACAGCTCAACTACTACATACAGAGAGCGGCTACTAACACTCCATCTATTTCCATTGATGTACTGGCTGGAGATTCAGGATGTGATGTTTCTTGTCAAATCACTAAAAGAACCTGCAGACAACATGATGATCCTCGATTATGTTACTTTTGCATCTGGGAAAACCAGATCAGCATCATCAGGGAAACTAGTTCACAACTATACAAGATACTCACAATCACGCCACTTTTACTTTAATCGTATTGTCAGGCTATGGAACTCTCTCCCGACCATAGACCTCAATCAGTCTATCTACAGCATTAAGCGCCAAATTATTTCTCGCCTATGGCTCCACTTTCAAACAACGTTTGATCCTGAGAATGTATGCACTTACCACTTTCTATGTCCTTGCAATAAATGTGTTGCTCTAGCAAGTACTAGGTAACGATCACTGCTGTTCAAGTCACTACCTTGTCGGATAACAATAATTTTTTATCTCAGCATCATCATCATTGATGTATGTCTGTCAGCGGTCCTTATTCAAATGTATCACTTTACTATCCTTGTTCAAATGCCATTGTACTGCTGTAAAGTTCTAATAATAATAATAATAAAAAGTGCTCGGTGAATGCTTCTGTTTCACCTACGACCATCATGACCACGCAGGCGGCGGCCGCCAGACCTTCACCATCGCCTTGACGGTATCCCAGCGCCAATCTTATCCTGCATGGGGTCCATTTTAACGGTTATAATTAGTGGTTAGTAAAGCTATGTAGCCATGGTAGCTATAGTCTCGTTCCAGACCCCGAACGCGAACGATCACGTGTAAAATGCACGCCGAAGCGGAGGCACTCCGATGTATTCACTAGCCGGCATTCTGAGGAGGATAGACGACATTCAGCGAACGTCCGAGCAAGGTGCCACGGTTTGGAGATGGTGAGCTCGCTGGAAAAGAAGCCGAACTACAATTTCCAGAGGTACAGCAATGTCAATCTTTACCTACATGTACAGGGCGCCCACATGTACACTCACAGGCCAGACATTTGCGCGGAGTTCGTGGATGTCGCTGGAATGTTGGTGGCTCCAATCAAATTGGAGAATGTTTATTAATTACCTTCCGCACCCATGCTGCACACACGCACACACACACATGACACACACACACGCACACACGCACACACTTGTATACAAACTGCACACACCTGGCCTGTGAGAGTAGTGCAACATCGCATGCACACATTTGCTTATCTCACGTTGCATGGGCGGTGCCGGTAGTCACTGTATACGCGCTACAGCAACAGGGGCGATGTATTTCCCTTTGATGTTTGATACATGCCCTGGACCAGGGCATGTATATCCCTTTGATGTTTGATACATGCCCTGGGAAGCCCCACTGTTCACGGTTTGTTCAACCGCTTGGTCGTAGCATTGTGAACGGCAAAAGCCACACAGATCAGGGGAGAATGTGTCTGTAGTCTAGATCAACAGTTGAGAAGTAGCTAGGTATTCGCGCGTAAGCGCTATGGGTCTATGCGATAGATGGACGGTCGGCACAGAGCTTTCGGCTACTATCGCTTTGCTTCATGCTGTAAGCACACTCTCGCGCGGCCAGAACCAACCACGGAGACCAGAAACTAACGGAGTTAGATCCTTACAGCTCACCTCATGTTCAGTCATTTTGTCTTCAGTCCCTTTGCATTTACGGGAGCACTAGGCTTCTCTCTTCGCTTCTACGTTTAAACCGCTTTGACTAACATCGAAGACGGCCCTTCTTCGTAATTCCAACGTGGGAGTCGTCCTGTTTTCGAAATCATTCGCTGTCACGCCATCCGTCACTGAATATAGGCCAATACTCCTCGAGAATCGCGCGAACAACTAGCTACTTGCTTCTCAACGACAACATCAACTACTATACAGCCAGCTATATAAGACACACTGAACTGAAGCCAGACTAAAGCGTGCTGCAGTATGATGCAAGCAGTTACCTGTCATAGATCTTTCACTCGGAGTTTACTCAAGGGTTTGGAGCATCCTGCTTGGTTTCCGTGGCATCCACCTAGAACAAGCTTTTGCAGGTCTTCTAGTGATCTGCAGGTTTGACGAAGGCTATGTGCTTGGTCTTGTATCATTGCGGACTTGACTCCACAGCTTACGGATTTGAAGTTCCCCCCCTTGCAGTGTTCCTCGCTCGAAACTCTGCTAGCTATATGTATTCAGGGCTCAGTTTAAATTAATTTGCACGAATCCTGGTGGTTTGCACGGATCCTGGTGGTTTGCACGGATCCTGGTGGTTTGCACGGATCCTGGTGGTTTGCACGGATCCTGGTGGTTTGCACGGATCCTGGTGGTTTGCACGGATCCTGGTGGTTTGCACGGATCCTGGTGGTTTGCACGGATCCTGGTGGTTTGCACGGATCCTGGTGGTTTGCACGGATCCTGGTGGTACAGGGTCTAATGAGTCCCAAATGAGCATGCTGTCATCATGTGAGCCACTCAGACAATACAGCTAGATCTGCAGACTCGATACCCAGTGTGAGGGTGCCTGTGATAAAGACAAGAATCATCCGTCATGACCAGGCTACACAAATGAGCCTCATCAAACTGATACCAGCACATAAACCATCCAACAGTAACAAATTTACTACCAGCTGTATACACGTACATATGACATTGCCCTGCTAATAGAATTATAGTATCACCACAACCAAAATGAGAAATAATCTTAGCAGCTATGCTGGCCTACCCTGAGGAAGCTGGGGTGGGGGCTGCAACTCTCTGCTCTGGTGCTGAATTCCCTCATTGACACCCTCCGCTTTCTCCTGAGGGTAGATTTAGGTGTGGGGGAGGAAGGATGAAGGGAGAGAGAGACAAAGGGTGGTAGGAGGGTGGAAGGGAGGGATGAGAGGATGTGGATGAGGGAGGGATGAGAGGATGTGGATGAGGGAGGGATGGAAGGGGGGAGGGAGGGAAGGGGAGGGAGTGATGAAGCAAAGGATACAAATCTGAATGATCATGTGTGAGGCTTTCCACTGACAAGTACTATGCAATCACATGCCTTTAACCTTCACAAATTCATGGTTGAAAGCAATGGGGTTCCTAAAATACCATGTTGCATACTATATACTCGTAGTTTCCTACCTGCTGAGAGAAGTGGTAGCTCCCACACTGCAGGTCAGTCACTCCAATCTCTGCCACGGCCGCCTCCTGCTCAGCAGTGAGGGGGAACACTTCATCTGGAACGTAGCTGGGGATGGTAAGTGACAACTGGACACACCCATCTTGAATTGAATGCAAGTGGAGGGCGTGTCTCGGAACCTCCAGAATGTTGGCAAGGCTGAAGATGACGTCTTCCAGCTGCTTGAGTCGAATATCTTTCCACTCCCTGTCTACCTTCAACACCATTGGGGTACAGCTTTTCACACCAAACCCATCCTTAAAGGGAATCTCCTTAACACGATGCTCACAATATGTACGGAGGTGAGTACAGAAATCCTGGTGAGCCTTTCGTATATCCTCATCGTTTCGGCAGTATGCGTCAATGATGTCACCAAGGAACGAATGGTTGAACCAGGAGCAGTAGTCACTGATCGTGTCGAACACATCAATCAAATCTGACGACTTACACAAGGTTGAGATTTCGGTATCGGAAAGCGATTTCCTAGGATAGCCTGCCATATTCTTCATGAAAAGCATGAGTCTCTAACAGTGACTCCTTTTTCCATCAGAAACCTGCGTACCATTGTAAATAAAACGTTGAATTTGCTTCGAATGGCAAGCGTTTCAGTCATCAACTCGTCTTCATCTTCAAGGCCTTGGAACTGTCCCATTAGTGGAGGGTCAGACCTAACCCTATTGTAGACATTTTCTTCAACAGCAACGCTTCGTGTTGAGGTCACAGTCAATTCCAGGTTTTCTGTAGCATTGAAAGAACAAAATACTAGCAGACAAATGTACACAATATTAGCAGTACACAATACTAGCAGTACTTAGTGCTACTCACGTGACCCTCAACGAATCAGACGCCTCAGAATCGATCACATGACGGAGCATTAATAAGCTTAATGCACACTTTAGTGTGCATTATCTAGATAGTGCACACTTTTCAAAGATCAAAGGCTGTCTCGGGTCAGTGAGTTGCACTAAGCAGTTTAGATACCAGTTTGCAGTGCATTACGGGCTTTAGTGCACTCGGGCAATCTAGTTAACGGTCTCGGGCGGATAATGCACTCGCCTTCGGCTCGTGCATTATCTCGCCCTCGACCGTTAACTAGATTGCCCGAGTGCACTAAAACCCGTAATGCACTGCAGTAGTAGTAGTACACATGTACAGCAGTAAACAATACTAGCAGTACACAATACTAGCAGCTACACATGTACATAGCCATCTCATACAAAGCAGCTCTGAACTACTAATACCTATAAAGAATGGCTATAGAGCGGCTGCATTGACGTCACAAAACCACGTGACTGAGTACTTCCACATGGCAAAAGAACATGGAGTTCAATGGCAGCTGAATGGAAACTACTGTCTCACTTGTATTCCAGGTCACGTATCTACTTGATCTAACCGGCATGGTAACCGCGCTACAGCAACAGTTGACACAGTAGTACTTCGTAAGTTCCGAGCTGCTTGCGTTTCTAAGATCACTGTAGAAATTTTGCCATGCAGTTTATGAGAGAAATGGAGGGCATTTCAGTTGTTTTACGGCAGGTGACGTCAATTGCAAGCGCTCTATATACATCTGACACTACTGTATGGAGATAGTTTTGTTTAGTGTAGGCTTTTGAAAGGAAAGTTTTTGAGATTATGAGAAATTATTTGGTGTTGTCATATACATTGATCTGATAACCCAGGAATGCCGCATCTCCAATACAGAAGGTTTCATGCAGGTCCTGGGCCCCATCAAATGGGGGATGGTGATATCACATGATGGTGACTATGGAGCTGGAGGAGTTTGCAGTTCTTGACAGCAGCAAAAGCCATTTGCTTTGTCTTGGTGTACTTCTCAGGCATGATTATGATTTTATTAATGTGTGTCAAGAGTGACACTAGCCTCATTCCCAGGCCACGTTGAGTAGAGTCTGGGAACGAGGTTAGAGTGATCCATTAAAGGAGCAGGGTCTCACTGATTCAGAACAACATTCCGTAAAGGGGAGATAACTGGTGAAATGAGCAGAAGACGATTAAGGCGCTGCACAGCAGCTTGTGGAGATCCACAAGGGGCATGGAGAGCTAAATCACCAGAGGCAAAGTCACGAGTTTCCAGTAAACCACTCGATGACGTCACTCTACTGATCGGTGATGGGTGCGCAGACAATTACATTTTCTAGCTGGCAAGTGGCAGGTCTCTTTCAACCTACACACAGAATTGCTACCTGTAACTTTGAACTGTGCACATGCAAAATCACATGGATTTTTCGGTAAGTAATATAAATCCTCTATTTATCTTGGAATGCACCCATGCATACAGCTAAAATGATCACATGGCTGAATATCAAATTCTGGTTGGCTGAAAGTCACATGACCTACACAAAATAAAGCTAATGCATTTTTCTAACCTTTTGAAGGCATTTTCCTTCTCAATCTCTGTGATAAGGCATCGTATCGACCTGTCTTTTCCAGAGCATCTGCCAACTTCTTCCATGAAACTTCTGGAGCATTTCGATGCCACCAGTCCAGAGCTTCAAACTTACAGCGCCAGACATCCCTGGGGTAATCCTTCTCAATCTCTCTCAGCTTGGGTGGCCTAATTCCCAGTTGGACTCCCAGTGGAAACCAGTCAGCGGCAGTCACCTCCTGTAGCTCATTCTCAATATCCATCAGGGACAAATACGTGGACACATCTATTGGAAAAGTCACAAACAAACACACAAATTAATATTTGCATCGAGGTAGAGATGCGGCCACTATGGTTTCTACAGATTTGCAATTTTGCATCTTGCTATCATTTGTCGAATCTCAGTTGTCATCAACTGCATTCATGTTACATATATTACAACTGTGAGGTGCAGTACGTTAGCCTCTCATAACTCTTGAATGTATAAATCTGTTCTAAGATAATGTTCAAGGAGTTTCAACTAGGGACATGTATTACGCATCTGATCTACTGTGATCGGTCAGACTTAATAGCACAAACTAGATAATCAGCTGATTTTGTGTAGCAAACCTTGATCTGCTGATCATGATCATCTGATCATCTTATACATAGACTACCAGTATAGGTGATCAGCAGATCAAGGTTTGCTACACAAAGTCAGCATATTTTCCAGTTTGTGTTACCGATTAAATTATAGAAACAGATCAGAGGATCAGAAGGTTTCTATAGACGAAAATATGACGAGGTTGATCAAGCTGTTCGTTTTTCACAAGCTAGGCACATGTATATAGCTTCACTGTACGATAAGGCAAAATATTCATGCTCGTGAATAGTGGCCAAAATAAGCATGCACATACCAGGCATAACTTTGCAGCCTTGTTCTAGCAACTACAGTAATCTGGAGTAGTAAGTGCACTACGTACATCACACACATCCTGTTTTGTAAGTAATATGCCAGCTCAAGGATCAGCACAACTGGATCGAGGTAGCAGTGCATGGTAACAGCATGGTGCCCCTTTATACTGCGGTGTCCTAACACTGCAACCCATACTGAATAATTCCCAACTAATCCAGTCACTTAGTTGCCTAGCCTCATTCCCACGCGGACTGGGAACAAGGCTTTCAGGAGGGCCTGGATAAAAGGCCAAGGCAGTAGTGCCGAGGCTTGCCACTGCCAGTTGGAAGTTTACAAACACATCCCTTTCCTGTAAGAATCACATGACTACTAACTCTTGCTAACCCAGCTAGTCCAAGGGCTTTGTAGCTCTTGAATTTGCTGCACAAGTTGCCCTTTTAGTCATGCGACCTTTCAATCTGATTAGCTTTGACAGCATTCCAGCAGATGCCATGGAATGTTGACCACAGTTCCATATGTAGCTAGTTTCCGTCAGTGCTATGCCCTGTCTGTGAAACTATGATGGCAAGGTTGAGATCAAATCAGCTTGGCCATGACTCAGTGTAGTGGGTAAGCCTTTACCCTTTTCCTTCTCACAGCATAAGCTAACCTTGTGTGCCACACCCCCTCCCTCCCAGAGGGTACGGGTGCGGCCAGACTTGGGTGGTTCCGTGTAGCTACCTGCCTACGGCCTGGGAACGAGGCTATGTAGCTAGTTGTACCATATTACGTAACATTGAAATCAACCTTCAACTCACCATCCACCATCGTGGGTTGATCATGTAATTAGCTCCATGCACTGTACTGTTCCCTCGGCTACATCAGCTCCACTATGTCACGTACTAATTATACGACAATATAATTATAACAAAGAGCTCAAGCTGCATGAGGTGGAAGGTAGGAACATACCTAGCAAGTAGCCTCGTTCCCAGGCCCCGCCCAGCTTTTCATTGCTTGCAGTACGGAAGTGGGGAGAGCCTGGTATGCTTCCTCACGTGAGCAAGACGTAATCGAAATTTTTCAGAATGAAGAAGCGAAGTTTCACATATTGTTCAACCAACTACACATTCAACGCTTGGTGTATCTGGCAGTCGCCCCCCGCTAGCTAGATACGTGTGGTAAGTCCTTTGCTCTTCTTGCTGTTCTGAGCCCCATGCAGTTCACCCACCTCCAATTAAGTCCTTTCTACCACCTTTCTACCCTTGACGTCATGCATGTGAGGAACATACCAGGCCCTCTGTGTTCTCTCGTGCAACCAAAGGTGGCGCGCAGGCCTGGGAATGAGGCTACCTAGCCTGTGTATAGGCTCATAACTTAGCCAACCATATACCCTGCACCTCACTCAAACGCAGAGGTTTGCCTGTTAATACGACTTCCCTTTGAAGTCTGTGTTTAATCATACGTAACGTTAGCGACATCCGTATGCTATACAGTATTTATACAGACCCTAACCACACCCTAACCCCTCCCTAACCCATACTGTCGCTAACGGAAAATTTAATCATGATTCCTTCGAAGTCTGTGTTTAATCATGACTGCAGTATACCAGTATACTAGCCCTAACCCAACACTAACCACACCCAACCCATCATCAGTTACTGCATATTTAGTTCTGCTTAGCCTTGTTTCCATGGCAGGCTCCAGCATGTACAATGTTTAACACAACCGGAATGTCCATTACAGCATGCCAAATGGTTCATTATGACGGCCTCTGGGACCTTAGAAAACATTCCACTACTGCCGAACATGGCTTAAAATGAGCCACGCCCTCTCCCTCCAACAGGTGGCTCGAAGTTACGTGATTCCAGGCAAGTGTATAACAGGTTTGACTTACCATCCGCCATCGTAGCCTGCGTCGATCATGTAGTCGTTCAAATTTAGTCTTGCTGAGAGCCCCTTTCGCTGGCTAGCTTCGACTCGACAGAGCTACATTACGTCATGTAAGGTAGGGCGGGGTAAATCGGGCCACGGGGTAATTCGGGCCACTTCAACTTCAGGTCAACGGTAACTAAAAACGGACAGACTTTAGGCAAACTTCTGGCCATGTATATCCAGGGACTCAACCTGCCTACAACTCACTAGAAGCAAGAATAAAAAGGATGCTTCTTTCCTGTTGCAACGTTGAAGTGGCCCGAATTACCCCGTACTATACCGTGGCCCGAATTACCCCGCCCTACCTTACCGTAATGTCTAGGTCTAATTATGCGACAATAACAAATAAAGTTGATCGGACAGCTAGCTTTGCTATGTGCTTTGATCATGTCTACGTCTGCAGCTAGCTAGCCGTGAGCGCACGGAGCAGGACTGCTCGAAGCTTGGTCGATCATATCCCTACCACCTCACCGAATCTCGGAGGTTTGTAGATAGTAATGTGTGTGTGTGTGTGTGTGTGTGTGTGTGTGCGTGGCTGTGTGTGTGTGTGTGTGTGTGTGGGGGGGGGGGGGGGGGGGGGGGGGGGGGGGGAACCATGACATTTGACGTTCCCGGCCAGAGTTATTTCCCAAATCGATTCCAAGGTCTCTTGGTCCAGATTATAAGGCAGTCACGCACATGCATGGTGGCATAATGTGAACATAGATGTACTACATGACGTAGGGAATTGGAAACGCTCATGTAAATTTTTAATATGCTGTACTCTAAAACAGACCAGCTTAGAGTATGGGTCATATATCTCAGTTATGAAGTATGAATTTTTGATGAGGTTGGACTAGAGACCTCATTAAGTAGAGGCGTCTAGGCACCGGACACTCACGCATGCGCATTCAGCATGCATGTCCACATATACATGTTGCCTTGTTCCCAGGGCTTCTCACCCCAGCGTTTGTTGCTCGCAGTACTAATGTCGGGGAAGTATACTTCATCACTGTGAGTTCCGAACAGTCAGACACTTGAACTCCAAAGTGTTGCTGTATTTCCGACTTTAGCACAGCTGTGGGGCAGCTTTCAGAACCCGAGAAATGTCACTAAGAGTTCCCAATGTCGACCGCTCAGTCGCTGTTGAATGCACTAGTCCATTTTCGGTGGTCGATCGCATAGCGCGTGCTCTGTACACACGGCTTTGCAGTTTACTCGGGAATGTGCCACTCTTCCAGCTGAGTAGACTCCTAGGAGAGAAGGAAAATCGCCTACTGCATGGTGGGATTTCAACAAACAACCTTTCAATTAGCAAGTGATTGCTTTAACCTCTCAGAGTTACATCATTTTTCAATTTGATGTTGTATGTGGACTGAAACCATGCGCATTCTTCTTCTGCTCTGTTTTCTCAGGCTGTCGGCTGCAGTTTTATGAGTTCATAAGAGAACATGTATTCAAGAGAGATCAGCATGGTCAATACACACTTTGGTAAGCCATGGAATTGTATATACTGTCAACTGGCAGGACCATTCAATTTGCTATTCTCATCCGGGGCCATTCCAACCTCCCTTCTCTAGCCTTGTCTCCAGCCCATTCCACCTCATCCTGCTACATGTAGCCTTGTCTCCATTCCATTCCAACCTCCCTCAGATATACTGGTTGCTTGTCCCAGATCCATTAGCGCATGTGCATAAGTATGGCCATGGAAACGGCCTTTGCCTAAGCTAGCTGGGAGTTGCAAATTACTGTGTTCGTTCGAACGATTGTCCATTCGTTACGTCAAGACAGCTACGCCATATTAACGGCGAAGGTGCACACCGCGCACTCTCTCATCAGTGTGCATGCGCCAAAAATTTGAAATGGATCTTGGACAAGCAACGTGTCCTCAGTACAGTATGAGCATGGAAAATTATCGTCCCGTTGGCGTGCAACCATATGCTCTAGAACGTTTCCATTCAATGATACCCAAACAGTGATACAACGTACGTTCCGTCCCGTACCTGTGCCGGTTTAGCTTAGCGAAATTAATTTAGCTGATATCAAAACTGCGAGCATGTGCGAAGTGTGAACGTTACTTCGCTGCAGCGTTGCTCTCCGGTTGCACAGCAGTGTTTCCCTCTACTGAGTGTACTGGAGGAAGAGTTTGCGAACAGCTCTATGATGTCACTCTTTTGTCCCAATGTCATGGTGATCGATATCACTCGACATTCTACAGTGTCCTGATTGAAGTACACGCAGCTCGTTCGATGTAATATCGCTCTATGTCCTGATCGTTCACTCATATTTCTTGTACAAAATGAACACTTTATCGTACGTTGCACACACACATGGTTAGTGTAATATACACGCAACAGAATGGAAACAGTTAATTACGCAGCACAGCCTTGTATTGCAACATCATCCCAGGCCATTCCAACACCATTCCAACATCATCCCAGGCCATTCCAACATCTTCCCAGGCCAATTTCAACCTCGTCCCATGCCATTCCAACATCATCCCAGGCCATTCCAACATCTTCCCAGGCCACTTTCAACCTCGTCCCAGGCCACTTTCAACCTCGTCCCAGGCCATTCCAACATCATCCCAGGCCATTCCAACATCTTCCCAGCAATTTCAATC
This sequence comes from Axinella damicornis, assembly GCA_963931865.1. Classification (NCBI taxonomy): domain Eukaryota; kingdom Metazoa; phylum Porifera; class Demospongiae; order Axinellida; family Axinellidae; genus Axinella; species Axinella damicornis. The sequence continues at coordinate 12,361,828 of OZ007516.1, read as the reverse complement.
TCGTCCTATTAGCAACCTCCATTCCAACGTCATCATTCTCAAGCCATTCCAAACTTACCCCCACACCATTCCGGTTCTAGCCCTGTTTCTGATGTGAGCTCAAGTATCTTATCCACACTGTCTGCTTCCTGCTAGGAAGGCTATATCAAGAGGAATGATAGCCGGGGCAATGGGCCAGTTTCTGGCCAGTCCCACAGACCTGGTGAAGGTGAGACTGCAAATAAAGGGGAGGAGGATGCTGGAGGGGAAGTGTGTATGTGTGTGTGTTTGTGTGGGTACATGTATGTGTTATGTGTGTGTGTTGCGTGTATGTGTGTGGGTGTTGTGTATGTGTGTGTGTGTTGTGTATGTGTGTGTGTGTGTGTGTGTGTGTGTGTGTGTGTGTGTGTAGTAGTAGTAGTAGTAGCCAGTAGCATCCAGCCACTCCACAGATCCATACCCTCTCCACACGCAATCCCTTTCAGCATCCTCCTTCTCACACTGAGGTGACAGATGAGAGGTAGGGCCTGCCAAGCCATCAGCACAAGAGAGGGCTGTCATACCCGCAACTATCCTTGCAAGAAGCAACAGAGTACGTGGCTGACCTTGTTCTTCCAGGGCGAGAGGATGGGGTGAAGCACACTCCTGTACCATTCCTCCACTCCCACATCTGCAAGAAGCATGCCTAGTAAAGTACAACCCCCTAGTCTACATTTCACCCTTCATTGTCTTCACATGATGACATCATCATCAATTTCAGGATGCATTTTCTACTGTGAGTTTCATGTGTTCATGCTAGTCATGGTTCCATACTATACTGGAATGGAATGGGGGATGTTGCTTGCCTTTTGTGGTGGCCTGGTGGGTCTGTGTGGACGGAGGAGGCTGCTGCATGGTCTGTATCTTGTGCAGGAGGGAGGCCATGGCATGTTGAACGTCTGTGGCACAGCTGCATGAACGTGACCCCCCAAGGAACTTCTGAGTGAAGAGCTAGAGAAGGAAGAGATGGGAAGGAGGTGGGAGGAGAGAGGGGTGGAGGGGACGAAGTAGAGTAACTACTAGCCTCGTACCTAGCCTGGGTACGAGGCTGTCTATTATATTGCCATGCACGTGGTGCTACACAGGAATATACTTCATCCCTTGACATTGAGGAGGCAAAGTAATGTCGGCTGAGGTATTGCAATCACGCTTCTACATGATGATGATGAATTCTCAAAGTCTGGAAGGCGTCTTTGCTATAATTATAGTCCTGTTCTGAAATAAAACTGCATGACTATACCCAAGTACTACCAGTTATTCGGAAGACATCGACACATCCTCATTTCCCTCATAATTATAATATCTGATTAACAATTGAGTCGTGTGCATGTGTCTGCCCTGCATGATTGATGATCTTCTTTAGCACTTAATCAATTACATTTGCAGTGGTCATTTTGATCTCCGTATCCCAGAGGGCAAGTTGCTTGCACTATAGCTACATCTGCAAGTATGTAGTCTTAAATAGACAGTCAAAGGGTGTACCCAAGTATCAGATAGCTACACACAACAGCACTGAGGATACTGATAGCATGTATTAGGAAGTCTAGCGGGGGTGAATGTACTATGCATGACAGAAGCTAATCGTGTAGGACAAGCTTATCAGCCAGTTAGTACTTTGGTGAAGCTGCTCCCTCAGCCTGTGAGTCATCTTTTCAAGGTTATATGCATAAATTTAAATTCAATAAGAGCAGCAGTTAGTTTGACTCACAATTGAGTAGAAACCAGTCTTTGTTGAAGCTTAGACAACCACTACGACTATGGTTGAAGCTCCTAGGCATTTTATGGCAGTTTGGGCGGTTCCAGCAGCACAATATCCTGTGATTATTTATAGCGCTTTTATAGGCCTTTAGCTAGCTAAGTCTGCAGAGTTCAAGCGGCAGCTTGCTCAAGTTGGAGAAGGTAGCGGGGGTTCTGGCACTTTCCAGGAGAGCTGTTTGAGTGTTTCCAGGATCCTAGGTGAGGAGGAGGCCAGAGGAGCTATATAGGAGCGAAGAGCTTGCTGCAAGAATGAATTTTGGCGGGAACCCTGGCGCGCATGCGCAAACGGTTTCAGACACCTGGGGGTACTGAATTTGTAGCAAGTTTTGGCGGGAAGTCGGGATGGCGTGTTCGCTTGCAGACTGGGGTCTGAACATTGCCTCCCCAATAACCGAGTCGGAGGTCGGGCCCCTCCGTACATACCGGTTCTCGACTTCCCCGCCTAGCAGCCGGAGTACGCCGGTTCCCATCTGACCACCGAAGCTAAAGGTGTCTGGTGGAAAGCAGGTTGCCCTCCTGTGATTCCAGACACGCCTATCCAGGGCTCCTGAGGCTTACACTTCGGTGTCTGACCTGTCACGGAGGGATGGGTGTGTTGCTAGGTTGTTTTTCTTCTTCCTCTTCTTCTTCCTTTTCTTTTTTTTTTTTCTATGGAAGCTTTCATTAGATCCTACCAGCTGCTGTTTTTTTTTGTGCTTTCTCAAATCTCTCTTTTTCCTTGTTCACGAAGACTGCTATAGTTATTTCACCTTTGCTTTGCTGTATAATTATATGTAGCTAGCATAATATATTATAGTTCTGTGTGTCTGACCTTTCATGGAGGATGGAAGGCTACTAGTCTTTCCTTTGTTTTTCTGGAGGGAGACTATAGCGCTGCTATATAGCTAGCTACATAAAAATTTAATGTAGCTTATTCTTTTTTCTTTCTTTTTCTGTTCTTTCTCCTCGTCCTCATGCAGATCCCCCATGTCCCCATCCAGATCCTCCACGTCCCCATGCAGATCCTCAACGTCTTCCATGCAGATCCTCGAGCCACGTCCCAACTGGGCAGGCACGTGGAGGTCATGAAACAAGACTGTAACATACGGAGATATTGGAAAAAGCTAGACTGTAAAACACAAGCAAGCAGATACATTATCAGGAGCCACATCTCAATTCTTGCACAGTTGGAATTCCATTCATGAGCTGAACTCATAATATTATAGTTGATGTAATGAGTTTTAATGTTGTTAAAACAAGTTAACAGCAGAGGGAGGGGCACGTTACTGCTTAAAGCTGTCACATGTGCCTCATGTGCACTCACGTGCAGTTGCGCGCCATTTCATCAAGATCGCGGCAAAAGAAGAACAGCTGCAAGTTAAAGTCTCAACAGCTGCAAGTTAAAGTCTCATGTGTGCGAAAAGAACGGCCACCATCGATAGAATGTCCGACTCCGAGTCAACCTCTGAACAGGCCCCGGCCTCGGGCCCCTCCCGTCCACCAGTAGACCTCCCAAAAGCCCTGCGCGTGGCGGAGGAGCTCCTCCAAGCTATTAAGAACGCCGGTGCCTCGGGTGAGAAACTCTCCATTCAAACAGCACCCCCCCCCCCCCCCCCCCCCCCCCCCAGGCATGCAGCAGCCTACCCGCAAACCCCTCTTACCCTCCTCTCCTCTGTCTTCCTCTGCCCTTTAACTTCCCCTTGCTTCCTTCCTCTCTCATCCGTTTCTTCCTTCCCCTCCCCTATTTCTCTAGCTATGCCTTCCTTCCACTATATTCTATTCCGCTCTTCAGAGAGTGTGATGGCCTCATCCTCCTTGGTGGGCCTCCCGAATAGGCTAACTTACAAATTGAGAGCAAACAAGTCGACCATATCTAGACTGTGCATGCCTCATACAGTGCACACATGCCAGCATCCGCTGATAAACACTGTAGTCAGGATCTGGTCTCGATATAGGAATAAGCCTCAGATCCAGCACAAAAGAACAGCCTTTCAAGGGCTAGCTCAGCAGGTTTTAGCCTCCAGCTCAGCTACGCCAGCAGATACTCAGCACAGATCCGTGCCATACCCTGACAACCCAAGTCTCACCACAGCCTGCCCGCTAGCAGCACTTGGTTCTGGTCTTGCCATCAACGGCCAGCCAGGGTGCAGGCAAGCCTGCCCGCTGGCAGCACAGTACACAGGCCTGGTGGCCTAAGTCTCACTCAAGCCTGCCCGTAGGCAGCACAAGACACGGGCCAAGCAGCCCAAGTCCCAGTCAAGCCTGCCCGCTGGCAGCACAGTACACAGGCCGGGTGGCCTAAGTCTCATACAAGCCTGCCCGTAGGTAGCACAAGACACGGGCCAAGCGGCCCAAGTCTCAGGCAAGCCTGCCTACTGGCAGCACAAACTCTCAGACCTGGCCGTTAAGCCAGTCTGTTGGTAGCACAAGACACGGCCAAGCGGCCCAAGTCGCAGGCAAGCCTGCCCACTGGCAGCACAGAACACAGGCCCGGTGGTCATACAAGCCTGCCCGCTGGCAGCACAGGTCAGCGGTCCAAGTTCTTGCACAAGCTGGCCCGCTAGACTTTCGGCCTCAAATCTCATGCAAGCCTGCCCACTGGCAGCACACAGTACATCCATAGCGGCCCAAGTTTCCTGCACTTTCGCCTGTTGGCAGCTCAGGTTACAGGCCATGTCTCGTGCAGACCAGCTGACTGGCAGCACTGGATACAAGACAAATCTCAGGCAGGCCTGCCGGCCCGACAGCACAGGATACAGGCCAAGTCTCATGCAAAGCCTACCCACGGGCAGTGCTGGATACAGGCCTTCGCAACACAAATCTCACACTGGCCTGTCCGCCAGCAGCAGCGGTGGCTCAAGTTCCAGGTAACATTGCCCACCAGCAGCACTCCCAAGGTCACTTCCCCGCTGGCAGCACAGGGTGCCCAATGCAAGTGTGCCCAAGGGCAGCACAGGGGGCGGGGGCATGCTAGCGTATAGCATAAGGTGGACCCTGAGCCCCATGCAAGTCACCCTGCTGGCAGCATCAGACTCAGGCCAAGTCAACCCCCCCTCACCTATCTCTGCTCGAAGGAAAATCATTGACTCTATACCAACCATAAAAAATAAAAAAAATTTAAAAAATTTAAAAAAAAAGCTTATTAGAGTATAACGCCTGGTATTAAATTACCCATATAATTTCTTATGGCATATGGGAGCTCATGACGGCTTTTGCAGTCATTGGTTGGTAAAGAGTTAACCTTCACCACTACCACCCCTCACACTTACACCACACACTGCATAGACCCAGAGTCCAGGCCCACTGGTGGCCTCCCTGACAACCTACGGGTTCTGTCCCCCTCGCAGCCATTAGCCCAGGAAAAGTCTGGCATGGCACCAAATGTGGCAGACCTGCTGTCTGAACTCCCTACAATAAGTCCTGCTCCAGAGAAGCAACCACCACAGCAATTATTCCTGGGGCACGGGCTCCCACCGATCCCGAAACCCATGGCGGAGCGCATAATCGCAGGGGCTTACATTGACTTTGCTGATCTTCCCCCAGCCAAGGGCAAGATCCGCCCTCTCTCGGCCCCCGAAGGCAGTGTCATATTGGTCAATGCCTATGACCTTCTCCAACAGCGTCGCCTCATTCCGGACCTTGCCACATGGCTCCAGTGCTGTACACTATACACCGCAGTCATCTGCTCCCGACACCCCACCCGTTGCAACGACTTGCTGGGCTACATGGCTCAGATTTCAAAATGCAGCCAGAGATTCAAATGGCCCTCTTGGGTCATTTATGACCTTAATTTCAGGCAGGAGGCGGCCTCGAGAGGTCTAACTGACTGGGCCCAGCTTGATGCCAGCCTGTTCGCCCAATGTTTTACGGGGCAGAGCAAACAACACGAGCCGTGGTGCAGGACATGCCACTCTCTGGACCATGGCTCTGACAGCTGCCCCTCAGCACCCCCACAGCAGAAGCGCCCAAAAATCACAGCAGCGTACCAACCCACTCTACCCCCACGCTCCCAAGAAGTCTGCAGACGTTATAATAAAGACCTCTGCACCTGGGAGAAGTGCCGGTATAGGCACTGTTGCCTTAAATGTGCTGGGTCTCACCCTGCCTCCCGTTGCCCTAAGAAGCCTGGCACCAAACGGCCAGCCACGCCCCCCATTGATTAGGGACAACAGAAGAAAACCTGTACTGAACCTCTCGTAGCTAGCCCCCCCCCCGGGTGGCATCAAACCATTTACAGGCATGTCTATCTCCGCTCATCACCATGATCCTATATATCTTGTGCTCAGTTTGCCTCACCAGTGAACTCTACAAATTTGTTATTGCCAAAAAATAATAATAATAAATAAAGGTAATTAAAATAACCAATTATCACGTCATCACAGATGCAGGGCATCGTGTGACTCAATCGTACAATGCCAGTAACTTACCGGGTCCTCTGTTTCCCCTATTAGGCCCCTCCAATCGTATCCCTGACTGTTTACAGTCCCCATACCCATACACAGCGCAATTGCAACAGTTGCAAGCATGTATGCCGGCAGAGAACCCCCAACTACCCCAAGAGCTCCTTGGGATTGCCACTCCACTGGTCCTACACCAGTGGCAACAGCGGCTGCTCACCCACCCGGATAAACAGTTCTCAGCACTAATACTGGAAGGCATCCAATTTGGTTTCCGCATAGGGTTCAACTACCAAACCCAACAGCTAAAACCACGCAAAAAGAACTTACGCTCAGCAACAGAACACCCAGAGGTAGTTGAGGCTTACCTCCGCAAAGAGGTGGCTCAAACTCGCCTCATCCCCATCCCAAACCCAACCTCTCTTCCATGGTATCAAACCAATGCCTTTGGGGTAATCCCCAAGAAGAACAAGCCTGGCAAATGGCGCCTGATCGTAGATCTATCAGCACCCCAACACCACAGTGTCAATGACTTCATTCAAAAGGACACCTGCTCTTTCTCCTACATCTCCATCAATGATGTTGCCAGAACAGTAGCCCGCCTGGGCCAAGGGTGCCTCCTGGCAAAAGCCGACATAAAGGAGGCATTCCGCATTGTTCCCATTCACCCCTCAGACAGACTACTGCTAGCGATGCAGTGGGGAGATCAACTCTATCTTGACACAGCCCTGCCTTTTGGTCTCCGCTCAGCCCCACTCATATTTACAGCAGTGGCAGATGCCATAGAATGGATTATTCGTCAGCAAGGCGTTCAGGATATCTCCCACTATGTTGATGACTTCATATTCTTCGGGGCCCCACACTTGCAGGAATGCGCAGTAGCCATGGGAATCGGCCTCCAAACCCTAGATATCCTAGGTGCTCCAATTGAGCCAGATAAATCCGAGGGCCCTGCAACTATTCTCCCTATCTTGGGGATCGAGGTAGATACCAATCTCATGCAGCTCCGTCTACCAGAAGACAAACTGGTGCGCCTGCAACAATCCATAGCAGCGTGGCGGACCCGCAAATGCTGCACAAAACGGGATCTCCTCTCCCTGATAGGAACCCTTCAGCATGCAGCAAAAGTTGTGAGACCAGGCCGCGCCTTCATACGGCGAATGATAGACCTGTCAATGGTTCGATCACACCCAAGTGCCACCCTCCGCCTTAATCGAGAATTTCGTGCTGACTTAGAGTGGTGGTTTCAATTCGCAGCCAACTGGAATGGAGTTTCAATCTTGGCTCCAGCTAAGGCATCGGTTCCTGACGGGCTAATCACCTCAGATGCCTCAGGCTGCTGGGGCTGTGGAGCCTACCACAACCAAAGGTGGTTCCAACTTCAATGGACCCAGTCGACCATCAACTGGCACATCACCTCCAAAGAGCTACTCCCAATAGTGGTTGCAGCAGCCATATGGGGTAGCAGGTGGGCCGGCAAGACCATCAAGGCCTTGTGCGACAACATGGCAGTGGTGCATATCCTCAGATCCCACCACAGCAAAGACCCAACCGTAATGCATCTCGTACGCTGCCTCAGCCTCATTGAAGCCACATACGACTTCACCATAGTCAGCGAGCACTTACCTGGAAAACATAACTCCCTCGCAGATGCCCTTTCAAGGGACAACTTAGCATACTTTCTGTCCTATCATCCACAGGCCCAACCGGATCCAACCCCAATCCCAATCCAACTTCGCAAGTCACTCACATCCGAAAGACTGGACTGGACCTCGAAGAACTGGGCAAGTCAGTTCAAAACTACTATCTCCAAGGCCTAGCCCCCTCTACCATCAAGGCATATAACTCAGCCAAGACCCGTTTTATTACATTCTGTGCACGGAGCAAACTCACACCAGTCCCAGTAACCGAAAACCTATTGTGCTTCTATGTCTCTTATTTAGCGGACAATAACCTTGCGCATTCCACTATCAAATCATATTTATCAGCAATTCGCCACCTTCAGATTTCTCACGGTTACAATGATCCTCACATTGGTGATATGCCCCGTCTGTCCCTAATTATGAAGGGAATTAAGTCTCACCAAGCTAAACAAGGCAGACAAAGCCGCACACGCCTTCCTATCACACCCCCTATCCTAAGAAAAATTAAACAAGTCTGGTCACACCCTCCCTCAAAGTTTGACAACACTATGCTCTGGGCAGCAGCAACTCTCTGCTTTTTTGGGTTTATGAGAGCTGGAGAGATCACAATTCCTTCAGACAAAGGTTACGACCCAGGAGCTCACCTATCCTTCCCTGACATTGCAGTCGATAACGTCGTTAACCCCTCCACCATGCAAATCCGCTTGAAATCATCAAAAACCGACCCCTTCAGAAAAGGGGTCGATCTCTATGTGGGACGTACGAACAATGACTTGTGCCCAATCTCAGCAATGATGGCCTACCTGTCGATCAGAGGAGGGGGTGATGGGCCACTATTCCACTTCCTCAATGGAAAACCCTTAACAAGAGAGCGCTTTGTATCGAAAGTGAGGGAGGCACTTTCAACAGCTGGCATTGAGGAGACCAAATTTGCTGGCCACAGTTTTAGAATAGGTGCGGCCACCACTGCCGCGCACTGTGGCATAAATGATGCAACAATTCAGCTACTAGGCAGGTGGGAAAGTACGGCTTACCTCTTGTATGTCCGGACACCTCGGGACAAACTAGCAGCGGTTTCAGCAACAATCGGAAAGTAACCACCTCCCATCTCTCACTTAGACCACACCACTCATTTGTACTCTAAAGTTTTTGGTCACATAATTAGAATAATTATTACATGACATTGACAAGTACTCAGAATCATCATTTATCTTGGCCTGGGCACCGTCCCCATCATACATACATTAAGAAACAGGAAGTGTTAAGAAATTGAGAAATCTATACTTGGAGGGTCAGATTCTCATCTTCCTTGGGAGTAGGGACGGGATATCAGATTTCCCGTCCCTCTTCTTACCCTCCAAGCATCCCTGGAGAAAAGAAGAGATATCACCCTCAGCAAATCACTCCACCCATCAGGGTGTGTCCCTCATATGGGCTGATGTGCACCTCCCTCTGCCTTTCCACCAAAACAATAATAGGCAGCCCGGGGATGATTGCTGTTCCCCTGGGCTGCCTATGAATCTTCCTCAAAGCTGTTAAATGAGTTTTAATGTTGTTAAAACAAGTTAACAGCAGAGGGAGGGGCACGTTACTGCTTAAAGCTGTCACATGTGCCTCATGTGCACTCACGTGCAGTTGCGCGCCATTTCATCAAGATCGCGGCAAAAGAAGAACAGCTGCAAGTTAAAGTCTCACCCTCCCAACCCTTCCCTCTGGGAAAAATTAATTCTCCACTAGGGCAGTTAAGCACACAAGGGCAAAACTGCCTTAGTGTGAAAAGAGCAGAGGGAGTAGGGACGGGATATCAGATTTCCCGTCCCTCTTCTTACCCTCCAAGCATCCCTGGAGAAAAGAAGAGATATCACCCTCAGCAAATCACTCCACCCATCAGGGTGTGTCCCTCATATGGGCTGATGTGCACCTCCCTCTGCCTTTCCACCAAAACAATAATAGGCAGCCCGGGGATGATTGCTGTTCCCCTGGGCTGCCTATGAATCTTCCTCAAAGCTGTTAATTCAATATTACACTGCCCAGAAGGTCGCTCCTCCCCAGGAATGTCACTGCCAGTCTGAGCATTGGCCGGATACTTTCAGACATTAGGAAACGCTTCCTTGTAGCCCTTTAATTTGTTTCTGGGGGTTCTGTTAGGAAGTGCTCTGTGGCCTCTGAATGCATGCACGTGTGAGTGTGTGCACGTGTATGTGTGCATGTGTGTGTGTGTGTGTGGATGTGTGTGTGTGTGTGTGTGTGTGTGTGTGGGGGGGGGGGGGGGGGGGGGGGGGGGGGGGGGAAGGGGCGATTGGGGGAAAGAAAGAAGCAAGAGAAAGGTCATTATGTTTGCAGTTGTGTGATTGATTATTTTCCCATTTGTATGCTTTCAGGTTGATGCAGCTATATAAGCCCTAGGTTGTAGTGAGAGCATGTGAACCCTGGAAGGTACTCCAGAGCCTTGCGGTAGGCATCTATTGCCTGTGTGTATGACCTGGAGACAAAGCTGAAATGGTTTAGGAGGAGGTTGGATTTGCCTGGGATGTATTCGGAATGACCTGGAGACAAGGCTGAAATGGTTTAGGAGGAGGTTGGATTTGCCAGGGAAGCATTTGGCTGAAGTGGTTTAACACTTTAACCGATGAAGCCGTCTACAGACGGCATGAGATTTCATCAGTGATGTCAGACTTCCGGCAATGTCCTTGGGAGATAGGCTCTGCACCAGCAGAGAGGGCGGGGCAAGGGGAGGTGGGTGGGTGCACCCGAAGGGTGCAGACAGCATGGCGGTGTTTGGGCTTAGCCTTGAAGAACCCTTGGTTGGAGCCCAGCGGGCCACTTCTGTCCTCCTTTGCACAAATGGGCTGAGAAAACAGTCCTCTCGCCTTGTAGGCCCTCCTTTTCTGGCAGTGAAGCATTTTTCTCAGTCTATTCGAGCGATGGTCGGCCGAGAGCCGTGACTATTGGATGTCCCTTGGTGGGTGGGTGTGGTTAAAGTCACGAAAGTGTAGAGGATTGCTGCAAGGTTAGGTGTGTGGAGTTTGAGGGCTGAAAAGCTGGGAGAACTGGAGATTTAATGCATCCATACGCTACTAGAGACCTCCGGAGAAAAATAATTTATCGGTTAATGGGTTAAGAGGAACTTGGAATGGTCTGGATATGGTTGGAATGGCCCGGGGATAAGACTATACCGGGGAACCTGAATGGTCTTGCCTGTAAATAATAATTCCGTGGCTTACTAAAGAGGGTATCTGCCTTGCTGATCTCTCTAGAAAAAGTGATCCCTTATGAATTCATAAAACTGCATCCGGCAGCCAGGGTACACTGAGCAGAACGTGAAACAGAACGTGGATGAGCTTGCAACAGTCAATCCACTCATGTCATGGAAACAGTAAATGGGTGGGGGGAGGGGTTAGGTACTGTAACGCCTGAGGCACTTCGTACTATCACAGGGACGGTGAAGCACGTAAAAGAAATTTCAAAGTTATCAGGAAGAGCTCTTGCCTGATTGGTGTATAGCGGGTTTCTTTGCTTCAATTCTACCCCAAAACAGGCGAATCTTCTACCTGGGCCTTTCGTAAGGTACATGTATCTATGCCTAGCACCATTACACATACCCACATGTCTCAGCACAGCGGGGCTCAGTCCCGTCCAGAGGTTCAGCAATCCTTCCTCCCTCACTGCAGAGAAGAACAGCATCACGTTAAATGTTGGATTCCGAGCCATGGTCTTGTTGTGCTCAGGTCAAAGTACGCAGTCAAGAAAGCAGGGAGGGAGAGAGCCTAGGGACGAGGCTAGGCAATCATGAGGTGGAGGAGGAGAAAGCACCAATGGAAGTGAGGAACGATGGAGAGAAAGAGAGGGACACCACCGGTACACAGTACAGTATATCAATACATTAAGATTTTAACGTGTGTGTGTGTGTGTGTCTGTCTGTGCGTGACAGAAGTGGGATGTTTGTGGGGCGGGACTAGACTAATGTTGCGCGACCTTCGTACTTCAACCTCGAACTCCGCGATGAATGTGAGAACATTGGGCATGGCAGCTGTTGCTACAGGCGGATGCAATCGGGGAGGCAGTCGAAACGGACGCAATCAGGGAGCGCGCAGCAGCGGGCGAAGTGGACACAATCGGGGAGCAACGCTAGCTAGCAGCTGAAGAGGATGCAAACGGGGAGCAGCAGTTGAAGCGGATCGATGCAATCGGGGAGTAGCAGCATGGAGCGGACGTAATTGGGGGAGCAGCAGCTCTGCACAGAGAGCTGTTCGGCGCCGGATTACTCACGTTGGCGAACGAGGGGGAAGTAGCTGAGCGAGCAAAGCGAGCTCAGCTATATACTTGTAATTATTACTTAGAAGTTCCTTTTGATTTGATAACCCACAGAAGCATGCAGGTCCTGGGCCCCATTAACGGTGGGTGGCGATATGACATCATCACTGAACTCGCTTGAGTTACCATAAATGGCATCGCTCCAACTTGTTTTCTGCAAGGGCAATGGGGAAATTCCTTTTTTTAAGGCGCACCACCTTCAACAGATCAACCAAGGGCCAGCCAAGGGGAGGTCACGCCCATAGATTCTGCAGTCACAGCTGCGACCACAGGTCAAAACTTCGACCGCTCTTTTGCGCGGCTCGACTGCTGATTTTGTTACGATAATATACAGAAGAATCCATAGCGACTCCACCCTTCCATATTATACGGGTTGACCGAGCGCGGTTGCAGCTTTGCTTATTGGAGTGACCTCCCCTTGACCCTTGTTTAGTGGGATTCAAACCCAGGACAGAGCCTGAGTTGAGCACTGCTGACTCTCACTCACACCCCTCGATCCCTCACCAGTTTCAGCTACGGCTGCTGCTGTGATGGTGAGGAGATATTTGAGGACGAAAGGGTCTTCCCTTCCTCCGCCTGGACTGGAAGCATGGTGGTACTCCTCTTCTGCTCAGCCTCTCCTCTCAGTCGGTCTTTCTTCACTGGATGATCAGCACTGGCAGCTGACTGAGAGACAGCTAGTACACAGGTGTACCTGCTAACACCGCCAACTGATTCCCTTCTGGGGTGATGATCTTTCAGAGAGACGTGTCAGGTAACCCTTTGGGTAATTGCAGCAGGCGGCTAGGGCAAGCTTGACAGCATTGCTCTTCCCTCGGCTTACATCACCGTATGCAATGTGGATTGCCACAGACCCACACATAGTGTGTACACTCTCATAGCATAGTGAGAGGACTGCACCACCTACAAAGATCAACGCATGTAGTACACCATTTGGCCAACTCCGCATGGCATGTGTGCACTTGGACTTACTGAGCATGTATAAAGCACTGATGAAATTGTCACCTGTGACTCGCAACATGCCCTTAAGGAGCTTCTTCAATGGGTGATGGACATCTGGAAGTGAATCGAGTGGGGCAGATATCTTATCCACATGCAGTTTATGCAAGATCTCACGTATCCAGATGTACTGCTGCATGTTAGATGGGATGCGAGTCCCATCGCTGTAGAACTGCAACTGTGGCCCAACAACGATAACATCTGAGCCTGGTTGCCGCCCTGTGCATACAACTGGTTGGTAGTGAATGGCTTCCTCCGAGTCGGACTCATCAGTACCAGAGCCTGGGGAGCTGCACAATTAGGATGTCCAGAGCAAATGCAAGTTTACCAGTTTAACTTTGAAGTTTAAACAACTACATGTACAATTATTATAATTTTGCTTACACATAATATATTGTGCAATTTTATTTTCTTTGCTGGATCGGGAGTTTGCATAGGTTTGAGGTTATTTAACGGTAAGTATGTACTAGCCTCATCGATCAATTGGTGCATGGTGCTACATTTCATCTGCTGCAACTGACAGAATAAGTGCAAACTAGCTATTCAATCAGGTGCGGTGTCAGAAGATGGTTAGCTACTAAATTATTGCACATAGCTTGTGCTATAGCTACTTCCAACTTACAAGAGCTCTTCCCATTTCTGCATCAGCACATCTTTGATTTGGGAAGGCGACAACTGACAGCTTAGTACACTGTTGGGCATTGCAGCACCTAGAGTTGCTCGCAGCTGGTCACTGTTGCTGATGTGGTACCACGGCAAGAAGCACGACCTGAAATTATGAGAGTAGTTGCCTCCATTATACACCAAAATAAATATAGCTCTTGGTGACCGCTTTTCAATGGTAAGTGTTGGGGGTTGTAACTATACTGCACACTCCATTATCTCATTTAAATCATTTGTATCACCTTTGGTCTTGTAATACTAATATTTAACAGGGTGCACACTCGCATTAGAAATTTTCGCTATTTGTGCAACCCTTGCATCATTATAGGGAGAAAAAAAAGTATACTGAAGTTACACCCATTTCCATACAAATTCCAATTGAACAGAAATAAAGAAGTGTTAGGTTTATTTGTGCTGAACCAATTCATGTGGCATGGTTATTTCTACATGAACAGGAACCATTGGGAGACACACCACTATGTGCGTTAGTAGTTCATAAGTATGTATATAATTATAGCTCTTTTTCAGGAACAGAAAACAAGCTAGCTCTTTCTTTCAAAATGTTCAATCTTCAGGAATCGCTACTATACTGCAGTTAGCTGCATTTTCGTCACATAGATCTACATCAGTGTACCTATCATGAAACAGGGACACGCGCATTAGTTTTTTTACTAAACAATCATCATTCGGCAACGTTTCCATGCACACCTCACTAGCTATACCGATGAATTATTATTATTATTACTCCGCTAGATCCATTAGGCAAACTTGATTGTTGGTATAAATTATTTTAACAGTAGCTATACAAAATTGTAGCTATATCACTCACCCCTCTACAATTCGCTTCCCTCTTGGGTGGGTGATTTTCACGATGAAACCAGCGTAATCCGGCAGCATATCCGATGCTTTCACGAACTTCAAGAACGTCATCGCGAAGTTCGTTAAGGGAACGAAACGTCTGCTGTCCCCTTTCCCCTTCCAGTATCCCATGCGGGACTCAAACTCCACCAGTTCCTTCTTCATGTCAATCAACGCATCGTAGATTTGCTTGCACAAGCACGTAACATAGACTGGACTGCAGTGCGAGGCGTGCGCACATGAACGTAGCGTATACTATGTGGGCGTGGTACCTGTACCAGGCTGGTTGCATTTATGCAAGTGACATAAAATTTTGATTGATTGATTGATTGCATAACTTGTATTCCAGTGCCATAAAGACAAGGCTAGCTACAGCAAGGCGGGAGAGCTCTCTACAGCTATGCAGTAGGAATTACACAAGTAGAATTCAATACTCAAACTTTGATCGGCTTACTGGTCACATTCAATGTTGCACAAAACATAACAATACAGTAGGTGTACATCACAGTCATGTACACAACAATATACAATTAAATTGTAGGTAGCTATTATCTAATGGTACAGGAGGATGGATAACAACAAAGAATCCAGCAGATACACAAATACATTAATTAATGACGCTTCTTAGGAAGGATAGGCTTACGTCCAATATGATAGCACCTGCTAGTGTAGTTATTACGCCTAAGCACCATTCGGTGCAGATAAAACAAGTGGTGATTTTTAGTCATGGAGCATAAAATACGTTTATACCTAGACACCCACACAAATGTTTGCTCCCCGGCCTGAGTATTAAAGTTCGGGTGTTTCTGCTTGAACTCAAGTGGACTAAACTGCTCTTTACAAGCCATGCTAATGTGGTTCGGAAAATGAAAAACGTCTATGATCTTATGAACTCTACTCCACAGTGTGTCGTATGGTACTGGAAGGGGTAAGGGCTTCTTTGTGATCTTCATCCTTTCCACATTACACATAGTATCGTAGGCGAGGGTGACTGCAGGAAGATTGCTTGGACCACCATATGTCTTGGCCAGAGACAGTAACCACTGGATCAGTATGAGCAACACCTGGGATGGTGACTCCGACCTTGAGGGTGGGTGTTACAAAGTTAATACAGACAACATATAGGCTGGCTAACACCTAATGGAACTAGTATGTCTGGTACAAAGTTGGGGCATCCTTACATGTAGAGTGGTTGCCACGTATCAATGTGCCCACCTCCCTTGACAACAAACTGATGGCCTCGAGACCACTTCCGCAAGGTGCTACGTCCACCAGTATCCTTTCGACACAGTTTCTCCTCACTAGTGAGTGCATCTTCATCAGCAATTAGAGGATGTTGTTCAATCAACTCATCTGTTCCTATAGGGAAAACATAGCTACATCGATTAATGCAGGTAACATAAATGACTGACAGTTTGAATAGGCACCTTGAGATGCAGCAGCTGACTGTCCCACAGCCACAATGGAAGAAGGCAACTGGCGCACAGTAGCTTCAACTCTGTCGGCAACAATATTTGACTCACAGGGAGGACCACAATCTACAGGATTTCATGGAGATCACTTTGAACTAGTACAAGTAGTCCACATGTGATGTTGCTGTACATGCATGTATGTGGCTGCCCAGCATTGAAAGCTCATACAGTAGGGACCATAAGACCTTGTTGGAAGGAGTATGCCTTCTGTCCTCAGGGTAATTAAACAGTGGGTCCATGGTAAGTTGGGTATGGGGTAGCTTTGTACCCAGGCCCACACGTGGAATGTGGAAGAGGGCTGGTGACACTTGGCAAAATTCCCGTACGTGCTCATTGGCAATGGACGAATGTGATTTGCCTACCCGTAATCAAGACTGCTGACCTCAGCACATACAGAAATTTTGCCAAGTGTCACCAGGCCCACTTCCGCATTCCGTGTGTGGGCCTGGGTATGAGGCTAGGTAAAGGGTGGGTTACCAGTAAGTTAATTGGAAACCACAGACCATACAGGCCACTTAAGAACTCTTTCATCCCAAGTGTCTGGTGGTCCCCAGCAGGACCACTGGGGCTGTTAATCACCTACCCATATTCAATTAGCATCACCAGGTTCTTGAGATCAAAACCACAGTACCATGCAGGATGTATAGGAAACAAAGGCCACTACACCCAAGTCTCACGGTAAGATTGCCATTGCCTATCAAAAAGCAACTTCATGGCTAAGACTAAACACTGTGTCTTCCATTCACATGGGCAGGTCCTCCGCAGGGTTTCACCCACAGGTTATTTCATACCCTCTTTGAGTGCATGGCAGTACTGCAGAAAGTCCTTCAGCCCAGTCGGCACTTTGCTAGCTTCCTTCTCCAGTAGACTGCAGTGATCTGCACAGAAAGCTTTCCCACGGACCGGTGACGTAGTGCACACATCAGGTAATGACACATTAAGACCACCTGCAACAGCCTAATGTGTGCATCACAATTGGTTAAGTTAGCATAAATTGGTGACTTAGGTTCCACGTGAGCATAAAAGGGCAGGGCAGGGGGAGGTGGGTGGCAACCTTTATCCACATACCTTCACACGGTACATGCAGTGGGGGAAGTTGACCTTCCAGATACCGTCTGTTACCCACAGAGTTCCACAACCTACAGTTTAGAAAATGAACGTGACTAGGCTAGTAGTGTATAATTATTTCAAACAACTAGGCTTTTAACAGATTAGTTGCCTAATGTGCTGAGGTGTTCGGCAAAAATTCAAATTCAGGCTAGGTACTGGTAATCAAGCGTTTATGGACCAGGGTAGTCAAGTTGGTGAAATTAGTCAAGAGGAGTAGATTGTGTACTTTTGGTGTTTATGGACTGGGCTCACTTACATACAACACAATATTATAGAACCAACCTCTTTCCTTACATCCAGGGGAGCATTGGTTTGAAGGATGGGGATACACTGAAGCCCGTCTTACTTCGTCCACCCTCTCAAAACAGGATTCTCTATCACTATCCATCTTGAAGCGGTAGTCCTCCAGCCCAATTCTTTTCAACTCAAGCTCTAGTTCTCCATTGTAAAACAATTCAGCGGCTACTTCTGGCGTCATCTCTGCAATGCAAGGTACCTTTTGGTCATACGGATGTAGCTTAAATTGTGAATAAGGGGATTCTGTTACCACACGCACTCTGCATGCCTGGATATTCACATCTCATGCCGTCACCACGTGCACCTACATGCACATGTACATCATGCCTCCCATCTCATACCAGTTCCTCATACGAAATACTGATTTTGCTGCTCAGTGTGTTCAACTATCCCAATACGAGTGAAGGCTCAATGTACATTTTATGCTTTCACCATACATGATGGCACTACAATTAGCACAGGAGGAATAACTTAGCTATATGCGTAACAGATAATAGTTTACTCATACCCATGTCCTTAGGTACATCCAGGGCAACATTGTAAGCTTCGGAGAATCCTTGGAAGGAAACCCATGCTTGGTTGCTATTAATGGAGAGATTATACACAAACATGTTAGGATTTTCTATATGCTGCAGTCCACACACAAAAAAGTCCATCCGTATTTCTGGTGTTAAGGTTATTTCTTGGGGTACAGTAACACATGGGGTGAAAACCTGACGATAGGGAACTTTCACGATTATGTGACGAGTGGTTGGACACGCCCACTTATGGTATCACGTACCATGTTGAAATGTATTGGGAACGCTACCAAGGTGAGTGTTTATAAGCACTACTCCGTGTGCTAGCGGGTATCAGAAAAAATCCAAGGTGGGAATGTTCTAAACTACAATCACAAAAATTTATGGTTAATTAGTAATTAATTATGAACGCAAAAATTGAAGTGTCTAATTATTGTTGTGATGTAAGAGATACATTGTTACTAGTCTATAAAGCTAGCCCTTGGCTTTCTCCAGCACATGATCGCTTTCAGTATGCGAGCGCGGAGAATCATATATCTGAGATCAGGATCCGTGCTGGGAAATTCGAGGGGCTAGCCAGCTTGACTAGCTACATCACTTACGCCAAGGAACATTGAAGTTCCAGAAGTGATCGCTTAGCACAAGCGCAGTCAGTGGCTTCAACAAGGTCTCCAGGGCTGGGATAAAACTTAAATCCGGTATCATGCTTGTTCCCATACTGCGTGAGGTTGTAAATTAACTTGCAGTTCATGCAGCGCAGGGTGCACTAAAGATGCTCGCTGTTCGCTGTAGCACCTAACTTTGCAGGAGTGGTTGGACACCAGTCGCGCTCCACACTCAAGGCATGCGCGGACAGGGCCGGAGGTGCTACCACCTCAGGAAGATCAACCGGCGACTTCAATGTGTCGAACAGAGGGACAAGAAACCTGCACAAAGGACAAGAGCGTCTTCACATCCTCTAGCGGCAAATTGCAGTATGCAGTGATATAGCGCAATGCCTGCAGTTCGGTTATTGCCTTGGGCAAAACATTCCAACATGAAACGAGCCTGAGGGGGGCACTTGTAGGCCATACGAAGACACCAGCCACAGAATACAATGCTCTTCCGATAGACTATCCTGCCCCCGAATGTCGATGAGGTTGCTGTCTTTTAGGCGCATCACTGCCTCTTCCACTTCTTTCAGTGTGGTTTTCGTTCGCCTCCTCTTACCCTCCAGCTCCTCGAGATTAGGCATTAGCCTGCGCTTCTTGGTCGCCATCGTGCTAGCTAGCTAGTAGATTCTGATTAGCTATAGTGATTAGTAAAATTCCGCTACCAAAGGGTTAAAATTACATGTGCGTTCACAAAAGCGGATGCAGTGGTAACGCGTTCGCAAATCCGGTAGCAATTGGATAGCTAGCTAGCATGCATGCAGGCTTTAATAGCTATAAACCATCACAGTGTGTTAGACTGCTGCTTCAGCTATTGCCAGTGGATGGGAACTTGACTGGTCTGCGCTCCGTAACACTTAGCTACCTCACTGTGACATGCAGTCAAGACACATCAGCAGAGAATGAGAAAGTCGCCCTCCGGTGGTGATAACAAAGACAGAGAGCTCTCCTGGACCTAGCTACCTACCAGACTGCTTCGGCTAACCTGATTCGCAGTTGCTGTGAATTGCATGGGTGTATTTTAGTGTCATAACTTCTGGTCCTTAAAAGTCGTGCTATGCTCTCTGTCACATTCAGGCATGCACTGACAGTCATGCACATGCATCTGCTCCATGTAGGAACACATGCTCATGCAACTGCTCCATGCACATTCGACAACTGTGAATTTTCTTTATTTCTATATATATATATATATATATATATATATATCGTACGTCGTGCCGTAAATCACTTCCTGCTCTTATTTGCACGTTCACTTTTAAAATTATTGCAACGTACACGCTACGTGGACGTACACTACTTTGCATGCAACGTACAAGCCACGTTGACTACTTTGCTATATGTGTGTAAAATCGTGATGGAGTCTACAACAAGCGTCCGGAACAAAGAAGAGAGACTTCGACGTAGGAGGGAACGAGAAAGGGCCCGCCGTGCTGCTGAAACAGCGGAAGAAAAGGAACGACGGCTGAGGCAGCGACGACAGAGACAGAGCTAGGAACAGTCTACCTCAACAAGGCCACAGCGACTTGGAGCCGGAGACTGTCTGACTACGACACGAACTATGAACAGTCTACTTCAACAAGGCCACAGCGACTTGGAGCCGGAGACTGTCCGACTAAGACACGAACTATGAACAGTCTAGCTACCTCAACAAGGCGTGACTGAGACACAACCTATGAACAGTCCGTCTCAACAAGGCCACGGGCACTGTCAGGCAGTCCGTGCAACAGCGATCATCGAAGTTCCACACGTGACAAGAAAATTCGTGCAGCATGCATGTAGCTACTAGTATATGATTGTCATGTTATGATTTCTGTCTCCTCAGTCATGTGCATGCAACTACTCCACGGTTCTGCATTGCACTCGCTCACGCTCGCCCCACAATGTCATGCATTCTCCTAGTTATTGGGGCGAGCCTGAGCGAGCCCCACATAGACGAGTTTGCTGTAAATTTTCTATATATATAATATGTATGTATCGTACGTCGTGCCGTAAATCACTTCCTGGTCGTATTTTGCGTGTTCTTGCGTCATGCGTTATTTCCAACCTGAGTTCACTTACTTCCTGCATGCTCGTGCGTTGATATCATGATGTCGCGCCGGTCTAACTGCGAACTACGAACAGTCTACCTCAACAAGGCCTTGCAAGGATGGAGACAATAGCGGGGCGGTGAGTGGCTAACAGAGACCGCTCCTGGACCTACCTGCCAGACTGCTTCAAGTGCACGAAATCAATGATTGGGGCGAGCCTGAGCGAGCCCCACATAGACGAGTTTGCTGTGAATTTTCTTTATTTCTATATTTCTATATATATATATATATATATATATATATATCGTACGTCGTGCCGTAAATCACTTCCTGCTCGTATTTTGCGTGTCATTGCGTCATGCGTTAATTCAAACCACAAACGAACTCAAGTCACCATTGCAACGACATAGACACGAACCATGAACGGTCTACCTCAACAAGGATGGAGCGCGCGGTGAGGGGCTATATAAAGCATTTCATGAAGACGGGGAGAGTGCTTCAAGCGATCTCATGTCCTGCGTGCAGAGCACATCCGGGTGTGCATTAGCTAGCTAGCTAGCATGCATGCAGGCTTTAATAGCTATAAACCATCACAGTGTGTTAGACTGCTGCTTCAGCTATTGCCAGAGGATGGGAACTTGACTGGTCTGCGCTCCGTAACACTTACCTCACTGTGACATGCAGTCAAGACACAGATCTGGCATCAGCAGAGCCTGAATGAGAAAGTCGCCCTCCGGTGGTGATAACAAAGACAGAGAGCTCTCCTGGACCTAGCTACCTACCAGACTGCTTCGGCTAACCTGATTCGCAGTTGCTGTGAAGTGCATGGGTGTATTTTAGTGTCATAACTTCTGTGTCCTTAAGTCGTGCTATGCTCTCTGTCACATTCAGATAACATGCACTGACAGTCATGCACATGCATCTGCTCCATGTAGGAACACATGCTCATGCAACTGCTCCATGTAGGAACACATGCTCATGCAACTGCTCCATGTAGGAACACATGCTCATGCAACTGCTCCATGTAGGAACACATGCTCATGCAACTGCTCCATGCACATTCGACAACTGTACTCGCTCAGGCTCGCCCCACAATGTTCTGCATTCGTCTAGTTAGATTAATTATTGGGGCGAGCGTGAGCGAGCCCCACATAGACGAGTTCAATGTGAATTTTCTTTATTTCTATATTTCTATATATATTTCTATATATATATATATATATATATCGTACGTCGTGCCGTAAATCACTTCCTGCTCGTATTTTGCGTGTTCTTGCGTCATGCGTTATTTCCAAACTGAGTTCACTTCCTGCTCGTGCGTTGATATCGTCCAACTGAGACGCGAACTATGAACAGTCTACCTCAACAAGGCCTTGCAAGGATGGAGACTATAGTGGGGCGGTGAGTGGCTAAAGCATTTCATGAAGACGGGGAGAACGCTTCAGTGAGACCAAGGGAGGTGATCCTCCTTGAACTCACAATCCCCTATAACTCGCCGGAGTCCCTTTCAAATGCTAAGCCATGCAACTGCTCAGAGGATGGGAAGTTGACTGCCCTGCACACGGTAACACTAAACTCACTGTGACCAGTCATGACAGATCTGGCATCAGCAGAGAACGAGGAAGTCATCCTCGGTGGCAACAACAGAGACAGAGACCGCTCCTGGACCTACCTGCCAGACTGCTTCAACGCTGTGAAGTGCATGCACGAGTGTCATAACTTCTGGTGTGATCTGTGTCGTTAAGTTGTGTTATGCTCCCCGTCAGACTCACATTCTGATGACATGCACATGCAACTGCTCCATGCACATTCAGCACAATGTCATGCAACTGTTCCATGCAAATTCAGCACCTGCATGTACTCGCTCACGCTCGCCCCACAATGTCCTGCATTCCCCTAGTTTATTTACGCGGCACAATTTTTCCCCTACCAGGAGTGTAAATATATATATCGTACGTCGTGCCGTAAATCACTTCCTGCTCTTATTTGCACGTTCACTTTTAAAATTATTGCAACGTACACGCTACGTGGACGTACATGCAACGTACACGCTACGTGGATGTACACTACTTTGCATGCAACGTACAAGCCACGTTGACTACTTTGCTATATGTGTGTAAAATCGTGCACGATGGAGTCTACAACAAGCGTCCGGAACAAAGAAGAGAGACTTCGACGTAGGAGGTAACGAGAAAGGGCCCGCCGTGCTGCTGAAACAGCGGAAGAAAAGGAACGACGGCTGAGGCAGCGACGAGAGAGAGACAGAGCTAGGCGCGCTGCTCAAAACCGTGAGGAAAGGGAGTCCAGACTGGAGAGAATGAGAGCAGCCCAACAGGAGAGATTGGCAGTTGAGACTGCTGAAGAGAGAGACACCAGACTGGAGACACTGAGAGCAGCCCAACAGGAGAGATTGGCAGTTGAGACTGCTGAAGAGAGAGACACCAGACTGGAGACACTGAGAGCAGCTCAACAGGAGAGATTGGCAGTTGAGACTGCTGAAGAGAGAGACACCAGGCTGGAGAGACTGAGAGCAGCTCAACAGGACAGATTGGCAGTTGAGACTGCTGAAGAGAACAGGCTGGAGAGACTGAGAGAAGTTCACCAGGACAGAATGACAACTGAGACTGCTGAAGAGAGAGACACAAGACTGGAGAGAGTGAGAGCAGACTGCTGAAGAGAGAGATGTAAGATTGGAGAGACTGAGAG
Organism: Axinella damicornis; assembly: GCA_963931865.1. Lineage (NCBI taxonomy): Eukaryota > Metazoa > Porifera > Demospongiae > Axinellida > Axinellidae > Axinella > Axinella damicornis. Next base: position 12,338,416 of record OZ007516.1, on the reverse strand, counting down.
AAGTTCACCAGGACAGAATGACAACTGAGACTGCTGAAGAGAGAGACGCCAGGCTGGAGAGAGTGAGAGCAGCTCAACAGGAGAGATTGGCAGTTGAGACTGCTGAAGACAGAGACGCCAGGCTGGAGAGAGTGAGAGCATCTAACCAGGACAGATACGATAGAGATGCCCACAGTGAGCGTTCTGTTCAGAGGAAAATGTTGAACTTTCACAATCAGATTGCATCACTGAATTGCCCACAGTGCACCACCTGCTGTGAGGGATTCCCTGGCCTCCGCTTTAGCTCTCATTGTGCTGAATGTATGCGTTGCAGCCAGGACAAGCACATCCCGAAGTGTCATAACTTCTGGTGTGATCTGTGTCCTTAAGTTGTGCTATGCTCTCCGTCAGACTCGCATTCTGATGGCATGCACATGCAACTGCTGTGATGTGTCGTTAAGTTGTGTTATGCTCCCCGTCAGACTCACATTCTGATGACATGCACATGCAACTGCTCCATGCACATTCAGCACAATGTCATGCAACTGTTCCATGCAAATTCAGCACCTGCATGTACTCGCTCACGCTCGCCCCACAATGTCCTGCATTCCCCTAGTTAGTGCGGTCATAACTTTCTCTGGTGTGATCTGTGTCTGTGTCCTTAACTCTCCGTCAGACTCACATTCTGATGACATGCACATGCAACTGCTCCATGCACATTCAGTACCTGCATGTACTCGCTCAGGCTCGCCCCACAATGTTCTGCATTCGTCTAGTTGGGGCGAGCGTGAGCGAGCCCCACATAGACGAGTTCAATGTGAATTTTCTTTCTATATATATATATATATATATATATATATATATATATATATATCGTACGTCGTGCCGTAAATCACTTCCTGCTCGTATTTTGCGTGTTCTTGCGTCATGCGTTATTTCCAAACTGAGTTCACTTCCTGCTCGTGCGTTGATATCGTCCAACTGAGACGCGAACTATGAACAGTCTACCTCAACAAGGCCTTGCAAGGATGGAGACTATAGTGGGGCGGTGAGTGGCTAAAGCATTTCATGAAGACGGGGAGAGCGCTTCAGTGAGACCAAGGGAGGTGATCCTCCTCAGTGGCGGATCCAGGGGGGGGGCCAGGGGGGCCGGTGCCCCCCCCCCTGGCCAGAGAAAAATATTTTTTTTTATAGCTAGCTGCCGCTACGTTGCAACTCCTGGCCTGGCGCCATGGCCTCCTCAGCTCGCAATATCGTGCGTTGCCTGAAACCGAACGGCTTGGGAACGAGACCACGATCTAGTTGTTGTTTTTTTTTTAAACGACAAAAAGACTTCTCTGATAATGGCTACATATATTTTGATGATGATACAAAGGTTTCCTTTTACAGAAAAGGGATGATGCACAAAAAGGGTAAGATCCAAAAAATAGCAAAGCAAAATGACAGTTTAGGTCTGGAGCCGGACCTCAGCATGGATGAGGTCCAATGGGTGGTCCGTCAAGTTGAAGTCCCTAGCTGGGGCATGGAAAGCTGATCTGGGACCGCGGAGGCATGCGATGGCAGAGTCAATCAGGCTGAAGGCGATCTTACATCTGATGAAGCTAAGGGTGCTGCTATACGGTTGATCGTGTTTCTGAGAGATGAGACCTGCAAGTCTCTTGAACGCAACCGTGGCAGACGGACCCCATCCTCCACTTGTGGACAGGACCAGAGGGGTGAAGGTACCATGCTCCACCTCGAGGACACGCTGTTCGTAAGCTCTCCTCTTCTCACGCTCGTGTCTTCTATAGCATGCATCAGTGGAGGAAGTACAATTTGAAGGTGCATGGGAGTTGAAGATTCTGACATCAAAGAAGGTAGATTGTTTGCTTTTATCCCAAAAGTTTTGGGCCTTGATGTCGAGTCTTGCGCCATCCTCAGTGTTAGTGCTTCTGAGGGGGAAGCTCTCTCCGGTCAGCGGCTGGAGAGTGGGTTCAACACACACATTCGGGCAAACCTCTGTGAGAAGCTGTGCCGTGATGTCTCTGACGGCATTGTGTCGGATGGAGGGCATGGCACCCTTAGGGCAGCTGAAGGCATGATTAACACTGAATGGTTGACCGCATGGGCAGTGTGTGGCTAGCCTTGTTGGCGTCCAGCCAAACCTAAGGCAGAGGGCATCCCAGAACGCCTGTTTGTGCAGGTTGAAGCCGTGTTTGGACACGGGGATGGCTGTGAGCCATGCGGAGGCACCTTTCTCGCTGGCCTGTTCCATCGCCCTCTGCCCAGCCCCCGAGAGTTTGGGCTTCAAGACCTCGGCCTCTTTGGTGGCCTCTCTTCGATTCCTTGTGCGAAGTGCAAACTTTGTTTGCCTCTGCTCTAGCTGCAAAAGCTTGGGGTAACTGGGGTTCCGTTGGCAGATAACCTTCACGAGGGGAGCAGTCACATCTGAGCAGGCCTTGAACTGGTTTTTGGCATTTCTAGTTGGGATCGCTACACCAAAGCCACCATGTCGCACTGGTAGGGCAAGTAACTCCCTCTCTTGGTCGGTGATTCCTTGTCTCCCTGTCACTGCTGGCAGAAATTGGTGCCGGATTGCTTCCTCTAATGGTTGCAAGAGAAGGTCTGTGCAGGGTGCAGTGCGCATGAGAAACGTCCATCTGCTTGTGAGAGCATGAGTATAGACAGTGTATGCCGCCTGAGGTTGGAATTTAGCGATCTCGGTTAGTCGTTTGATCTCGGACACCCAACAGCTGATCTTGTCCCGGATGAATTCTTCTGCGAACGGCTTTGACCCTAATGGGGCACCAAGGTGTCTGTGTCCCTGGATAGTGATGTTGACTCCAGACCCTCGGAAGTGCTGTTCTGCTGCAGGGAGGTGCTCTGGCTTGACAACCAGCCACGTCTTGCTTGAGTTGGGGTTGTAACCAAATTGTGGGCCACATGATAGCAAATTGTCCCACCATACGCGCAGGTCAGATGTTCTTCCACCTGCAGAAGCATCATCAGCATACCAAGCCTGGGTCACATCACCCTGCAACTTGTGGATAAGGGGTAGGGTACCAATGGCATACATTGCCATGGCCAGAGGGTCGCCCTGCGTGGTGCCTTCTTGAGATAGGATGTGGTCACCATCAATGAAAAGCATGGAATGGGTCTGGTACATGTTAGTGAGCATCGGAGCAAGGACAGGGCAGTGGATGCGGATGTTTCTTAGGGCTGCTTCCCGGTTAAGTGAGTTAAATGCATTTGAAGCATCAACCAAAAGCACTGCTTCAACACCATCATCTTCAAAAATGTTTCTCACTGCGTGGATCCCAGCTTCGCATCCTGCTTCCTGGCCCGCACAAAGCTGTAGACTACCAACAGCCTTTAGGATATCATCGCGTGTAACTCTGAGAATGGCCTTGGAGATGAGGCGTCTCAGTGTCTCACCGACTCCAATTGGTCTGATTCCTGGGCATTTGTCCAGAGCGATGAGGCGGCATGCAGTCAGGGCAGAGATTCCATGTGGGTCAACATGGCAGGAGCACAGTTTCCTAGTAAGCTTGGCCACTGATCGACACAAGTCGTCAGAGTCCTTGTGAAAGGAAGAACAGAGGGCCTTCCAGGCATGGGCATCAAGACCGGAGGGACGGCTGAGCCGTCCATCTGCTGGCTGATGGATCTGATCAGTGCACCATCTATTTCGTCGAAGACAACAGGGTGAGGCTCGAAGGCTGGTAGCTGGTCACTAACAGCAGATGGTGGCGCTGGTGTTCCGCGTGGATGTTTGTCCAGGAGGTGATCCTTAACCGTCCTTCCATCTGGTTGGGTGTTGTCCAGTTGCAAGCATCCGTAGTCATTTTGCTCTGTGATGAGTCTTGTGGCGGCTTTCAGATTGCCCATGGACACCAGCTTAGCAAAAGATCTCGCGATTTGCCCATCCTCTCGGCTATGGCGCTTGCGATGGTTCAGACGACTTTGGATCGAGATACACTCATGTACAAGAGAGTCAATGTCTCCTTCTATCCATTTAGCCATTCTGTCCCCCAAACATCGAGTGTGGTCTTTTGGCTTTGATTTTGGATGCGGTCTCTGGAGAAGTAGGACTGGGAGGATCATTGAGGCCTTTAGGGCAATGCTTTCCAATGCAGAGGCGTCACTGTAAGCGTCTAGCAGGCGTGATAGTTCTCGGACAAATTCTGTGCCAACTTTTCCCCTGGGTACCTCAAATAGGTTGCGCTTCCAATGAACGGCTTCTTCATATGCTCTGTCAACTTTGGAGGAGAAAACAACTCCATCAATGTCCCCCCATTTAAAGTTGGGAGCACTGAGTGCAGTGAAGGGGGGAAGGTCTTCAACTGTGTTCAAGGAGGAACTGTTGTTTGTCTCATTGGGGACTGGTACTGATCTTAAGTCAGGACTTTCATCCTGACTTGCGGGCCCCACCCGTGGAGATGGAATGATTGACGCCGAGGTCGTTCTCGTTGCAAATTCTTCAGCGGGTAAGCGGTTGTCAAGCCCCGCACGCGGTCTGCCTCTTATCGTGCCAGCAGTCGTCTCACCCATGGACTCATTCGCTTCTGCCAAGGGTCTGGGTTCTTTCGAAGGATCAGGTTGGTTGGCGGAAAGATTGACACCTACAGCTCCACGGACTGAGGCGCCACCAAGATTTTCGCACCTACCATTGTGGCTCGGTGTACAGTTTGCGCACAGCACTCCTCTTCGGACACAAGAGCATCCTACACAGCGGCCCTTGCCGTTACATCGGCAGCACTGTGGCGGCATGTTAGCTTCGTCAATTTGCTACTCACCGTCAATTAGCCACTCACCGCCCCGCTATAGTCTCCATCCTTGCCCTGGTCGTATTTTGCGTGTTCTTGCGACCACGATCTAGTATACCCCTCCGTGTACGTACGTATTACGTTCGTGAGCGAAATAAGCAAGGAAGAAGCTCATGGCGGCCCTGGGACCTGCAATCCTCGTACATCTGGGAAAACTTGCAGTGCAAAGCGCGAAGGTGCCACGACAGCCCATCCTGAGAAGTGAAAAATGAAGGCGAAAATTTTTTTCCGCGCTTCGCGCGGACTGATCGGCGCTACGCGCCTCTATGCACTGCCTCCGGCAGCGTTCCATATATGGTGCCCCCCCCTTTCATAAATCCTGTATCCGCCCCTGCTCCTTGAACTCACAATCCCCTATAACTCGCCGGAGTCCCTTTCAAATGCTAAGCCATGCAACTGCTCAGAGGATGGGAAGTTGACTGCCCTGCACACGGTAACACTAAACTCACTGTGACCAGTCATGACAGATCTGGCATCAGCAGAGAACGAGGAAGTCATCCTCGGTGGCAACAACAGAGACAGAGACTGCTCCTGGACCTACCTGCCAGACTGCTTCAACGCTGTGAAGTGCATGCATGAGTGTCATAACTTCTGGTGTGATCTGTGTCGTTAAGTTGTGTTATGCTCCCCGTCAGACTCACATTCTGATGACATGCACATGCAACTGCTCCATGCACATTCAGCACAATGTCATGCAACTGTTCCATGCAAATTCAGCACCTGCATGTACTCGCTCACGCTCGCCCCACAATGTCCTGCATTCCCCTAGTTTAGATTACATTACGCGGCACAATTTTCTCTATACCAGGAGTGTAATGTATCGTACGTCGTGCCGTAAATCACTTCCTGGTCGTATTTTGCGTGTTCTTGCGTCATGCGTTATTTCCAACCTGAGTTCACTTACTTCCTGCGTTGATATCATGATGTCGCGCCGGTCTAACTGAGACGCGAACTACGAACAGTCTACCTCAACAAGGCCTTGCAAGGATGGAGACTATAGCGGGGCGGTGAGTGGCTAACAGAGACCGCTCCTGGACCTACCTGCCAGACTGCTTCAAGTGCACGAAATCAATGATTAGTGCGGTCATAACTTTCTCTGGTGTGATCTGTGTCTGTGTCCTGAACTCAGACTCACATTCTGATGACATGCACATGCAACTGCTCCATGCACATTCAGTACCTGCATGTACTCGCTCAGGCTCGCCCCACAATGTTCTGCATTCGTCTAGTTATTAAGGTTCTTACAGCAAACTCGTCTATGTGGGGCTCGCTCAGGCTCGCCCCAATAATATATATCGTACGTCGTGCCGTAAATCACTTCCTGCTCGTATTTTGCGTGTTCTTGCGTCATGGTTTATTTCCAAACTGAGTTCACTTCCTGCTCGTGCGTTGATGCTATCATGATGCCGAACTAACTGTTAAACTGAGACGCGAACTATGAACAGTCTACCTCAACAAGGCCTTGCAAGGATGTAGACTATAGCGGGGCGGTGAGTCACTAAAGCATTAAATGTCCTGAAAACGGGGAAAGAGCTTCAAGCGCTTCAAGCCATCGCATGTCCTGCTTGCAGAGCACATCATCATGGTGTGCAGCATGAATAGCTATAAACCATCACGGTGTGATGTGCCTGTTAGACTGCTTCAGCTATCGCCAGAGGATGGGAAGTTGACTGGCCTGCACACGGTAACACTAAACTCACTGTGACCAGGCATGACACAGATCTTGGCATCATATATAGTATGATGGCATCAGCAGAGAACGAGGAAGTCATCCTCGACAGAGACAGAGACCGCTCCTGGACCTACCTGCCAGACTGCTTCATTGTTCAACGCTCGAGTATATTTTTAGTGTCATAACTTCTGGAGTGATCTGTGTCCTTAAGTTGTGCTATGCTCCCCGTCAGACTCACATTCTGAAGACATGCACAGGCAACACATGCCGCACTGCTCCATGCACATTCAGCACATGCAACTGCTCCGGGCACATTCAGCACATGCAACTGCTCCGGGCACATTCAGCACATGCAACTGCTCCGGGCACATTCAGCACATGCAACTGCTCCATGCACATTCATGTACTCGCTCAGGCTCGCCCCACAATGTCCTGCATTCCTCTAGTATTTTGACTAGTGAAACAAAAATAAATTATACTGTTGTTCAACAAACAAAAATAATGTACAGAATACCACAATGAGCAAGCATATATACCATATCCCAGACAAACAAACGATGTATTATTTAAAGTTTTTCTGTAGAGACTCCACAGCACCTGACAAAAAATAGAATAATGTAATTTTAATTATACACCAATAATAATATTATCGACTTAATTATTCAGAGTATAGTTGTACTAATTCCACCAATCAGATTACTCACTGCGAGGTATCTACATCCCATAGAAAACCTCGTCTTCAATAGAAATCCTCGTACTGGGTTTTCTCTTGAGCCCCCAGGATACACAATTATTGTTTACTGCCGAAATCCTTGGCAACCAACCATAGCTGCTTCAAAATTATAGGCAGTCGTATACTTCTCTGTGTACGTTTTGTTGGAAGTACAAATGGCTACATCAGTACATGAGAGCTCGAAGGAGAAGCTAAGTGGTCACTGGTGGGGTGGAGCCAAGTTGAGGGTGGAGCCATGTGACTGCTCAGTCACTCATGCGCCTTGTATGTCAGCTTCCTTGTACTTGTAGCTGGTCTGTTATTTCGTCGAAAAGAACCTCCGACTCGTAGGTTATTTTCTGAGGAAACATGCAGGGTGTGTACTAGCCAAATAATTCGCCACCAAATATGCGTCAAGCATGTAGAAGTCATCACAGTGCGCAAGTTGTGATCTTGAGCTAAACTGGCTCAAAAGTTGCAAGTGTGGACAGTTGTAATCCAGATTCGATATTCTTAAAGTAACTGGTTTAGTAGTGTAAACGCAGCTCTTGACCCATCCAAAATTCAAATCTGCTGAGGCCCTGCATGGATAATGACCTTCAGTGGCTGTGGGGCTGGACTACATATCATGAATACTGGCAGCTTCAATGTGCAGCAGATAATCCACTTAGAACTCCACATGTACCTCCTTAGAAACTAATCCAGAAACTAATCCAGATTCAATCCGGGTCAACCTGCATCCTGATGTGGGTTACATAAACTGGTTTCCAATCTGGATTAGAGCGGTCACATGGATCAGGTTTAGTTTAATCCGGATCCTGAACTGGTTTAAATGCCTGGTGTAAACCGGGGCTAGGTTTTGGGGAAGGTCTGTTACCACTCCACACACGTACAAGCTAAGCTAGTCTTACCTGTGCTGTGTTAGTAGAGGTTTTTGCACACTGGTAGGTTGGTTAACCTGTACAGGTAAACGATTTGGTGCGAGATCACTTTTGGTGCGTATGTTTGTAACAGCAAGGGAGCAAATTATTTGCTCCTGATCATGACTACATCCTCATGCAGCTCCATTCCCATGCATGCGTGTGAATATTCCAAGACAGTGGCAGTTGACAGTGCATATTACACTCCTGGTAGGGGAAAAATTATGCCCCAAAAATAAAAACCTCCTGGGCTCAGTGGAGGACATGGAGAGATTCTGACTACATGTACACCATCATCATTCTAATTTTTGACTGACCCAAGCATACAATATTTATGCTGAAACTCACCTTTGTGGTGGAGTTATGAGCACTTTTGTCTTTTCAAGAGGCTACTTTTGGCCTCCTTGTGTGGGTGGATTTTTTTTCCGTTCCGGATCCGCTGGGAATGAGACAGCCACGTGTGCACTATTAAATTGAGATGATTCAGTTGCGCCTATGCCCGATCGGCAACCTTGGAGCTGTAAGTACGAGCTGGTGGATGCAATCAGAGTCTGCTCGGGGTGAGAGTAATACCAGAGTACCATTCTGAATGGTGAGCTTGCCCTGCCGGCGAGATGCACCTGGTCCAATTACCAGTACTAGTAGTGCGGTGGCTATTTAAGAATGCCCTAGCTACAACGGTTCTGACTAAACAGGCCCGTAGGGAGAAGGGGTTCGAGGGGGTTCGGACGAACTGATGATTATGTGCTGGAAACTCACCTTGGTGGTGGAGATATGAGCGCTTTTGTCTCGCCGTTAGTCGCCATTGCTCGAGCGCTCCATCGACTTCCGGTGGCAGTACCATTCTTAGGAAAGGCACACGAAGATTCTGACCACACGGCCGTGATCACTGATCGTTCACTGACGCTTACATGCCGAAACTCACCGTGCTGTCTAAGTCATGTGCATTAATTGGAATGTATTGCAATACTTAGATTGCGCGACGGCAAGTGGCAACCGCGACGGCAAGTCGCAACCGGGGTTGCAACGTGGCTGCTTTATGAATGGGTACTTGAGAGCACTCTAAATCTTCCCTAAGTGCTTATGTACCTTGTGTGAAGGTTCACTGCATGTGGAGTTGGTGAATGGGTTAGCACTGGTGGAAGTTGAAGGCCATTCTCCATCAGGAGGCGGAGAGGCTACGATTAGTGGCTCGCAACTGCTATTTTCTGCTTTACGGTTCAGAACATCGAGGAATTTGTTAAGTGCGGACGGAGACATTGCTAAACTCTGTTGTGTGAGTTCACTTGCACTGAGTGTTTGGTGAGCAATGCCTTCAATGCTACAACAGAAGGGACTGCTGGAATCCAATGGTAATTGCCCTAGTGGAACCATTTGTGGTGTTACAACGGATATTGTATCGTTCCCTTCTTGTTTAGTTTTCATCTTGATCTTATCAATTCTCTCTTGCAGCAGGGGTATCACTTGACTGCTTCGTGGGGACTCATGATGGTGCACATCAGTCAGTGCCTGAGTATTGAGCAGTGGTCTCAACTGAGGGGAGGAATGGATATCTTTAAGCGACCCTACTACCTCACTACTGATGGGGTTTGAAGGGGTCGAAGCAGTCGGCAAGTGAGTGCTTTCAAGGCTTGAGCCTACAAGAGAGAAGCTACCATCAATAGTACTTTGTAGCCAGTCGGCATCAGAGGTTGTGCCTATCTGAGGAAGAGATGTCTCAAGAGATGTAACACCTGGGTGTGAGCGCTCAGCTTCAGCTGGACCATCACTGTCAAGTGCAATCGAAGGCGCATGTTCCATGCAGGTTAAATCCGTTGTGGAAGTGGGTTCCGTAGTAGGTTCTCTACTGGTGAATGCATTCATTTCGTTACCAGGTTGACTGCATGGTGAATGATTGGTCTGCTCTACATGTTCGGCGGAGACCAACGATGTATACACATTCGTGTGTGCTTCCTTTGAGACTGACTCAATTCGTGTAATTTCCATGTCGCTGCTATCTTCGTTGGCTATCAGACTGGGACGTTGAGAGTCACATACTCCCCCATCAATACTGTGAACAGTTGTAGGCTTGGAACTAGCAGTGTGGGTTGGGCACGGCAAACCACAAGGACGCTTGGCTGCAGGGACCTCTGTATTCACGTTCCTATCTGTGTGGGATTGAAGTAGACAGACACTACTTCAAGACCAACAAGGGTACACCAACGTATGATGCGTTGAGACTGCCATCCATGGGATTTAATACAATGCAACCACAGTGTTTAATAACGCGGCCCATATTCAGTTAGGACAGTAAACTGGGGTATTGACATCTTTACTACCAGCTACGTACTGTGTGATTCCAGAGTGATTGGGTATGGTTAATGGCGATGTGATAAGGCTGTCAGCCATACAACTATCACAGCTACGTACAACTACATACACACAGGGAAATCAGTGGGCATTGTATGGTCCCACAATTGAAGATCCAGGCGGACAGCTGGTCTCGAGTTGTACACAACCTCCACTAGGCATTGCACGCAACAAGAAAAGCATGTCCAGCTATAATAATTATGGGCCATTTCATAGGAAAAGGGCCCAGTAAGGTGAAATCCATGATGTTTGTGCACTAAACTATACATTACTATCTATGTATGCACAGGTACCTACCTGGCAGTCCATGAGCTGGTTCTCTGTAAAATTGAAGTAGCAAAATACACACATGTAAATTAATGGCCTACACCTTATGAAATTGCATATAAGTTAATATACCATGTACATAATAACAAACTTCAAACCTTGTGGTTGTACAGTTGAGACCCAACAAGGTGGCCACTACATACCTACGTACATGTACATGTAGGATGACTTTATTATGCGTATCCTTGTCCATATGTATGTATCGAATGGTGTTATAAATCCACTCTTCTGCAAGCGTTAATTACTTGCATCATACACGCATATACATGTACAAGTAGCTTCGCTAACTCAGCTACTTCCCCCGCTCAGCTACTTCCCCCTCATTCGCCTACGTAAGTAATTCGGTGCAGGACAGCTCTCTGTGCAGAGCTGCTGCTCCCCGATTGCATCCACTTCAGCTGCAGCTCCCCGCGAGACTGCTACCCGATCCACTTCAACTTCTGCTCCCCGATTGCGTCCACTTCAACTTCTGCTCCCCGATTGCGTCCACTTCAACTGCTGCTCCCTGATTGCGTCCACTTCAACTGCTGCTCCCCGATTGCGTCCGATTCAACTGCAGCCCCCCCCCCCCCCCCCCCCCCCCCCCCCCCCCCGATTGCATCCGCTTCGACAGTCTTTCTTGTTGTGCGGTATAGTGCCCATTGCTGTAGCCACTGAAGATCGAGTACGCAGACTCGTGGAGTGGTCTCTGTCCTTGTTGTAGCCATCCAAGTACATGGTTCACAATTCGTGCCTCTAGCTAACTCGTTGAGTGACTTTACCTGCCTACTAACTGCCGTTTTTTTGTACATATATACATGTGGTTTGGTTCAAGTTTGAATTTATCGATGACGTAAACAGTTACTTGCGCACGGTTATTAGCAGAAGAGTGTATTTACGGCCGGGTTGGTGCAAAACCTGGACTCTGGACTCTGGACTGGACCATGGACTGGACTCTGGACTGCATTTTGGACTGGATTTTGGACTGGATATTGGCCCTGAAGGCATGTCAGAGGTCGCTATATCTGTCTCAGTGGATGCCTATGGGAACCTAAGTGGGGACGACGTGGAGTAGCTACCCTGAGATCTGCTGGTGGAGGCTGGGGCTCTATCCTACAGGATTATTTCTGCTGGAGCTGGAGCAAATATCGGGAATCTGGTCGTTCCTGGCAGAACAGAGCGTGTGCCGTCTGAGTGAGCTACAAGACTGATTTCGTGCCTGTGATGACGACATTGTGTGTTAAGTTCTCTGCTGACGATGGGCTCTATCCTACGGGTACATTTGTACGGATATCAGACAACATCAGAACCCTGGTCACTTGCAATTGATGGAAGTGGAACAGAGCGTGCTAGCTGTTGAGCTTGAACCAACTGATCATGTGTGTGTGTTGTATTTGTTGTGGACCAGCTTGGTCTTCTGTATGCCTTCTGGGCCATGAATGATTGAGTCCAATATCCAGTCCAAAATCCAGTCCAGAGTCCAGTCCACGGTCCAGTCCAGAGTCCAGAGTCCAGGTTTTGCACTGACCCTTTACGGCCCGCTGTACGCATCAGACAAACTACATGTCTGTGTGGGGTTCGCTCAAGCTCGCCCAAATTAGATCCCTTATTGAGGTGAGCCTGAGCGAGTAACCACCATAGCGTGAGTTCATTGCCTGCGAGTGTCAATTTGGTTGTTTGCATGCTTGCACTTACCTGAAATTAACTCAGCAAAATTCACGGCATGTGCAAAATTCAAATTCAATGAACCACCATGCAATGCATAATTCTAAATAGAACCCACCCAAAAATTTCCGAGGGGGTTGATATTAATTTCGGGTGCATCTAGGCCTTAGGGTAGTTAGTAATACATCAAAATTTGAATTCGAAGTTAGAGGTCACCAAAATTTTGCTTTTCCTATATGGTTAGAGGGTAACCTAACCCCCCACTTACAACCATAATATTACTAGCAGAATGTATAACATTGCGGGGCGAGCCTGAGCGAGTGCAAGCATATGCAACATGCATTTCGAATGTAGTTAACTCAACTGTAAGAACTGTACAGACAATACATGATGATCTTGCATAGCTATACATGCGGCACGAGCAGACAGTGAAGCACTCTCGCTGCTTCTTTCGCTATGCAGTAGCTCCCATGACATGTAGCCATTGAAGAGCAGAGGTCTACGAGTCAGTGACTTCAACGTTTCAACACAGTGAGCAACCGTGCAGCCGCGATCGGTGAACTTGTAGCTAGCTAGCTCGATCAGTCAGAAGTCGCACTTTCGCAGTCTTTGTTGCCGTGCGGTACCGCACATCGCTGTATCCATTGAAGAGGTAGACTCGTGAGTGGTCTCCGTCCCTGTTGTAGCGTTTTACACGTCTATGTGGGGCTTGCTCGGGCTCGCCCCAATTACAATGGTGCCCTAGCTCTAACTGCCTAACTAAACAAGCTTGAGGCTTCAAACTTGGAGGCTTAAGGTGGCGGGCAAGTGATTTTGGAATTAATAATTATGCCATCTAAAATATGTTGTAACCTGCAAGTCCTGCCATGAATGGAAACCAAATGTGGTAATCAAACACTTCATGGTATGCGCTACTTATGTACCAAGCCAGGATGTTCTGGAGCAGCAAACAACGGAGACAGCGAATTATTCAGTATTGATGGAATTAATAATTTTTCTGTACGTCTCAGTTTCATTGCACGCAAGCTACTGCTGCTGTTCTTTCTCAGGATCAATACAGACCCAGTCTGGAGGGGGCTACGTTGAGTTTATGTACCGTAGTCTCTCGAAAATACGCCCATGGGCGATGAATTTAGAATCTGCTCAAAGAGGGGGATGGGCGTATTTTCGAGGACCCCTCTCCCGAAAATAGGCCCACCCTTGACTCGAAAGTAGGCCCACCCAATTCAAAAGCAGGCCCACCCAAGTACATGCGTATACGAGTGCAATACTGCAACAGTCATTCTAGCAAGGCTTAACTACTAGTCCCGGAGTTTCTTGGTGAGCAGGAACAATCTCTTCGTGTGAGTAGCAGTGCGCAGACTATCTTCGGGACTTGCCGATTGCTGCTGCTTCCTAGAAATCCGGAGTGCGCTGCTAGTGCTACGCTAGGCGACTGCACACGCGAAGACACAAACATGCAATGCACAGCGCGTGCACGGTCTGATGTCATGCATTCAGTACACAGCAATGGCATGCAACATAATGAAATTCATTGCAAATAGTACCGCGATAGCCAGCCTTCATTTCTTAGTCCAACCTCTTTGACGGTGCTTCTTCCGGAGCTATTCAAGTGCTTTCCTGTTCGAGCTAATAGGGTGGGCGTACTTTCGAGTAATAAATGACCCTTTGCAACAACTTGTCGCGAAAAAGGGGGGTGGGCGTATTTTCAAGGGTGGGCGTATTTTCGAGAGACTACGGTAAGTACGCTTCCGAACTAGCCGGATATGGAGTTAACAGTGTTATCGCGAGGCCATTTTTCCTGTTTTTGTGCACCTTGCAAGGGAGAAACCACGATGAGACGTTCGTTCGATGCCATATGACAACGTAGCCCCCTCGAGTAACCAGTGGAAGAGCTGCCTGCAAAGAGCATTTTAGCTAAACACGTTCAGCTGATTTTTGAGACGTACAGAAAAAAACAGTGCTGTATTTCGCCGAGATTTGTAGCTGGCGTTGTCATGGTACGAAGTAGGTATAACGTAGCGCTCAACTAGACACGCTGTCAATGGATGCCCAACAGCCTTGGAAGAAGGAAGGTGGCTCAGCATCTTGGACGGTTGCTGCTGGAGCGCTCGAGAGCGGTGATTCTGAACCACGCCTCCAATTATTGCGCGGTCACGCGTATCATTGCTTGCCCGCCACCTTAACTACCCTACGGCCTAGATGCAACCAAATATCCAACCCCCTCAGAAACTTTTGGGTGGGCTCTATTTAGACTTATGCAAATATGCCATTGCAAAGAACTGTGTACCGTGAACAGTTTACTTGTTCAATGGACAATCCTGACAACAAAGACAGAGACCACTCATGGACCTACCTGTATCGCCCACACTTGTTGGCGCACTCCAGTGGCTAGAGACAGGAATGAAAAGAATTGGACACTTTAACTGCCGTTAGTAAGATGATTGCTCCTAATCAAAGTAGGGTATCTCTGAAAGAGTGTCTGCACTCACCACTGTTGTCTGCGGGGCCGGGGGAGGGCTGCAAAACTTCCAAAAGGAGGTGAGGACGTCCACCGCTCCCCAGGTGACCCGTCTCAGATAATTTAGACCTACAGGAACATCAATAATCTGACCCCACACACCGAGGAGATCTGGTCACTGCTACACAAACACAAACTTGGCTCTCTTTGGGCATGGTGTGCGTTTGTGTACAGCTCCAGATGTTTCCCTATTGAAATAATGCAGCTGGGATAATTAGGATATCATATCCATCTTATGCAGCCAACCATCATGTGATAGCTCAATGATGTCATTATGTTTATTAACAGTTGCAAGTGTTGATCGACTGCACGTACTGCAGACTAGTACTGCACTATGCATGCCATTCGTGATGTGATTTGTTACCGAGGAGTCAGTTGTCCATTGTAAGCTTAATGACGAGACCCTGAGGTGAACGATGGAGTGCTTGAGCCGACGCCGCACGGGAACCTGGCAACTGAGAACGTTTGACGGTTTGGAGCCCTTGCGCCGTCCTGACTCTTGAGGTAAGTAACCAAGGTAGTACCCGGTACTACTGTCGGGGATATAGAGTCATACATCAACTGTCCAAGGCCCAGTAGGCTTTAAATAGAGTCGCATACCGCTTATCTCAGAATCTTGTCTGCTTAAGTACACGTAGCTAGGGGTATGACTAAGGAGCCTGAGTTGTAGTGATGTAGCTATTAAACTGGTAGTCTATAGATGTAAACTCTTCAATTTGTGCATTGCTACAGTGCCTTTCTCATGATCCGAACAGTCGTCCACTTGTCTTCCCTCCCTGTTAGTAGGCTGCTGTGACTCATGATCAGCATGACATGACCATGTAGCTATTACCGTATAGCGGGAAAATTTGGCGGGAGTTTTAATTTGGCAATTTGGTGGTGCAGAAAAAAATCGCCAAATTAAATTCCGCCAATATTAAAACCCCCACCCCAGCCGGCCGGCCACTCGGGTATGCGCGCGCACATTAGTAATGCACCGATACGTATCGCTGTAGCAGTATTTCAAAAAAGACTCAGCTGCTGTATACTCCCAACAGAACGCGACATCGGGGATTCCTCTCTCTCTGGGAAGGAACTACAGCCGTTAACGAGAGTGTGAGGGACGTGGCCAACGATTGCGCTCGAGCGCATCACCGCCACAGCGCAATCCAGTCGCCGCTGGGGGCTCCAAACTGTATGGAAAACGTGATGGCCTCTGACACATCTCTCTACTTCGAAGGTCTCCATTGTTAGCTGGTAACTAACTGGTCGCACTCGATCGATACATGTACAGTACACACTGAGCGCCTAGCGTGGCCTTAACGCTGAGGCTTACGTCATTGCCGTTACGTTATGTGTCGAGGGTCGAATTGCCAAATTTAAAATTCGCCAAATTAAAAAAGACGGCGTTTTGGTTGAAATCGCCAAATTTAATGACTGCCAAATTTTCCCGCTATACGGTATATAGGATCATTCATGTGAACTAGCTAGTTGAATAATCTAGTCATCCTTTTATTCTTAGGACGGCAACTGGAGGTGTGGTGCCATTGCCCTGCAAGTCAACCATAAGAGATCGGACTTGCCTGCACCATTAAGGAGCTTGTCCATAAACAGCTTAGTTGCTACAGGTTGACCCATGGTGATCCCAAGATTCCCATTTAGTAGCAGGACGCTCTTTTAATCGTAAATGATGCTTTGTACACAATACATAATTGTACACATTACATACCATTGCGTCATTGTACATTGTCTATGATTCGTCTGTCTGCATACTTTTCTTTTTGTAAGGCATTGTCTAATTAAAGATTCTGACTGTCTAAAAAGGATGACCTTTCTCCAAATATGCATACTTAAAACATCTTGTTGTCAACACATGGTGGTATTTGCTAATGAAAGTAGTCTATTACATCATCACTTAATGTGGGGCCCGCTCCAGTGGGAGGGCCTAATATATGTGTGACTGACACATTACAAGGTGCGACTCGCACCATTTTTGGACCTAGCTCGTTCCCAGACCCTCCCGAAACGCGAGACTATTTTGGACCCATCCTTAACTTGCCTGTCGTAGCAATGGTGGCCTTACTGGCATCCCTCTTCTCCTTTGTTCTCCGGTTTTGAAACCATGTTTTCACCACTTTCATATCGAGTCCGGTCTCTGTTGAGAGACGTTGTTTCGCTTCTTTACTGGGATATCTTTGTTCATGGTAACTCTCCAACAGCTGGGACTTCTGCTTGCTGCTTATTGCGGTTCGAGGCCGTTTGATGCTGTCCATGCTGCGCTGTCCGAGAATACCACAGTATTGGACTCGGGACTGGACCGTGGGACTGGACTCATGGAAAGTTGCGCTCGTCATTTCGAAGCTAAATATAGATATAGATCTACCCAAAAGCGGGGTGGATGGAATTGCTAAAAATACACAGCAAAAACCTACGTTCTGAATCAGAACTGGTCCGGTTCTGATACGGATCTGTTTACATTCTGGTACAGATGCGCAGACGTATAGTGCAACAGAACATACGGGCAATGACCTGATTCAAAATGTAAGTATGCTTCTGATTCAAAATGTAACCAGACCTGTATCAGATATGTAAACTGTTCTGAATCTGGTCAGCCTTTCTACAGATCTGATTCATAATGATCTCATTTTCATTTAAATTACTCCCATGCACTGCTGAGACAAAAGAAGTTGACGTGGAAAACAGATTATTGGACAGTCAAAGGCCAAAGGAGATACAAAATGGAATTCAATGATACATAATTATGTTCAAACAATAAATGAAGACATGGTTATTGGTCCGGCAGGTAGTAGGGAAATGGGTTATTTAGAGCCATGGCAGGTGCTGAATATGCATGCTGTCCATTACCTAAACTTCAAGTATGTACTTCCTGACGGACCAATATCCACGTCAAACAATAAACCTCGTGAAGACCCCACTAGTGGGTTTGGGCACGAGACTCTGTCCAGTCATACTTTCTCAACTTCAATGTCCTCATGCTCCAGTTTGGTACTCCACAGAAACACATGTACAGGTGTTGCACTCGACGTGTAAACTTGAGACAGCTTTTGATATTGGGTAGTATCTGTACCTCAGCAGGCAAGGACATGCTGATCTGCTCCTGTTTGGCAAAAGTGTAAGGAAATGTATAATTACGTTTCGAACAAGGAAAAAAAAACATGAGTAAAAATATTCTTACCTTCATGTAGAAGTGAATATCTTTGGCACAGGACTGCCAAGGGAGAGAGAGACCTTATCGGCAGGGAGTAGAACTAATTGAGCCATAGTACATCAGGTCGTTCCTCCACCTCTACCCTTAAATAAAGAAACATTTGCAGTCATGAAGGCGCAAGCAGTACTTGTATATTGCTTGTGCAAGTTCACCACTGTACACTGACCTCCGATGGGAATGGCCTGGGTATAGTCATCACTCTGGATATGCCTGAAGCAGAGAAAGATGAAAGTGACACGGGCCAGGCATAGTTATAAGTATTCATCATCACAGCATTTCTCTCCATACCTTGAGGGTAGGCTTGAAATGACCACATTTCTCCACCAAAGTGGTCCTATTAGTTGAGGTATCAAAGTGGTTGAGGTGATGAATACAAGCACAAAATTCCAGCCTCTGCATCTCTAACCAGCTTACTGGCAGCACGTGATTAAAAGCCAGTGAGGCTTGCATCACAGCCCAGAAAGCTGGAGGGAGAGGCTGGACTAAGGTGAAAAGCTATACCTCCATGTCCATCTCAGAATCTGAAGTGATATCACCACCACCAGTTGTGCTGCAGATGATTCCAACAAGAGCAGCATGCTTAAGCTTGGCAGTTTCCAAATTACAGTATAGTCTAGTTTAAGGTCAAACTCACTTCATCACATCATACCATCACACTGTAACCACAGATGGTCCATAGGGTCAGGAACCTCAGACCCACCTACTGCTTCCAAACTCTGATGATGGTACATAGGTAACCTACAAGGATGGAAGAAGATGAATGGCATCGACAGTCCTTATATCGTCCATCGTAGCCCCCACAGCCACAACTATGGAATCAGATTAGCACTAGAATTGAACAGTGAGAGAAATTACGCAGCATGGATGTCTTTTCGCTCAAATAAGAATCAGGTGATTCCGCCTTACCATCACACTGTAACGACAGATGGTCCATAGGGACAGGACCCACCCAATATCATGGTCCTTATGACGTCCCTCTGACATTCATCAACCATAACTCTTAAAGTAGTCAGCACTGGTACCCAACAGGAAATCAAAACAGGCGTCCCTCACATCTTTTCCCATCAACGAAGAACAAGGAGTGTCCGCCTTACCATCACACTGTAACGATAGATGGTCCATAGGGACAGGTTCGTAACATGCACCACGCCAAACACAGAATAGGGTACATAAATAGCATGACATGCAAGGTCAACAGCATCACTGGTGCTAATGACGTCCCTCATACACTCAACAACTATAACTCTGAAATGAAGTCAGAACTGGTACTGACTAGCAAATCAAAATATATAGCATTTGCATCTTCTCCCATCAACGAGGAACCAGGGGAATCCTTATTACCATCACACTGTAACCACAGATGGTCCATAGGATCAGGAACCTCAGACCCACCTACTGCTTCCAAACTCTGATGATGGTACATAGGTAACCTACAAGGATGGAAGAAGATGAATGGCATCGACAGTCCTTATATCGTCCATTGTAGCCCCCACAGCCACAACTATGGAATCAGATTAGCACTAGAATTGAACAGTGAGAGAAATTACGCAGCATGGATGTCTTTTCGCTCAAATAAGAATCAGGTGATTCCGCCTTACCATCACACTGTAACGACAGATGGTCCATAGGGACAGGACCCACCCAATATCATGGTCCTTATGACGTCCCTCTGACATTCATCAACCATAACTCTTAAAGTAGTCAGCACTGGTACCCAACAGGAAATCAAAACATGCGTCACTCACATCTTTTCCCATCAACGAAGAACCAGGAGTGTCCATCTTACCATCACACTGTAACGATAGATGGTCCATAGGGACAGGACCCACCCAATATCATGGTCCTTATGACGTCCCTCTGACATTCATCAACCATAACTCTTAAAGTAGTCAGCACTGGTACCCAACAGGAAATCAAAACATGCGTCACTCACATCTTTTCCCATCAACGAAGAACCAGGAGTGTCCGTCTTACCATCACACTGTAACGATAGATGGTCCATAGGGACAGGATCGTAACATGCACCACTCCAAACACAGAATAGGGTACATAAATAGCATGACATGAAAAGAAGGAAGGTCAACAGCATCACTGGTGCTAATGACGTCCCTCATACACTCAACAGCTATAACTCTGGAATGAAGTCAGCACTGGTACTGAATAAGAAATCAAAATATATAGCATTTGCATCTTCTCCCATCAACGAGGAACCAGGGGAACCCTTATTACCATCACACTGTAACCACAGATGGTCCATAGGGTCAGGAACCTCAGGCCCACCTACTGCTTCCAAACTCTGATGATGGTACATAGGTAACCTACAAGGATGGAAAAAGATGAATGGCATCGACGGTCCTTATATCGTCCATCGTAGCCCCCACAGTCACAACTATGGAATCAGATTAGCACTAGAATTGTACAGTGAGAGAAATTACGCAGCATGGATGTCTTTTCACTCAAATAAGAATCAGGTGATTCCGCCTTACCATCACACTGTAACGACAGATGGTCCATAGGGACAGGACCCACCCAATATCATGGTCCTTATGACGTCCCTCTGACATTCATCAACCATAACCCTTAAAGTAGTCAGCACTGGTACCCAACAGAAAATCAAAACATGCGTCACTCACATCTTTTCCCATCAACGAAGAACCAGGAGTGTCCGTCTTACCATCACACTGTAACAATAGATGGTCCATAGGGACAGGATCGTAACATGCACCACTCCAACAACTATAACTCTGAAATGAAGTCAGAACTGGTACTGAATAAGAAATCAAAATATATAGCATTTGCATCTTCTCCCATCAACGAGGAACCAGGGGAACCCTTATTACCATCACACTGTAACCACAGATTGTCCATAGGGTCAGGAACCTCAGACCCACCTACTGCTTCCAAACTCTGATGATGGTACATAGGTAACCTACAAGGATGGAAAAAGATGAATGGCATCGACGGTCCTTATATCGTCCATCGTAGCCCCCACAGTCACAACTATGGAATCAGATTAGCACTAGAATTGTACAGTGAGAGAAATTACACAGCATGGATGTCTTTTCACTCAAATAAGAATCAGGTGATTCCGCCTTACCATCACACTGTAACGACAGATGGTCCATAGGGACAGGACCCACCCAATATCATGGTCCTTATGACGTCCCTCTGACATTCATCAACCATAACCCTTAAAGTAGTCAGCACTGGTACCCAACAGGAAATCAAAACATGCGTCACTCACATCTTTTCCCATCAACGAAGAACCAGGAGTGTCCGTCTTACCATCACACTGTAACGATAGATGGTCCATAGGGACAGGATCGTAACATGCACCACGCCAAACACAGAATAGGGTACATAAATTGCATGACGGAAGGTCAACAGCATCACTGGTCCTAATGACGTCCCTCATACACCCAACAACTATAACTCTGAAATGAAGTCAGAACTGGTACTGACTAGCAAATCAAAATATATAGCATTTGCATCTTCTCCCATCAACGAGGAACAAGGGGAATCCTTATTACCATCACACTGTAAACACAGATGGTCCATAGGGACAGGAATCTCAGACCCACCTACTGCTTCCAAACTCTGATGATGGTACATAGGTAACCTACAAGGATGGAAGAAGATGAATGGCATCGACGGTCTTTACATCGTCCAACGTAGCCCCCACAGCCACAACTATGGAATCAGATTAGCACTAGAATTGAACAGTGAGAGAAATTACGCAGCATGGATGTCTTTTCACTCAAATAAGAATCAGGTGATTCCGCCTTACCATCACACTGTAACGGCAGATGGTCCATAGGGACAGGACCCACCCAATATCATGGTCCTTATGACGTCCCTCTGACATTCATCAACCATAACTCTTAAAGTAGTCAGCACTGGTACCCAACAGGAAATCAAAACATGCGTCACTCACATCTTTTCCCATCAACGAAGAACCAGGAGTGTCCGTCTTACCATCACACTGTAACGATAGATGGTCCATAGGGACAGGATCGTAACATGCACCACTCCAAACACAGAATAGGGTACATAAATAGCATGACATGAAAAGAAGGAAGGTCAACAGCATCACTGGTGCTAATGACGTCCCTCATACACTCAACAGCTATAACTCTGGAATGAAGTCAGCACTGGTACTGAATAAGAAATCAAAATATATAGCATTTGCATCTTCTCCCATCAACGAGGAACCAGGGGAACCCTTATTACCATCACACTGTAACCACAGATGGTCCATAGGGTCAGGAACCTCAGACCCACCTACTGCTTCCAAACTCTGATGATGGTACATAGGTAACCTACAAGGATGGAAAAAGATGAATGGCATCGACGGTCCTTATATCGTCCATCGTAGCCCCCACAGTCACAACTATGGAATCAGATTAGCACTAGAATTGTACAGTGAGAGAAATTACGCAGCATGGATGTCTTTTCACTCAAATAAGAATCAGGTGATTCCGCCTTACCATCACACTGTAACGACAGATGGTCCATAGGGACAGGACCCACCCAATATCATGGTCCTTATGACGTCCCTCTGACATTCATCAACCATAACCCTTAAAGTAGTCAGCACTGGTACCCAACAGGAAATCAAAACATGCGTCACTCACATCTTTTCCCATCAACGAAGAACCAGGAGTGTCCGTCTTACCATCACACTGTAACAATAGATGGTCCATAGGGACAGGATCGTAACATGCACCACTCCAACAACTATAACTCTGAAATGAAGTCAGAACTGGTACTGAATAAGAAATCAAAATATATAGCATTTGCATCTTCTCCCATCAACGAGGAACCAGGGGAACCCTTATTACCATCACACTGTAACCACAGATTGTCCATAGGGTCAGGAACCTCAGACCCACCTACTGCTTCCAAACTCTGATGATGGTACATAGGTAACCTACAAGGATGGAAAAAGATGAATGGCATCGACGGTCCTTATATCGTCCATCGTAGCCCCCACAGTCACAACTATGGAATCAGATTAGCACTAGAATTGTACAGTGAGAGAAATTACACAGCATGGATGTCTTTTCACTCAAATAAGAATCAGGTGATTCCGCCTTACCATCACACTGTAACGACAGATGGTCCATAGGGACAGGACCCACCCAATATCATGGTCCTTATGACGTCCCTCTGACATTCATCAACCATAACCCTTAAAGTAGTCAGCACTGGTACCCAACAGGAAATCAAAACATGCGTCACTCACATCTTTTCCCATCAACGAAGAACCAGGAGTGTCCGTCTTACCATCACACTGTAACGATAGATGGTCCATAGGGACAGGATCGTAACATGCACCACGCCAAACACAGAATAGGGTACATAAATTGCATGACGGAAGGTCAACAGCATCACTGGTCCTAATGACGTCCCTCATACACCCAACAACTATAACTCTGAAATGAAGTCAGAACTGGTACTGACTAGCAAATCAAAATATATAGCATTTGCATCTTCTCCCATCAACGAGGAACAAGGGGAATCCTTATTACCATCACACTGTAAACACAGATGGTCCATAGGGACAGGAATCTCAGACCCACCTACTGCTTCCAAACTCTGATGATGGTACATAGGTAACCTACAAGGATGGAAGAAGATGAATGGCATCGACGGTCTTTACATCGTCCAACGTAGCCCCCACAGCCACAACTATGGAATCAGATTAGCACTAGAATTGAACAGTGAGAGAAATTACGCAGCATGGATGTCTTTTCACTCAAATAAGAATCAGGTGATTCCGCCTTACCATCACACTGTAACGGCAGATGGTCCATAGGGACAGGACCCACCCAATATCATGGTCCTTATGACGTCCCTCTGACATTCATCAACCATAACTCTTAAAGTAGTCAGCACTGGTACCCAACAGGAAATCAAAACGTGCGTCACTCACATCTTTTCCCATCAACGAAGAACCAGGAGTGTCCGTCTTACCATCACACTGTAACGATAGAGGTCCATAGGGACAGGATCGTAACATGCACCACTCCAAACACAGAATAGGGTACATAAATAGCATGACATGAAAAGAAGGAAGGTCAATAGCATCACTGGTGCTAATGACGTCCCTCATACACTCAACAGCTATAACTCTGGAATGAAGTCAGCACTGGTACTGAATAAGAAATCAAAATATATAGCATTTGCATCTTCTCCCATCAACGAGGAACCAGGGGAACCCTTATTACCATCACACTGTAACCACAGATGGTCCATAGGGTCAGGAACCTCAGACCCACCTACTGCTTCCAAACTCTGATGATGGTACATAGGTAACCTACAAGGATGGAAAAAGATGAATGGCATCGACGGTCCTTATATCGTCCATCGTAGCCCCCACAGTCACAACTATGGAATCAGATTAGCACTAGAATTGTACAGTGAGAGAAATTACGCAGCATGGATGTCTTTTCACTCAAATAAGAATCAGGTGATTCCGCCTTACCATCACACTGTAACGACAGATGGTCCATAGGGACAGGACCCACCCAATATCATGGTCCTTATGACGTCCCTCTGACATTCATCAACCATAACTCTTAAAGTAGTCAGCACTGGTACCCAACAGGAAATCAAAACATGCGTCACTCACATCTTTTCCCATCAACGAAGAACCAGGAGTGTCCGTCTTACCATCACACTGTAACGATAGATGGTCCATAGGGACAGGATCGTAACATGCACCACTCCAAACACAGAATAGGGTACATAAATAGCATGACATGCAAGGTCAACAGCATCACTGGTGCTAATGACGTCCCTCATACACTCAACAGCTATAACTCTGAAATGAAGTCAGCACTGGTACTGAATAAGAAATCAAAATATATAGCATTTGCATCTTCTCCCATCAACGAGGAACCAGGGGAACCCTTATTACCATCACACTGTAACCACAGATGGTCCATAGGGTCAGGAACCTTAGACCCACCTACTGCTTCCAAACTCTGATGATGGTACATAGGAAACCTACAAGGATGGAAAAAGATGAATGGCATCGACGGTCCTTATATCGTCCATCGCAGCCCCCACAGTCACAACTATGGAATCAGATTAGCACTAGAATTGAACAGTGAGAGAAATTACGCAGCATGGATGTCTTTCTACTCAAATAAGAATCAGGTGATTCCGCCTTACCATCACACTGTAACGACAGATGGTCCATAGGGACAGGACCCACCCAATATCATGGTCCTTATGACGTCCCTCTGACATTCATCAACCATAACTCTTAAAGTAGTCAGTACTGGTACCCAACAGGAAATCAAAACATGCGTCACTCACATCTTTTCCCATCAACGAAGAACCAGGAGTGTCCGTCTTACCATCACACTGTAACGATAGATGGTCCATAGGGACAGGATCGTAACGTGCACCACGCCAAACACAGAATAGGGTACATAAATAGCATGACATGCAAAGAAGGAAGGTCAACAGCATCAGTGGTCCTAATGACGTCCCTCATACACTCAACAACTATAACTCTGAATTGAAGTCAGCACTGGTACTGAATAGCAAATCAAAACATACAGCATTCACGTCTCTCACTTCAACGAGGAACCAGGAGATTATGTCTTACCATCACACTGTAACGATAGATGGTCCATAAGGACAGGACCCACCCAATATCAAAACGGCATGGTCCTTATGACGTCCCTCTGACACTCAACAACTGAAATGAAGTCAGCACTGGTACTGAGTAGCAAATTCACATCTTTTCCCATCAACGAAGAACCAGGGGATTCCGTATTACCATCACACTGCAATGACAAATGGTCCATAGGGACAGGACCCTCAGACCCCACCTACTGCTTCCAAACTCTGATGATGGTACATAGGTAACCTACAAGGATGGAAGAAGATGAATGGCATCGGTTGTCCTTATGTTGTCCATCAACAAGGCTGGGACAAACATGAGCTAGCCTTTGTCTAAGTCAGCTACATGAAAGTGAGAACATGTTGAACGATATATCAAAGAG
The DNA here is from genome assembly GCA_963931865.1 of Axinella damicornis. Taxonomy (NCBI): domain Eukaryota; kingdom Metazoa; phylum Porifera; class Demospongiae; order Axinellida; family Axinellidae; genus Axinella; species Axinella damicornis. The sequence goes on along the minus strand of OZ007516.1, from coordinate 12,312,258 downwards.
AAAGGAACACTGTTTCAAATCATATTTTAACATTAATGATTTGTTTTTTGGCCCCAGTATAATTCAGTCAGCATTGCTGAAAATCTTTTGCTGTTGTGATGGTTTTTAGAAAAACCAGTGAGATAGGTAGTGGCGGATGCTGAAGCAGTTGATAGGTCAGCAGATGAAGCAGTTGATAGGTCAGCAGATCAAGCAGTTGCTGTCCTCCAGTGTGATAACGTCTTACTCAAATTCAACCTCCCCCATGCCCCCATCACCGATGCAGTGATTGTAACATTTTGTGGGGTTGATTACCAGGTGATTTACAGGTAGACCTCTATCTACAGGAATGAAGAACAGCAATGACAGGTTTGGTTGAGGATACTTCTGCACACAATGCCCCAGTTATTATCTGTGAGTAGTAGCCAAAGGCAGTCCTCAACAAAGGAAGGTGATCACATACACACAGATGCAGTGCTCCAGGTACTGAGGGCTCGTTCCCAGTCTGCGTATATGTACGAGGGCGCGGGCTCGCCGGCTGCAATGCCTACCACGTGACCAGAGAGCGGCCGGCCGGGCGGTCCTTAGCGTCTGGTCCTTACCCGGGTTACGTATAGTACAATACCTGCTAGGCCATGATTTAATACAGCGATGTCAGCATGCAGAATGAGATACCGTAAGTTGTGGCAGTAATGTTAGAAATTGGGTGTGGTCAAATTGTATAAATTAGAAGCACGACTTTCACGCAGCTTTTCTCAGCCTCTCGAGTAGATCTCTGGTCTGTGAGTTATGTAGACGCTAGTATTTTTTGAATTCTGACACTTCTATCCTGAAATAAGCCTTCAATAAGGCCTTCACTGCTCAAACAGCGCTTGGACTGCGGACAGACGGACAGACACAAACCGATCACTCTAGGTTCAAGGTTCATCATGTGCATTGCCCTTTCGGGATAGCATGTACAGACTGAACACTGTATAAGTATATGTACAAAGGTACGGGTTTAGGAGGGGGATTGACAATGATACAAAGACAGAACATAAGATGCCAAGTCCAATACGCTCAAGTTCAAGTTCAAAGTTCATTGCAATGATAAGCCAGAAGGCATATGCATACACACACGAAAAACAATAGATCACAGAATCACAAAGCAGTTCCTGACAAAACCCAAAAGAAGTTCCTTGTCGGCAGCAGACAGTAAAGGGGCTACCCATCCCACCATGTCGCACTTGAAGATACACCAAACCTCCGTGTCACGCCATGTGTGCCTGCCTAGCAAGGAACATCACCACCCGACTGTCGGCAACACACCCCAAAGGGGCTACCCATCCCACAGTGATGGGAGGTAGACTCGGCACTCGTAAGCCAGCATCCACAACACACCACCTGGGTGCATCTAGCAGTCGCGTGTAGCTGTCGGGATTGACTCTACCCCCTGCTGCGCATGCGCACGGGGTAATGAGATGGAATAGATTAATCGTGTTGTGTCATGAACACTTGCTCGATATGCCATCATAAGCTCTGATAGGAATTCATCCCATCTCTCCTCCCCCTCCTGAGCTCTTATGCTCAACATCATGAGGAGTGTGTGATTCATCCTCTCAACGAGGCCATCCGATTGGGGATGATACGCTGTGGTCCTTGTTTTTTCCATACCAAGCAATTCAGCTACTTCGGCAAAGAGACCAGCCTCAAAATTTGCACCTTGGTCCGAGTGGATGGCATCCGGAACTCCATAGCGACAGATCGATTCGCTTACCAGAACTTTTGCCACTTGGCTTCTTTATTTGGGAGAGCATAGGCTTCTGTCCAACGTGTGAAATAATCACAAATGACCAGGATGTGTTTGTTTCCATGTCTAGTTGTTGGTAGTGGGCCCAATAAATCAAAAGCAATGCGTTCCATTGGATATCCCACATAACTTGGGACTAAAGGTGCACGGGGTATTTGGCTCGGGGACTTCCGGCAAGCACAACCATGGCATTGTTGGCACCAATCTTCAACATCAGTTCTTAAACCTGGCCAATAAAAGCGATTTTTGAGACACACTTTCGCAAGCAGCTTTAGCCCTGGTACCACGTCCCCGACCACCTGGTGGCATATATCCCACATTGGTAGTTGTGGGAGCATTCTCCTCGCCTGAAGAGTTAATAAGTAGAGTGAACAAGTCGATGAGAGAAACAGTGTGTGCGTGTGTGTGTGTGTGTGTGTGTGTGTGTGTGTGTGCGTGTGCGTGTGTGTGTGAGAGTATGAATGAGCGACCTACCACTGTCATCTGAGGCACTAGAGGACACCCTCCTCTGATACGACCAGTTCCCTCCTTGAGTGAAGACGCACTCTTGCTAGAAGCAGCTTTAGCCCAGAGTGAACAAGTCGATGAGAGAAACAGTGTGTGCGTGTGTGAGTGTATGTGAGATACAGCTAAAGCTCCAGCGGCTTCCTCCGTGCAAAGTTAGAGCCTCACCAACAGAAACACTATACTATACACCGCATTTGTATACAGCGGCCATGCCAAATTAATTATAGGGGAGTTGCTTTGGTATCTATCCCCTTTTGGTAAATTGATAGAATGAAACGCATAATTTTACAATCTTTGTAGTCTTGCAATTTGGATAGATTGTAGCTGGTGTGTATGTGCAGTGTATGTGCTTTTACTGTGTGGAAGGAACATCACCACACAAGTTAAACCTTAGTGATATGATAATTGACGACATGTGTAGCTAGCTAACTCTGGCCTCGTCCAGCTTTTCTGGTTCTGGGTGATTTCCAAATTGGGGGTGATGTTTCAGTGGCCATGGAAACACATTGTCGTTGAGTTGACTATGCTACTGTCGTACCAGGAGTCGGATCATCTTTTCACATCATCATAGCTATTAGGTGAAGCTAGATCTTCCAGTTCAGTATGAAACAAGCATTATTGTGACAACATTAGTGACAGTAAGTTAAGTAGACGTAGTCTCTTACGTTGTTTCCCTTTAGTACCACTTGTAGTTCGAGTTTCAGGAGGCATGAGTTCAGTGCTGCATGTTAATTAAGCCTGAGCAGCTAGCACCGAACCGCCACCATGCAAGTTTGTAAAACTTGCAGCAGACCAGAGGAAGTCAGTAAAGCAACTAGAGCTGTCAGCTAACCCTACCGTTGCTGTTGAAATGCTTGAGCTAAAGAGATTTTGGACCGCTGAAGCTAACCACAAGAGGAGATGCAAGGCAATCTCACATGATACATTCACGAAAACCAGAGAAAGGCTACAATGTGAGTGTGTAAATTGTTCTGCCACTGTTAGCTATAGTTAGTTAGTTGAATATGCAGGAAATGTCCCTTCAGCCCAATTTTTTATGTCTTGTTCTCAATGCAGCATTCCTTGGATTTGTGGAGAAGATGGGCCAAGATCCATCCCTCAAATGCCTAGCAGATCTTGACAACGTGGATAGATTTGTCACATACCTGAAGGTAAGCGTGCTAGTGTGCAGACCAAACCAATGTAACTCATAATGCTGTGAAGAATTATTGCATTGGATATAATTATAAGTTACTGTTGGGTGTTGATATGCTTTTCCAACTATTCAGGAGGAACGCAACCTGCGGCCAGGCACTATTTCGGGATACTGTCAGGCCTTCACAAGAGGTCTCAAGTATCTTGCCACAATATTGACAGATGTGGATGTGAAGGAGATGCTTGACTATGTGAGGGAGCTCACTAATGACTACCAAAAGAAAGCATCGAAAGAACGACCCACTTGGCAACAACTCAGTGCAGCCAACAAGTGGCTTCACTGGGAAGAGGTGCTGGAGGTAGTGAAGGTACAGAACCAGGCAATGAAATCAGAGGTGAAGCCTACACTGCGAGCACCACAATCGCAAAAGTACACGATACTGCTAATGTATTGTGCTGTTCCCCCGGGACGAGCGCAGGAGTACCGAACATTGAAGTTACAAGTCGGTACTTCACCCCAGCAGTCACCCTCTGGAACGGAAAACATCTTACATTTTGGAGTACAGGTAGTGCTTGAACTTGGAAGCTTCAAAAACAGAAAGCATATGGGTCTCCAAGCTATCGACATTACACAGATCGAATTTCTGGTGTCACACCTGGACGAGTACATCAGGAGAGATCGGCCTGTTCTTGTAAATAGCAAGACCGACCACGGCTTCATGTTCATGGTAAGGTTGCACATGCAAAACTGTTTTATTACTGCATGATCTTCCAACGTTTATTTAAGAATGCTGTATTTCATTGTATACTCTATATTATGTTCCTTGGTGCAGGATGACAGAGGAAATCCATTCACTGATGCTGCCAAGTGGACTAAGTTCATACAGGCTATCTTCAAGGAACATACGGGGAGACATATTGGCCCCACTACACTGAGATCTTCGTTCATAACGTACCTCATGGACGGGGAAGTCACAACGGATGAGCAAACCCTAAGATCAGTGGCTCATGCGATGAGGCACACAACTCGTTATGTAAGCAACTTTGAAGTAAAATTAGAATCTGTATTTCATCATTCAGCATGACGACATAATTAATTATGTATTATAACGGTTGGTTTTCCTTTAAATGCAGCAAAGGGAGGTCTATGACAGAAGGACCAGCCAGGATAAGGTGGTTGGTGGTGTGAACTTGACAGCGTCTATCGCGGGAAAGATACTGGACCCATCTACCCAGACCACCCAGACCGTCTCAGGGGAAGACGACATCTCTGAGGAAGACGACATTGCTCCTGAGAAGGATGACATTGTGGGCCTGGTAGAGGAGCAGTCAACCCAATCCAAGCCATGCATTCTACTGGGAAAAGTCTTGAGAGTGAACAACAAGAAGAGAACTGTCCTGTTGGCTCATCTGAGACCAATAAAGCAACGCAGCAACAAGTACCAACTGGAGGTCGGGAAGAGTACTTGGGAAGAAAATTTCAAGTCACTCATCTTTCCAATTGATATCAATTATGATTCAAAGCTATCTTTGTACATACTCAGAACTCCACAGTTACACATTCATAATGCTGTAAAGAAATAATTATTATTGCGTTGTAATATCCTGTTTGTACATTAAACTGTTTAAAGTGAATCAAACATGTCCTCTAATAGCAAATAAACTTTGTCAACACAAGTCTAGTGCCAAACATAGCACTCAGAATGGAACGTTTCACTGAAACGTTTCAAACATGTCACTGAAACGTTTCAAATGTGTCACTGAAACGTTTCAAACGTGTCACTGAAACGTTTCAAACATGTCAACTCAGTTCTTACAGTAAACAAAGGTAAATGCAAAATAATAGCTTCGGCTATTAAATGCAAAACACATGGTTAGAGTTACAATATATTCATAAAGGGTTGTGCAATTAATCTTACAGGGTTATGATGAGGATTAACTTGGGCTAGGGTTAGGGTTAGGGTCAGGGTTAGGGTGACTCCTTCCAGGCCAGCAGGAAGTACAATCTCGTTGATGTTTGCGGAAGTAGGTGCGGCTAGGCTAGAAGGATATGTGACGTAATTAGAATCTTGAAGTAGAGTATTATTATAAGCGTAGATGCAGCAAGACCCTATATAGGCTGTTAGGTACGCAGCAAGACCATAGGCTGTTAGGCACGCAGCAAGACAATAAAGACTTTGAGCTCACCAGGTACAATTTGTGACTTGTTCTCAAGAGTCGTCCTCCCACGTGCGCCGTCCGTTACGTGGCGAGCTGCCTTTTACAGCACGATGGGTCCTCAGCTAAGCCATGCAAACCACGCGTGGAGGCTCAGAGCTCTCAGCTCAAGCTTTCACAAGTTCCAGCCGCAGCCTAACTGAACTCGTTCTCAGACTAACATGAGCTTCTCAGACCAGCCTGGAACCAAAAGTCCTTGGGCACGTGCTGCCTTAGAACTTTGAAGTTTGAACATCAAAGTGTGCTCACGAGACCAAATAGCCTCGGTCCGAATTCCAGGCTGGTCTGAGAGAAGCTCATGTTAGTCTGAGAACCAGTTTAGTTAGCAGTATATTTAGGCTTGTAGCTTGAGCTCTGAGCCTCCACGCGAGTTTTGCGTGGTAGGCCTAGCGTACTCATGTCAAGTCCCATCCTGCTGTCCAGAATTTACTGGGATAACTGTAAGTAAACTGTTTACTTTGTCTGAGGTATTTCTTTTTCTCAATCTGGGAAAGACTAGTACCAGGTCTATCTCATCCCGCACGAGATAGCTTTCCTCGCCTTTTCAGCTTGGAGCAATACCCCCGAGAATGCAAGGAATTCCAATTATCTCGTCCAGTACAACCATACTTAAGATTTTGAATTTAACGAGAAATATAAACTGTTTGTCCTGTCATGCTAACTCCGAAGATAGAAGCGTTTTTGCTGAGCTACTTATATGTATCTGTAGGCCATATTGGGGGATGCTGTTCTGGAGTATGCACTAGTTTCACAGTGCTTTGGCCGAAGAGCAGTAAGGCGAAAAGTTTGGTGCACTTTTGACCACACCCCTTTGGCGGGAAATTCGAATTTCGACCTCCCTAGCAACCGCTCTTGCTTTCTCCAGACCTCGGTAAACCGCTCTGTTGTCCTCAAATCGACTCAGTATGGATGTATTTATGCATGGCAAAGGCCTGCAACAGCATGGGGAGGTCCAAGCAATTACAAAACATGAGCTTCTAATACCTGAGACCATAAGCCTTTATGTCCATGTGTTTATTATACATATGACTGTTGACATGATTTTATCATGTCTGAGTAGGAATATACGATAGTCTGTTATGATGGCTCTGATCTCTCCTCCCCTGCAGCCGAGAGAGGAGAGGAGGGACGGCTATAGAGCCTGTGCCGCTGAGCAGCTGTCAAGTACGTATGGCCCAGGTACGTACCATGTTAAAAATAGCCCAGGTATAGCAGGCCTGCTACCTTAATCGTGGCCGTCCAGAATGGCCCAGGTAGCAGGCCTGCTATCTTCATCAGAGTAGCCAGCCATGCTGGTCCGTCTGTCTGGAGGCAGGCAGGGTGGGAGGGGCCCTGCCACGCCCCCAACTTCAGTCCATTCAGCAGCCGCAAGTCCCCTACCCTGTCTTGAGACCCTGACCTGGGCAGGGACAAGCAGCTTGTCCCCCTCCAGCGCCAATCTGCTGAGACAAGGGGAGTATGACTACCCCGTGCATGCATGTTACACGCACATTACGCTTTGGTCCTTGTCACCCCCGGGCTAGCCAGAGCAGCAGGTGTGTTTGCTCCTCATGACAGTAGTCTGTGTCCTGATTAGGTTGGACTAACTTGGAAATGTATTTTGTTGTGATGTGAGAGATGTACTGTTCTCTTGCAGGTCACCATAGTCAATAATGTGGAAGAGGTGCGTAAGTATACAGCTAGTAATTATTGTCAAATTGCTCTCTTTGTATGCCACAGTACAGTACAGGCAATCAGTTGCCTTCTCCCCTCCCCCCTCCATCCAACTCACATGCACAAACACACATGCACTCACACACACACACACACACACACACACACACACACACACACACACACATACACACACACACACACACATGCACAAACACACATGCACTCACACACACATGCACAAACACACATGCACTCACACACACGCATGTGAACATGTACATGACGTATTATGCACGCACGCATGCTACATGTTCCCCGTGTTCCAGGACTCTCCCCTGAGCCTGGGTGTAGCAGTGGAACCCTCCTTCATTGCCCTGGGGCCATTCCACTTTGCAGTGGGCATGAATGACAGGGCATGGATACATGAGATCGGGGAACTGGGTGAGTATGGGGGGGGGGGGGGGGGGGGGGATAGTACGATTTCACTTTCAAGGGGAGGTCACGCCCATAGACTGCAGTCACAGCTGTGACCGTGGATCAAAAACTTTGACCGCTGTTTTGTGCAGCTTGACCATTGACTGCACTGATTTCCGAGGCTTTGACTGTTGACTTAATATAATATTATGGAAGAATGTGTAGCAACTCCGCCCCTTCTTTAGTGTGTGGTACTTGTTAGCGTGACCTCCCACTGACTTTACAGTGGGCATGAATGACAGGGCATGGTTCAGTGAGATGGGGGAACTGGGTGTGTAGGGGATAGTGCCGTTCACATTGTAGTGGGCATGAACGACAGGGTCTCATGCCTAAGTTCCCACAGTATTCATTTCCTCTGTGGGTATGCATACACTATATTCCTAACTATTGTATTCCTAGGGGAGGTTTTTGAGCGCTCCTACCTGGGCAGTGTGACCAGTATGCAGTTGAACGGACACTATGCTGCTGCTCACTTTGAGGGAAAGATACAGCTCCATCAGGTACGTATGTGAAGAGGTACTACTTGTATGTCATGGGAAGTAGTCATCATGCAGCCTCGTTCTCAGGCCCCTCCCAGCTTTTCGTTTCTTGCAGTACGGGTAAGTGGCAAGGAGAGGTGATAGTGGCAAGGAGAGGTGATAGTGGCAAGGAGAGGTGATAGTGGCAAGGAGAGGTGATAGTGGCAAGGAGAGGTGATAGTGGCAAGGAGAGGTGATAGTGGCAAGGAGAGGTGATAGTGGCAAGGAGAGGTGATAGTGGCAAGGAGAGGTGATAGTGGCAAGGAGAGGGGATAGTGGCAAGGAGAGGTGATAGTGGCAAGGAGAGGTGATAGTGGCAAGGAGAGGTGGTAGTAGTGGCAAGGAGAGGTGATAGTGGCAAGGAGAGGTGATAGTGGCAAGGAGAGGTGGTAGCTAGTGGCAAGGAGAGATTGAACCATGTCCAGATTCACAAACCTCCAGTGAAGGTGTCATTTCAGTGAAGTTGTACTGTTGGTTGTACTGTTGGTTGTACTGTTGGTTGGAGTGATTATTACGTAGCAAGCCGCTATCTCCTTTTGGCCCAACTCAGCAAGTTTATGTTACATGCAAAACACAAAGTTGTGACCTCAATCACATCCAGCAGCTTTTGATATGCCTCGATCAGTGGCTAAACTGCATGCAGCTTGCTCATGCATCACTCACACCCTACCTGCATTCACCAATATAGTGACTTTCATTTGTCACTGTGCGACTGTGAAATTGTTTCTTCTCCTTCTTAACATGAACACTGTAGATCGACCCTTCCCTGGACGCTACCAAGGATACCTCTGTATGTTCATTGATTGGATAGACCATCTTGTTACAGTTATGGCACCTTTAACTTGATCACAAGACTTACTGCAGTAATGTCATGGGTTCTGACTGTGCACTCTTGGTTCCGACTCCGCATTCTCAACAGAAATTAACCCTTTCCCTGGTGAAGGCGCTTATTAGCGCCCGAGGTAATGCCCCTGTTTCCAAAAAACATAAAAAATCGAAACTTTGAATTTAGCGCTAACTAAAGATATCAGAGCATGCGCAATGAGTTGCTCTACAACGGCTTACGTCTTAAACGGCTATTTAGGTTGCTACGTTCTGTGCACGTTTTAATCCAGACCGCAAAATGGCAGATCAACTTTCCGTGATCGAAGTGTTTTCTCTACTTGAAATCGACCGCCTCGGCCTCTCTGAAGGTGAAGAAAGTGAGTTTGAGGGGGAGAGGATCTGTGGCTACCTACCTGAAGGCAGTTCGAGCCGTTTTCCTCCGGGGTAGTCGCCAGGGGGAGGCACTCGAAGTCGTCAACGAAGACGGTGAAGAACTTGATGAAGCGCTGGAGTTTGGCTGTCACTCTGGTTCTGATGACGGGACAGTGGACCCTGGTTTGAGTAAGTCTACTCTTTTAGAAGATAGGAATGAAATTTGGAAGTCTAAATATAGTAGCTAAAACATGATCTGGTGGTTTATGTAGAGAAGATTCAATTGTGGTCTCGCTGGGTTACTGGTTTCATCTCTTTCATCAGGACCCTAGCGCACCGTGATGACTCCTGGAGGGTTTCTGAGGGATCTAAGCATGTTACAGAAGATTGAAAACAGTCCATAGTGGCATTGGATTGTTTTGTGTGTGTGGAATAATAAATTTTATAACGATGTTGATAACAAAATCTTTAAATAAACGCCTATAAATAGTGCGTGCATGATTGCTAGGCAATGTGAGTGATGTCATCGTCTTCAGCAACTCCCTGGCAACCTGGAGATATATGGTTGCTGGGGACTATAGCATAGTCGCTGCACAACAGATTTTTATAGATGAGCTGGTTATTATTGATTACTGACTCCAAAATAAACTTACCAGGGAAAGGGTTGCTGTATAGCTTTGATACAGTCGCACACTTGTACAAATGACTGTCAAGCTTATTCGAACTTAGCTGCTGATTGCCTACTGGTACAATCTAGAGTACGTACGTACATGTATGCGGCTCTCATATGGTTTCTCTTACTTGCATGCTAAACATGTTGGTTGCACGGGATGAAGGTAACTATTTCACAACAGCCTGAACTTTGTCAGACCACAATGTAACTTGACCTGCCACCATTGAATGTTCATCTGACATTACTTTTTTTGAGAGGAACATTGTACAATAAGAAGCCGCCTTGTGTGGCTCACTGTTTATGTGGTCAGTAATGTTGCTCGTTTTTTTTCCTTCCTGTTTCTATGTCTAGTAGCATCTGCTCGTTTTATAGTTGCACAAACCATCAATCCACGCCGTGGAGAAGTTTTTGAGTCCACATATTCTAGTCTCATACTGCCTACAAACAACGCACCAAAGTGTAGACACAAGAGACCTGTCCCGATTGTCCACTTCAGTGCATAGCCACGTCATAGACTGATGCTCCCGCTTGGAATCTGGCCCTTCTTCCCTGGCCTCCTGCCTGAAGCTGGATCCTTGCCCTTGCTCTTCTCCCTGCGATCCTAAATGTGCGATGGAACTTGTGTGAAATCCTAGCCTAAAACTATCCATGGCATTGTAGTCAAAACTCAACAGCACCTCTTCACTGCTCCAGACGTCTAAAGCTGGAATCTGGCCCTTCTTCCCTGGCCTCCTGCCTGAAGCTGGATCCTTGCCCTTGCTCTTCTCCCTGCGATCCTAAATGTGCGATGGAATTTGTGTGAAATCTTAGCCTGAAACTATACAGTGTACATGGCCCTCTCAGCCTGATCCTAGAGTTCTTATCTTGGTGGCAAGCTTGTCCAGCTGCTTGCAGTTGCACAGGACAACCACAAACTCTGACTTCTTCTCCAGGTCCTGGAGTGGCCGAATGCATAGTATATATACGTACTGTCTCAGCCGATTAAAATCTACCCCATCCAGGACAAGTTTGGCAGTGCCCGACCTTCCTGTCTTGTGGTCGTGCACACTGACAATGTATACCTTCCTCCCACCTTCTGTCACCAGTTTTGCAGCCTTTAACTCTGTGAAGGTGCAGTTCGCAATAGCACCTGGTCGCTGCCAGCTTTTAAAGAGAATGGTGGCAGCAATCAAGAGGCTGCACCTGTTCAGTGCAGCCGTGGTTATCGGCTCCCCTCTCTTGGCCCTCGTACAAATGTCGTCAAAGTCCTCCCACACCGTGTCGCTATCCACCAGCTGTGTGACTTCTTCCAGGCTCAGTGGCTCATTGGAGAGCGCTTCCAACCTTTTCGCTTGCAGCTTGCGCTTCTCCTTGCGCAGCGTTGACTTCCATTTCAGCAGAACCTCCTGCATGTGGGAGGCCTGGGCATAGAGAGGGGAGTCAATGTTCGCTACCACCTTCACCTTCAGGAATTGGAGCCCCATGGAAAGGACGTCCAGTTTGTTAAGTCGTCCCTCAGGACCAACCTTCGACCGCTTGAGCTTCTCAAGATATCCAAGCAGCTGGTCACGGCACCGAGAGCATATAGCTAAAGCTGTCCAGCATTACCTCATACTCATCATCAGAGTCTTCATCCTAGGTGGAGTGATTGAAATTATGTGTTAACATGCACTGAGGCTGAGGGTATGTAGGAAAAGCCTTACCTCACTCCCATAGTCCCCCCTTCAGAAGGAGGAATTCTCTTCCTGAGAAATTTCGTGCCTTAGAGGGCCTTCGTGAGGGATTTCGTGCCTTAGAGGGCCTTCGTGAGGACTTTCATGCCTTAGAGGGCCTGGGTATGATTTCCTCTGTAAGGAAATTAACGCACTTGAACACGAGATCATTCGCTAAAGCAGCATGCAGGCATCTTGTGATGACCTGAATGCATGCGAGAGTATCCAGTGTCTAAGGCAATTTTCCACTGAACATACTCACCATCCTCATCCGAGGATATTGCAATGATTGCCCTCCTCCTTTTACAATGCCACTGCAGGAAGTGGTTAGGGTTAGCACTGTAGCAATGATATGCTGTATGATTTTCGTACCTTTTTACCCTCAAACGAGAGTTGTCCTCCCTTGGGCACCTGCTTGAACAGGAATTGGGAGTAGGTTAGTAATATTCATTCTGCCTGTTTATTATGGACTCTTCTAATAAATAATTGGTTTTTCCAAAAAAGAGCATGGAACAATGATTCAGCTAGCACAATCCTTGGAATGATTATCAACCCTACTTGTACCTCTGTACCATTGGTGATATTAACCTCACTCTTGATCCAATAAAGTAATAGCATGGATTAATTATTCAGCTAGCATAATACATTGATTGTACACGGCAAGAATATGTCCAGGTTACACTTGTACCTCCGTACCATTGGTGATATTAACCTCACTCTTGATCCATTTAAATAATAGCATAGAGTTTATAACTCAATATTGCTGGTAGAAGAGGTGTTGTAGGGATTGGGGCAGGAGGGGGAGGTGCAGTGCCTCCAGAGGGTGAAAGGAAGGGCCTCTCCACATTCTGCTCCTACAGGAATTGTGAGTAGCCTCAATAACAGTCACAGTTAGTGGAAGGTAGGAGGGTTGGCGGGATTGGGGCTTGGGAGAAAGGTCCAGTGGTGGGTCATTGTCCCACTTATTGGGTTGGAAGTAAATTAGCCTTACTAGAATGGGTTCCAGGATTGGGACTGGTGCAGCGACTCCATCCTAATGAGGAAGAAAAATGTTTACTTCCTTACTCACTACTCATGCTGTTGGATTATGAATAGAGTTTATAACTCAGTATTACTGGTAGAAGAGGGATTGGGGCAGGAGGGGGAGGTGCAGTGCCTCCAGAGGGTGAAGGAAAGGGCCTCTCCACATTCTGCTCCTACAGCAATAATTGTGAGTAGCCTCAATAACAGTCACAGTTAGTGGAAGGTAGTTATACAAATGCTCACCTTCGACCCCTTGGCTGTCCCGATCGTCCACTTTAGTGCATAGCCACGTCATAGACTGATGCTCCCGCTTGTAAGTCCGTTGCCTCTTGTGGAAGTCTCCTTTGGCACTTGCCTTTTGGTTGTCCAGGCCCCGGTTCATTCCTCTTTGGTTGTCCAGGCCCCGGTTCATTCCTCTTTGGTTGTCCAGGCCCCGGTTCATTCCTCTTTGGTTGTCCAGGCCCCGGTTCATTCCTCTTTGGTTGTCCAGGCCCCGGTTCATTCCTCTCTGGTTGTCCAGGCCCCGGTTCATTCCTCTTTGGTTGTCCAGGCCCCGGTTCATTCCTCTTTGGTTGTCCAGGCCCCGGTTCATTCCTCTTTGGTTGTCCAGGCCCCGGTTCATTCCTCTTTGGTTGTCCAGGCCCCGGTTCATTCCTCTTTGGTTGTCCAGGCCCCGGTTCATTCCTCTTTGGTTGTCCAGGCCCCGGTTCATTCCTCTTTGGTTGTCCAGGCCCCGGTTCATTCTTCTTTGGTTGTCCAGGCCCCGGTTCATTCCTCTTTGGTTGTCCAGGCCCTGGTTCATTCTTCTTTGCATGACCGTATTCTTTTATTATTTGAAGAACTAGAGAATCACAGAAGTCGTTTTCAGATATGTATATGTAATAGCATGAGTTGGAGTGCAATTAATTCCCAAAATTGCACTCCAAATCATGCTATCACATATTAATCATATAGAAACTGAGTTATCAATCAGTTGCACAGCAAAGAATCCTTGATACAGCAATAACTGTACACAGAAAGTATATTAAACGACACGGATGCAGCTATCAGTCCGATATCAGTCCCTATTATGTAGGCAGGAGGTCCTTGACGCTGTGTAGTAGCGTACTGCATGCTTGAATTGATTGTCACCATCACTAGCCTCACACAGTGGTACGTAGCTACTGTGATGCCACACTGTTTTTGCCGCCGTCTCAAACCGCCGTAAGGGCCCATTTGTTGGTTGTCGGTATCCTTCAGGCCGCGTGGCAACTCTTGGGCGCTGCTGGGACCTGGTAAGCATTGCTCGTATACTATAGGTGGAGCAGTGGGTGTGGCAGCATCGCCTTGCTGTTTAGGTTCGGCGACTGTCGAGTACGAGTTTCGGTGTCAGTAGCGTCGAGTACGAGTTCTCCCGCCCCAGCGACATCTTCGGTATTTTCGCACACGCTCTCATGAAGAAACGCAGCAATAGTGGGACAGGAAAATTCATTTGACCAGTAGCTACCCTCTGCCATGACGCTTAGCTACCTTTATACACTCGATAATCGTTTGTTTACTTTTCTGTTCGAACCTAGAAACCACGTAGAAACCACTGCGGCATTAACCAATCAGCTCGTGATTACACTTTTTTGCACTCGTACCAGTGCAAAAAAGTGTAATCAGCAGCTGATTGGCTGAAAGCAGTGCAGATTACAGAAATAATTGCACTCTCGCGGTATAGGCGTTTTATGCAGAAACTTGTTATCACTTTATGATTAAGTTCGGCAACCATTTCTGTGTACAAAGATGTTGTAAATGATGAAGGCATTGACTACTGCTATATCCTCAAGGTGATACATGTAGAACAGAGTTTTCCAGTAGCGTGCCGTTTTTCTCAGCACATGCATTGTAGTTAGCAAGAAATTGATCATACTTGTCCACCCATATATTTGTTGTACCTTTCAACAACCAGTGGACGCTGAATTTCAACACGCTCAACTGCACCAGTAGAAGGATCAACAGTCCTCCTGGCTCGGAAGCATGGCCTGGATAGACCGTCGACATAACGTGAACAACTCGACTGTCCTTCCAGCATACATGCACGAATTTGTCCTTTCAGAGATAGTAACCCGTCCCTCTTGGTACAGATTTCGGAGTCATTGCTTGTTTAAGAGCAACGATTTGTTCAGGAATATTCAGCCATGTCACTCGAAACGTGCCAGTGGCCCGCACACTGACACTCAGCAGCTCTTTGAAAAGATCCTGACTGGAGAAATAGTTGTCGCAGAAGACAAAGTATCCTTGAAAAAGGTACGTAGGGCTCTACCGATTGTTTAACAACGTGCTGTGAAAGCCCACGTCCACCACGCTCATCTTTGCCAGTGTAGATGTTGCAAGTCACAGGTAAAGCCCGTAAGGACCCATAGTTTTAAGACCCACTTTGTCGGTTTATTCTTCATACATTGAATCATGTGGTTGCGTGCTTTACTTTTTACCATCCTTTCATCAATCGATACTTGGCGCACAGGCTGAAAGAGCTCAAGACACTGATTCTTCATGTACTCAACTAATGGCAGTAGTTTGCGCAGACGGATGCCCTCCTCCTCTTCTTGCAGGGACACCACATGGAGAAGGGTGCCTATCAACTCGAACCTCTGACATGGGAGCAAGTCATGAGGTGAATCAGCACTTGAGCTTTCTGGAAGTTCCATGCCGTCCGGTGATCTATTACCTCATGAATGCCGCGAAGGATGAGTGCACCCAAAAATGCCGTCAGTTCGGCCTTGGCAAGGATCCTTTTGATGAAGAGTGTGTAACATTTGCGCTTTGACTGGGTTGGACACGTATATACGCACAACACAGATGCTACTAGACATAGAAACAGGAAGGAATAAAGCAGTCAAAGCAGCAATCCCATCCCAGACTTGCCTCACATGCGCTTGATAACAACACAAACACAACACCCCTTTATAGATCATTCAAGAAACGCATCAATGGCACTCACAGTCAAGTCCAGAACCTGATGGAGACAGATTGAAATGACACGCTTTCATCCACCATGCTCGCACACCGCAAAAAAAATCATTAGTATTTTGCACATGCACGCAAAACACGCGCGCCTCTACACACGCTAACTTCGAATTGCGTTGACTGTTCTGAAAATCTACCAGGGCAAAATTATTGCTACAATAATACTTTTACACACAAATAATATGACGAATTTGTATATTACACAATACTTGTTGCATGAAGCCATACGACATCAAAGCTTCAGAATGCCAGTATTTGCTATATTGCAGTGCAATACGTATATCATATATATGCACTGTGGTTACTCATCACTTAATTGCTTTGATAGTAAATTGAATTTCACAAAAGTAGGTGAATACATAGTACAGATACGTTTGTACCAGCAATGATCAAAAAGTCTTTTTCATCCAGAAAGTTTGGAGTGCTTGGGTTTGAGCTGGTCATGTATAGTGCTTCAGCCCACTCAATAGCATGTTCGGAGTACTAGTCGGACACTTAGTACCATCCACTTTCGAGCCTCTAAAGCAAACGTTTCTTGAGAGCTTGTGCGTCATCACTTGACAGGATTGCTTCAGGAACAGGATCTTCTGTTTTTGCTATATTTCTCCACTCCATCCACGAATTGAACGTCCTCACAGCCCATTGGGTATTGCCGGGCTTCTGTGTTGCGTGGAACAAACCCTTAGAAGAACTAGCAAGCTCAGGGCTACCAGTTATCTTCTCAAAGCGCTGACTTTCTTTGGTGCTTTTGACGACTCGGGATAGAGAGTTTAATATGCTTTGCTGGTGCCAGATCCTGGTTCTCTTTGTTTTCGAGGCCTGCGACCTCTTCTACGATGGTGGATGTGCTACAAATCCAGTCCAGAAGCTTGTCATCTATTATTCTTTGATCCGCTGGCATGGATAGCCAGTCGTGACTCTCAGTGTCGTCTTTTGCACGTTCTAGGATGCTAGGAGAGACGACAGGAGAGTCCTGATTCGCCATGATCACTCTTCTTTTTCAAATTTCTTCTTCGTACGGCGCATGCTCGTACAGTTTGATGTCATCGTTGCTAAGCGTTGTCATGCAACAAATTAGTTATTGCATGGCTTCTCGGGCCATTCATGGAATACTGGCACGGTAGTGACGTAGAGCCCTCGGGTCTGCGGCCCTCGGGCTCTACGTCACTACCGTGCCAGTAGTCCATGTATTGCCCTCGAACCCATGCAATAACTAATACATATTTAATGCGTAGGTTGTTGCAAGAGAGGGTTTTAATTTTAACTAATGGTGTACATGTATATATCACTCATTTTATTGTATCCAGTCAGAAGGCAGTGACCCTCAGCAGCAGCGTGACAGGGAAGGCCGGATGTTCCCAGAGGAGGGCAGGGAAGAAGCCATCTCCTGCATGAACCTCACCCAGGACTTTCTCATCTACGGCACTGAGGTGTGTTTGTAGAGGAGGGAGGTTCACATGGGGTAGCACTCCTGGGGCTAAACTGCTATTCTGGAACAGAGAGAAATGATCTTTGTGACTCTTCTGAATATCAGCACACTTGTACATTTGTCACTCACAGGGTGGCAGCCTTATTTACTTCTACCTTGACGACTGGCAGATTGTCAACGAATTCAAGCATGTTGTTGGTAGGTATCATTCAAACTGGGAATTTGCAACCTTAGTTATAATTATAAGTTGACCCTTTCTACACTGTACCATTGGCTTTATAATGACATGATGAGACTACCAGCTTCATTATGGCCTTTCGGCAACGTCCTTCGGTGAGTGGGATGCGGGGTGTACCCCAAGGGTGCTGACAGCATGGCCCGGCTGCAGAAAGGCCTTCATGTTTGTTGGCACCAGGATGGTCATTTATTTCTGTCGTGTTTGGCATAATTGGACTTAGAAATGAGCTGTCTCACCTTTTAGGGCCTCCATTTTCAGCAGCTACACTACGTTGGCATTTCCCGAGAGCCTTGATTGAAAGTTTAGTTGGTTGCAGTCACATATCCACTGGCTGAAGCTACGTATGATGGAATTCCAGATTTCTGTTGCTATGATAACGACAACCTCTGTACCCATTGGTCACCATGCAGA
Source organism: Axinella damicornis (assembly GCA_963931865.1). NCBI lineage: Eukaryota > Metazoa > Porifera > Demospongiae > Axinellida > Axinellidae > Axinella > Axinella damicornis. The sequence continues at coordinate 12,294,331 of OZ007516.1, read as the reverse complement.
TACTGTGGTATTTCGTCTAGACATCATTCGAATTGCAAATAATACGTATTTCATGGTTATTCTTCAAGGAGGAGCAGCAAAGATTCAAGAGGGAGCGGGGCGATGGAATGCCCTCCAGAAATTGATGTACAGCCACTGAAGGAGCACATACCTCCAGTGGAAAGATTTTGGATTTTGTATCTTCAGTGGGGGAAGATGTACATGTAGCATGCACACATGGTGACCAATGGGTGGTTGTTTTCATAGCAACAGAAACCTGGAATTGGAGTAAGGTCTATTATGCTGTGATAAGATGCATGGTGGCATCTTATCATAGTGCATGGGCTAGCAGTGGACAAATCCCATGTAGTTACGTATATATGTACACTAAAGGGTTCCTTTGAAACCCAATATACCCTGGGGTGATTCAATAATGGTACAACTATCAACTGGAAGCATAACCTTGTATACATTGTACTTTACTATCCCCAGGTATCACAAAGATCTTCCCCGATAACAGTGCCATGAGGCTCGTTCTGGTAGATGAAAAGAGTGATGCGTTTGTCTACAATCCTGTGAGTGCTGGTACAACCCACTTATGGCTGCAACCAGGTCACAGTCTGTGAGCATCCAAACACTGCCTGTCACTGCCTGACCATGCTGCTAAACTGCCGGAATATTTGCACATTGGGGTAGTATTAGCCTCTTCCCAGGCACTCGGTAATTGGGGAGAAGAGCTCTTCTCCCTAATTACCAAGCACCTGGGAACAAGGCTAAGGTAGTATTGGTTGATAATTCCACAGGAAGGAGAAATGAACTATATAAAAAGAGGAGATCAGAGGCTAGTACTTATTAGTTTATAGCTCCTTCCTTCCCCCAGGTGAATGACGCCTTGGTGGAGTTGCCTGAGTTTCCTCCTGGAGCAAAGGGAGTACTGTGGGAGAACTGGCCTCTGGATAAGGTACGTAGCAATATTCCTCCAGTGTGTGGCAATATTCCTCCAGGCGCTCAGAAGTGGAAATACCATACGCCTCCTACCTATATCAAGAGTGTATAATAATAAGAAGAGAGTATTGAACTCGCTATAGGCTAACGTTGAATGTATGCGGAAAGTAACGTGACATCCAGTATAGTGCTAATGTCAAAAGACATAGACGCCATAGCTACCATACCACAGCTAGCTAGCCTCTTTGACTCGACGATCAAGGCGTGCGTGCAGCAAGTAAACTCGGCCATATCGGGGAGTACAATAGTTGACGAGTCCGTGTGGATCACGTGCACCATACTGGATGTCACGTTACTTTCAGCATACATTCAACGTAGCCTATAGCGAGTTCGATGCTCTCCTCTTATTATTATACACTCTTGCCTATATGTACCAGTAGCTTCACGTATTATCAACTGGAACAGCAGCGAATTAGAGTATTATTTGCCATTCTCTCCTATTTTAGCATGTCCTTGTTGCGCACGATGAGGAGAATGTCTACACCTATGTACACTACCACGACACTGTTCATGGTGGGTGTGTGTACTGCCTCAGCGTTGGGTGTATGTGATACTAGCGTCCCTCTGGTTGCTGCTCCTCCCGAAGAAGGCTCTAGCAGCATTCCTGCCTTTGTGAATAGTGGAAGCATTCAATAATTGATATCTAATGTCCGTATAGTGAGAATCTAATAATGTTGATAATAAAAATTCACCTGTGTCCATTCTATTGTTGCGTCAACGATCTGTTCTGCGAAGTGCAGCGGCTGGCTCGCATTGGGTACAGCTGGCCTTACACATACGTACGTACGTACTGAAAGACCTCTGCACATATTTTGTATTTACAACACAGCAATGTCTCCCTCTGCCCACTCACATGTATACACTCATCGCCCCAGGGCCCACGTGTGAAATGGCAGGAGTGACAAAGCTCCCCTTTGGCCACTGTCCACTGATGCTGTACAACGGGGAAGTCTCGTGTCAGACCCTCAGTGGGAAGATCTCGATAATGAGGCTGAACACACACAGCTTCGGTGATGAGCAGGAGATTACTGAGGAAGAGGTATTTGATTGATGTGGAAGAGAGCCATTGTAACACTCATTTCCATCTGGGAGCTCTGTAGTGTACGTGTCACCACCTTGAGGGATGGAAATTAATATACAATTCCGAGGGGCAACCGCACTCCTGGTAGCCATGGTTAAACGGTAGCATAAGCTAATTGTGACAGTTCATTTCAATTATCACACATGATCAGTGAGTACCATGATAGCTATAGCGCTATATAATGAAGATTTAGAGTGCTCTCAAGTACACATTCATAAAGCAGCCGTGTTGCAACCCCGGTTGCGACTTACCGTCGCGCAATCGCAATACGTTCCAATTAACGCACATGCCACGTGGCAACCACGCTCAGTCGATCGCGAGCAATGGCAACCAATACAGCACTCACAACTTAGACAGCACGGTGAGTTTCGGCATGTAAGCGTCAGTGATCACGGCCGTGTGGTCAGAATCTTCGTGTGCCTTTCCTAAGAATAGTACTGCCACCGGAAGTCAAACAGAGCGCTCGAGCAATGGCGACTAACGGCGAGACAAAAGCGCTCATATCTCCACCACCAAGGTGAGTTCCAGCACATAATCATCAGTTCGTTCGAACCCCTCCTCCCTACGGGCCTGTTTAGTCAGAACCGTTGTAGCTAGGGCATTCGTAAATAGCCACCGCACTACTAGTACTGGTGATTGGACCAGGTGCATCTCGCCGGCAGGGCAAGCTCACCGTTCAGAATGGTACTCTGGTATTACTCTCACCCCGAGTAGACTCTGATTGCATCCACCAGCTCGTACTTACAGCTCTAAGGTTGCCGGTCGGGCATAGGCTGGATCGTCTCAATTTAATAGTGCACACGTGGCTGTCTCATTCCCAGCGGATCCGGAACGAAAAAAAAAAATTCACCCACACAAGGAGGCCAAAATTTAGGGTTACGATTAGGGTTAGGGTCATAACTCCACCACAAAGGTGAGTTTCAGCATAAATATTGTATGCTTGGGTCAGTCAAAAATTAGAATGATGATGGTGTAGTCAGAATCTCTCCATGTCCTCCACTGAGCCCAGGAGGTTTTTATTTTTGGGGCATTTTATTCTCTATACCAGGAGTGTAACATTGTGTCGTGGAAGAGCCAGTGCCTGTTGGCAGTGCAACGTTCACTCACAAACAGAATGCTAGACACTCAATTACGTAGGTGTTCCCACTTTCATCTTTGAAAGAGCTCCCAAGTTTATGGTTTGTTGTTTGCATCTGCAACTCTCAGTGGTACTGTACTTTTACTAAAACTTGCAACAACTGAGCGCAGAGCGTTGAGCGACAAGCGAAAAGCATTTACTTTGATGTGGCCTATATGGTTTCCCCGCCTAAAATGTTAGAATATCATTTCACGGTAGCCAGAAGCGCAAGTTTTTGCAGCAACTTTGGACCTACGTACAACTGTTGCACTGTGCTAGTCTGACAACTACACTATTGAATTACCAGAGATGGCCGGGGAGGAGACGGAGCCACCTGCATCCATGGAGCCACCAACCCCGCTTCGCATGCACAACGTGTAGCACTTCGGGCTATTCGCAGCTATCTTCTCGAAACTCAGAAGCGCTGGTATAGACCACGCCATCGGAGGTCTTCATCATAGGCCGAACGTCGACCTGGCTCGCAGCTTGTAGTCCCTTCTGCCATCGTGAAATGGGCAAAAACGCAACTGAAATCGACTGTAGTGCAGCTGCGTGATTTGGAAGCAGACGACTTCCGGTTATTAATCTGATTTGCGGTTTAAACGGATTTCACTTCAAAACTTGCAAATCTTGCTAAAATTTGCAAGTCTTGTCCCGACATTGTGCTTTCCACATTTCTGCGCAGTTAAAGCAGCAATTATTGATATTCTCATGTGTCTAACACCATCTCACGAGACTTGTGGGCAATATAACCGTACGTAGCTTGCAATTATATAGCTCAATGCTGCCAATACGTATGTCATGTGAGTGCTTGTATTCAGCTGACTGTAGGCATCATCCCTTGCTGAGACAGGCTGTAGGCATCATCCCTTGCTGGGACAGGCTGTAGGCATCATCCCTTGCTGGGACAGGCTTTTGCCAATGAGTGATGAATTGTAGCAAGTCAATCCCTTGAGGTCTTAATGGACGTACAGTAGGTAGCAGCTGACCTATCCCTCCTCTCTAACTTTCAGTTTTAAATCCTCTGGGGCCGACAGATCCAAAAGCCTCCATTTGCCTCTCCAGGTTTTGTTTGCGAAGTGCATGGGGTCCACACCAGTTTCCATCATAGAAGGGGAGAAAGAATGTTGGGGGTACACTGTTCTGTAAGAGAGTGGCACAATTTTTCCCTCACCAGTTACATGTACACTGATTCTTAGACAGTAATGATTATGATATGTGAATTACATCGAGGGGCAACCGCACTCCTGGTAGCCACGTTGCAACTAGTTGCAACTCGCTGGACGCACAACCTAGGTATCGCCAGCACGGTGAGTTTTGGCAGATAAGCGTCAGTGAATGATAGCTACGTCTCTCTAGCGCTACTTCCGACCTGTACAGTACTGCCATCCAACTAGGGACCCTTATCGACCACCGCCAGTCACACAAATGCTAGCCAGCAAGTAGCTGCATATTGCGCGCATAGTAGCTACATCGTCGCGCACAGTCGAGAGGACCATAATAATTACAGCAAGATCTCGAGCGAACACGCTGAACAGGCGGCACTGATCGCCACAGGCTTCCCTTCGTGGCAATGCACAAGCAGCCTCTTACCTTTGCTTCCACGTTGAAGTGCATGCTGAGTTCTCCCAGTAGCACACGTGCGCATATAGCAGTAGAGGGTGTGGTCATAGGTCGTGACCTTTGTCGCGAAATTAAAAATCGCGAAAACCTTGTAAGAACGGATTTTAGGAAGATTCGCGAAAATTTGGACCCGCGAAAATTTCCCGCTATACGGTATACAATGTAGCTACATGTATGCTTCTACTGTCTGTCAAGCTCCAGGCAGCCTTGTGCCCCTTTGCGTTGTTTGTCCGCATGTGTTGTTTCATCGCGAAAACCATACTTTCACACATGTACTTATTAGCTGGCAGTCAGCACATGCACGAGGCAGGTTTACTGCACATTCTGCGCATATTCCTAGTATGGAAGTAAATGGTTGGCTTGTACGGAGTATGCACTGTATCTACATGTAGCGTTACGCTTATCAACTTTTATTGTATACATACATACTAGCACGTACACACCTTGTGCTCACACCATCACAGGATGAACAAGATTGTCAACATCTATGACCGGCATGGAGAGCACCAAGGCGAAGTGCTTATTGTCCTGCCAGGGTAAGTCAAAGGGAGTAATCATACATGTATGATGGTGCTCAGTTTGTTAGTAAATGCTACCACACATTGTTCACAGTGCGTAGCGCATTCACAGAATCCTAAATTTGTGTGCCGATCTTGAGACCTACATACATATACATGTGCATGTGTATCTTGAGATCGCTCAGTTTGGAAACACAATCTTGACATGTACCGGTACGCAAAATCTGCCAAGTTTGACTATACCTTGGGCTTCTGCTTGATGACAGTCTGCAGTTTCAAGTTTGTGGTAGCCTCGCTCCCAGTTGCACGCCCAGCTTTTCGTCGCTTCCATACTGCAAGCGAAGAAAAGCTGGGCGTGGGACAGTGGGAACGAGGCTGAGTTTGTGGTATACGTAGCTGAGGCCATTCGTTCACGGCGATCTAAAGTTTTGTAGTACGTACTTTATAGCACTGGCCTGATAACACCACAGACGCCAACCAGCCTGGACATCTTGAAAACACGTCTATGTGGGTCTCACTCAGGCTCGCCCCAATAAGTTTTCCAACAAACTCGGCCACTGTGCGTTCAGCAAGCACCCTATAGATGTTGTACTGAAGGATGAATTCCCACTTTCTCGGAGCACACTGGGCAGTTACATTCAGGCCTTTCGCTCTAGCTGTGACTCGAGATTCCTGCTGCTTACAAGATATAAATCACAGAAGATGCTCTTGACTCCTCCTCTGTCTCGAAGGAGAACAGTACAGTATTCTTATTAATGCTCACCATCTTATGGCCAATGGAGTCCTCAAGTTCCATGAGCATTCTGTCCAGAAGAGGTCTTTATCAGAGTGTGCAACAGCCTGGGTACAGGCTAGAATTGCAGGCATGAGCTCAATATATATAGTCACAGAAGTCATTATGTAGTATTCCAAAGGCTTTATCCGCCTACTTCCTGGTACTTTTTACCCCGTGCGCATGCGCAGCAGGGGGTAGAGTGATTGGTTTGTGTCTGTCAGTCTGTCCGCTGGTTCCATACAGTTGCAGCAATGAAGGCCTTGTTGAGACTTTACTTCACAATACAATCGTCAGAATTCAGAAATCACTAGCGTCTACATAACTCACATACCTGAATCCACTCGAGACGCACAGAAAAGCGAGCGAAACTCCAAAATTCTAATTTGTTAACCACACCCTCTTTCTAACATTACTGACACAACTTACGGTATCTCTGCATGCTGATAGCGGTGTAAATCGTGGCCTAGCTCAAGTAGCTCATCGTGCATGCTGTATGAATTCTATGATCGGTGGTAGGCCTATAGCTGTCAAGTCAAAGTTGCGCACGGGGTACGTGCTCTGCTGAGCACCTAGAGCTAGTTGTCAATGTCTTCAGGAGCTACATGTGTAGCTAGTCTATGTACAGCCAGCTTTCCTGCACAGAACATTAGACATACACTGTAACTGAGCTGTCAACAGTTATACTTTGTTTTCCAAGTTCATATGCAATGTATGACTGTGTTGTTTGTACCCTCTCCTGGTGCTGTAACCTCGGGTGCTATAGGAATCTCTTCCCCAATGAAGAAGCTTCTGCTTCGGACTCTTACTGATACATAACCTGTAGACACTCCTCACCCTCTCCCCAGGTTGTGTTCCTCCATAACCTGTAGACACTCCTCACCCTCTCCCCAGGTTGTGTTCCTCCATAACCTGTAGACACTCCTCACCCTCTCCCCAGGTTGTGTTCCTCCATAACCTGTAGACACTCCTCACCCTCTCCCCAGGTTGTGTTCCTCCATAACCTGTAGACACTCCTCACCCTCTCCCCAGGTTGTGTTCCTCCATAACCTGTAGACACTCCTCACCCTCTCCCCAGGTTGTGTTCCTCCATAACCTGTAGACACTCCTCACCCTCTCCCCAGGTTGTGTTCCTCCATAACCTGTAGACACTCCTCACCCTCTCCCCAGGTTGTGTTCCTCCATAACCTGTAGACACTCCTCACCCTCTCCCCAGGTTGTGTTCCTCCATGGACTGGGACAAAGATGGAGATGTGCTCGCTGTCACACATGACAAAAATGGTTAGTTCAAGTCTTCGCCAACACAACACCTGCAAAACTACTTCCAGCAGATAATTATGAATGCACAACGTTCCTTTGTAGGCATCCTCTTTCTGTGGAATGCCCACACCTTCGATGTCACCAAACTGGACACCGGAATGAAGTGAGCACATGCACTTGTACATGTAATTTCAGTGCATTAAGGTTACGGGATACTCGTGTGCGCGCCGTGCGAAATGTATTGGGAAATGCATACTTAAGCTCGCTAACCAAGAATCTCTGGTATGAACAGCGGGAGCAACTTGATTCTAGCGGTGGAGGTGCACTGTCACAAGGTGCAGGGCATGACGGAAGCTTTTACTGATACGCTGTATAGCCGTGCAAAAACGAGCAGTTCAGTTCGCCAAAAAGCCGTATTTACCGCTTTTCTCGAGCGAGACAGCAGATAAATTTGCCAGGGATTATACTATCGAAAAAGCTTCCGTCATGCCCTGCACCTTGTGACAGCGCACCTCCACCGCCAGAATCAAGTTGCTCACGCTCTTCATACTCGAGATTTTTGGTTAGCGAGCTTAAGCATACATTTCCCAATACATTCCACACGGCGCGCGCACGAGTATCCCGTAGTGTTGTCAGGAGCCCACCTGGTGGTGTTCATCTAGCAAGTGTATCTCCTGGTTCTGTGTATGTGTCAACTGCTGTATCTAGATAGGTATGCCCTGTACCAGTTGAAAATCAATAAATAGAAGACAAAAGTGTAGCACTGTAAAGTAAGCGGGGCAGACATGAGTCTGCTGCTACTTCTTTGTTTGGAGAGGCCTTAAATGAAAACCTTTGTGGCGTTGCACATACTTTGCTGAGCCTACTCAGGCACGGCACTTCTCAAACCTCAACTTTTATAGGGCAACCATCTTGGCGTCTCCCACACGGCTTACCCAGTATTCGCAGCTCCTCTGTAAGTCCAGATACAGCTAGCAGTGGCTCGATCTCGCAGCGCAGCTCCCGGATCCCTCGATCATGCATGCATGATACTACATGTATTAGTACACGTGCCGTGTCGGCAAAGAACAAAGCATATTTCATTTCCGGTCAATAAAAAGTTAACTATTCCGTTATTCCGCTATTCCGTATTCCGCGTTTTACAGCGTCCCATTCACAGCCTGGTAAGTATATTCACTCGGACTAGATAAGTATATTCATGAAGCAACAGCGAACAGCAATTTGCCGCCAGTGTCGGCGCGTGCGTTAGCCGTACCTTGCAGTATCTGAATCTGGAGGGGAAGACCTTAGATACTGATTACTACATGTACTCCCTGTATGCGATATTAGGCATATAGACAGTGGGTGTGCGCTCCTGGGTAGACTTATGGTGGGCAGTGCCCTGGCGCAACTATATTAATTCATGTTTTGCATCGACCCATCTGTGGTGTCCTGAACGATGATTGTCAATTCTAACTGTTCTGGAGCACCATCGGATCAGTGTTCATCCAGTGTACATGTATAATAAATCAAAACTCTGATTTTCATCCCAGGGAATCCTTGACACTGTGCATATGGGCTAAGCACACCCACTTGCTGGCACTCGGGACGAGCAAGGGTAACCTCCTGCTCTACAACCACAGGACGAAAAGGTAGGCCCCTTTGAATTTGTAGTTGCACTAATGAACCTGGAGTAGATTTAAAAATGCTGATTTCATGCGATTTGTAATGTCACATCAGTGTTTAAAGTGAATGACTTGATCTGCTTGCAGGAAGGTCCCGATTCTTGGAAAACACACCAAGAAAATCACGTGTGGAGCATGGAGCGCCGAAGTAAGTGATAATATTAGAGTATAAGTTTCACTTTTGGTGCTGATAACTATGCCCGTGACAAGGCACGAGCAAACACTTGCGTGCACCTGATATTGAATGAGCACTTCTAAGCTGCTTATAATGACGTGCGACTACGGCAGTACAAGTTTAATGGTTCCACCTCTCATCCTAACCTAGAATCTCCTGGCTTTGGGGTCTGTGGACAGAACGATCACCATCAGCAATGCTGAAGGCGACACTCTCAGACAGGTACGATGGTTATGTACACTGTAGTGTGAAAATGACATAATAATTATGATGGGTGTGTGAAAAGGCCAGGTGCTGGTCAGGGCAAGCATGTACAAAACTCAATTTGCGATTATGTACCCCTTTCGCACTGCTACGGGTATTTAAGAATTACAAATGTAGCTGCTGAAAAACTGCTTTGTCTTCCTTTTAGACCACCCTGAGAGCAGAGCCACATGACATCCAGTTCTCCCACATGAAGTCAGACAGCCAAACCTGTGAGGAGACAACAGTGAGTGCACTGGAGAACAGAATTGCAGTGTAGTGTTGACACCATACGTACATGCAGTAAGTGCATACATATATCAGGGAACGCGGTAGCGTTCTCTATTTAGGGATGGCCAAGGAAATTTCGACTTTGCCATACTGATGCACCAGCAGGATAACAGCTACAACCCCCCAATCCAAGCATGCAGACAGAATGATACTGCCTAGCAGTTCACAAAAACACTCAAACGTACCCTAGAGTACGTGGGAGTCGATGAGCAAGTTGCAGAGAAAAGACCAATTTTGTCGTCTTCTTCGTCTTCTTTCTCATACAAAACTGCGCAAGAATAGCATACACTTCTGGAGCTTATTTACGTGCAGAACAACGCCACTTTCGCCGTAGTACTCGCCATGACCTCTTTGGCCTGCAAGAGCAGCAGTTTTGGTTAGCTACAATTCTGTTAACCCATTGCACCCCGTAGCAGCCAAATGAGCCCGGAGGATACCCATAAGGCCATAAGAATTTATATAGGGGGTTTAATATTAGGCGTTAATACTTTGTACATGTTATTCTGCTTCTTTAAGCTGCTTGCAGTAGTAGGTAATGAGTTAATTCTAGCACGATAAAGTGGTGATCAAATGTAGTTACTCCTTCCAGTTGTCACACTGTCCTTCCGCAAGGAGACGGTCACAAGTTTGTTGAAGAGAGCGATCGAGCAATGGCGGCCGATGGCACGACAAAAGTGCTTGTATTTCCACCACCAAGGTGACCTTCTACGTTGGTTGCCAGTACAGTCTTCCAAACACCCCACAAAGCAAGCAGCTACGTATGAATGCTGTCGTGACGCTTGCATGCGCCAGTACAGTCTTCCAAACACCCCACAAAGCAAGCAGCTACTTATGAATGCTGTCGTGACGCTTGCATGCCAAAACTCACCCTGCGCAAAGATGTGAGAGGTGTAATAAGTCCTTGTCTTCCCTTTGGCCGCCATTGATCGACCGAGCATAGTCATGACATGACAAGTGGAATTAGCTGCAATGCCTAACTTGCGCAACCAGTGAGTTGCAACCGGTTGCAACACGGCTACTAGGAGTGTGGTTGACCCTCAATCAGTATGGAACCTAAAGTTATCCCTTTAATATCTAACGTTGCATATCTGCAACTAGTCTCGTTCCCAGACCGTTTATCCAGCGTGTATATCACTTTCAGTATAACGCGATACTAAAAGCGATCCGCGCTGGGGTTGGTTGGGTCTGGGACCGAGACTAATCTGCACATACACATTCCGCTTCATGATGTCACCTCCTTGGGACTTAGGTTCTGTGTGAGCAGAAAGGGCGTGATAGGGGGAAGTGGGTGGGGAGGTGTGTGGTGGTGATAGGTGGAGGTGTGTTGGTGCACCCGAAGGATGCAAACAGCATGGCCGAGTCTGGGCTCCATGTTAGGCTTAGAAAGTAGCCTCCATTTCAAGCACTTTATGGCAGGTACGGCAGGTTGCCATTTTTCGGGAGACTTGATTGCAAGTTTGTTAATTGTTGGGTGTGGTTAGGTTGTGTATATGCTTATTATATAGCTGAAATTACCTGTGGGAGCAGTTTTGAGCCCAGCAACACCATGGAACAGACATTAGGATATATTTAAGTGTTCTGGGCCCTAAGAGATGATGGAGCACTCTGGCCTCGTTCCCAGGCTCAGGAGAGAGCCTGGGAACGAGGCTAGGTGTGCTGTGTGTAGCGATGCCAGACAAACTACATTTGATCACCACTTTATGGACATGCGTGGTATTCCTTATGCCCTAGCTATCACTAGCCCATCTACATATTCTATACTGATGTCACTGCACACCTGGTTCTCATTGCCCTAGGTGAGTGTTGTGATTGGGCAAAAAACTTTATTCCTGTATGACCTGGAAAATGCCGACAACCCCATAGAACTGGCCTTCCAGCCGCGCTACGGGCAGATCAGCACCTACAAATGGTAAGCTATACTGAAGCAATTTGGATGACGTATTCAGATCCCATGCATACGTTTTCTGCATCTCATGTATGTTCCACGCAATCTCCAGATTGCGCTGCGCATTCTCCGAATCTGGAAATTGCATGCCAATCTCGAGGTTGCACGCAGTGCAGGGTGTTGGGATTGCTCAATCTCGAGGTTGCACGGTGTTGGGATTGCTCAATCTCGAGGTTGCACACAGTGCACGGTGTTGGGATTGCTCAATCTCGAGGTTGCACGCAGTGCAGGGTGTTGGGATTGCTCAATCTCGAGGTTGCACGGTGTTGGGATTGCTCAATCTCGAGGTTGCACACAGTGCACGGTGTTGGGATTGCTCAATCTCGAGGTTGCACGCAGTGCACGTTGGGATTGCTCAATCTCGAGGTTGCACACAGTGCACGGTGTTGGGATTGCTCAATCTCGAGGTTACACACAGTGCACGGTGTTGGGATTGCTGAGGTTGCACACAGTGCACGGTGTCGGGATTGCTCAATCTCGAGGTTGCACACAGTGCACGGTGTTGGGATTGCTCAATCTCGAGGTTGCACACAGTGCACGGTGTTGGGATTGCTCAATCTCGAGGTTGCACGCAGTGCAGGGTGTTGGGATTGCTCAATCTCGAGGTTGCACGCAGTGCACGGTGTTGGGATTGCTCAATCTCGAGGTTGCACACAGTGCATGGTGTTGGGATTGCTCAATCTCGAGGTTGCACACAGTGCACAGTGTTGGGATTGCTCAATCTCGAGGTTACACACAGTGCAAGGTGTTGGGATTGCTCAATCTCGAGGTTACACACAGTGCACGGTGTTGGGATTGCTCAATCTCGAGGTTGCACGCAGTGCACGTTGGGATTGCTCAATCTCGAGGTTACACACAGTGCATGGTGTTGGGATTGCTCAATCTCGAGGTTGCACACAGTGCACGTTGGGATTGCTCAATCTCGAGGTTACACACAGTGCATGGTGTTGGGATTGCTCAATCTCGAGGTTACACACAGTGCATGGTGTTGGGATTGCTCAATCTCGAGGTTGCACACAGTGCACGGTGTTGGGATTGCTCAATCTCGAGGTTGCACGCAGTGCACGGTGGGATTGCTCAATCTCGAGGTTACACACAGTGCACGGTGTTGGGATTGCTCAATCTCGAGGTTACACACAGTGCACGGTGTTGGGATTGCTCAATCTCGAGGTTGCACACAGTGCAGGGTGTTGGGATTGCTCAATCTCGAGGTTACACACAGTGCACGGTGTTGGGATTGCTCAATCTCGAGGTTACACACAGTGCACGGTGTTGGGATTGCTCAATCTCGAGGTTGCACACAGTGCAAGGTGTTGGGATTGCTCAATCTCGAGGTTACACACAGTGCACGGTGTTGGGATTGCTCAATCTCGAGGTTGCACGCAGTGCAGGGTGTTGGGATTGCTCAATCTCGAGGTTACACACAGTGCACGGTGTCGGGATTGCTCAATCTCGAGGTTGCACACAGTGCAGGGTGTTGGGATTGCTCAATCTCGAGGTTACACACAGTGCATGGTGTTGGGATTGCTCAATCTCGAGGTTGCACACAGTGCACGGTGTTGGGATTGCTCAATCTCGAGGTTGCACGCAGTGCACGGTGGGATTGCTCAATCTCGAGGTTACACACAGTGCACGGTGTTGGGATTGCTCAATCTCGAGGTTACACACAGTGCACGGTGTTGGGATTGCTCAATCTCGAGGTTGCACACAGTGCAGGGTGTTGGGATTGCTCAATCTCGAGGTTACACACAGTGCACGGTGTTGGGATTGCTCAATCTCGAGGTTGCACACAGTGCAAGGTGTTGGGATTGCTCAATCTCGAGGTTACACACAGTGCACGGTGTTGGGATTGCTCAATCTCGAGGTTGCACGCAGTGCAGGGTGTTGGGATTGCTCAATCTCGAGGTTACACACAGTGCACGGTGTCGGGATTGCTCAATCTCGAGGTTGCACACAGTGCAGGGTGTTGGGATTGCTCAATCTCGAGGTTGCACACAGTGCACGGTGTTGGGATTGCTCAATCTCGAGGTTGCACACAGTGCACGGTGCTCAATCTTGAGATTCCTGCAGCATCAAGTTAATTAACAGTACTTAATGTTCTTGTATCAACAATGATAGTTATGACCAATGTTGCTGGTTGCTTAATTAATTTATACAAGAACCATGAATGTTCTCACAGTTCCACTGCACTGATCTAGCCATCTTCCTCTGGTATTGTTGCTTCCTGCATGAGCTTTACACTGACTTTCAGCTCCCTGACTACACCCTTGCTGCTCTGTAGCTCCCTCCCAGGGAATGGCATCATCTTTCCTGATTTTGAAACTTGAGCCTGCATCAGCTTCTTGTCCGAGCGGATAGAATTAGGCGACTCTCCATAGCACAAGGAGGTTGCTGCAGGTATGGCAACGAGAACACAGTCACTGTGGTCCTGCTAAAGCTTGCAGTTGAAGAGCCGGATAGCGAAGTACATGTATGGTGCCTGGCAATGGAGGAAGCTGGTAATTTGTATGACAATGTGGGGTGGCACATTATTGCTCCAGCTGTTATAGATGTCAGTGGTATTGGGGGCATCCAATTGTTGAAACACTAACCCAATGTTTGTCCAAGCAGTATCTGAACACCTTCCTAGGCTAGAATGTTCCATCCGTCAGCTGAAATCCATCCACATAAGGGAAGTCCTTCTTCAGCAGCATCTGCGCACCTGTAGTGTGTCTGTCTGTCAGCCAATCTCCCGTTTCAATCAATTAACTTTTTGTCATCATTGCTTGGAACAATTCTTGCCGGCAGCCAATTTCCATTATCCCCATCACTTTCCTCCTCCGATAATATCTCCACCGCTACGTATAATTATAGCCCTTTGTTTCATCGTTGTTTCTTTATCTGGGGGTGATTGGTGTCTTTGTCACCTTTGGTCTTGCCTTGCCACTTCTTCCCTCGCCTTTGGGGCTGGTTGTTTGTCGCTGTCATCAAAAGATTCAGCAGACTCAGGACACTTGCTCAGGACACTTGCTGGATTGTACTCCCCCAATGGCACCTAGTACCTGTGTATGATTATGTATTAGACAACAGATTGGTCATTGATTTGAGGTTTAGCTTACAAGTCCCCCACTAGCAAGGAAAGGAACATATACGTACATGTACACTGTAAATGTGTTATAAAACACTGATGTTTATATGTTGCTAAAGGTATGGTGAGGGTCACATCATGATCGGCTTCTCAAACGGATTCTTCGTGGTCATCTCCACACATGAAGATGAGATTGGACAGGTATACGTAGAATGTAGTTAGTTGTCCATGTTTCATAGCCCACATTTGGAGCACTTCTGTGATCGTAATGTCTTGATCTGTTATGTGTTGGCAAAAGCTCTTACATACGTATGTAATCCCTCCTCAACATACCTACATTGTAACTTGCAGGAATTGTTCCAGTCTCGAAATCACAAGAACTTCCTCACTGACGTCGCAATCTCCTTCACGCTCAACCAGGCAGCATCGTGTGGAGACAACTGGTTAGTGGTAGAACATTCTTTCCAACACTTCTGAGGTCCTCTAGCTTGCACTGTGTACTCTGTTCAAAGTAGACTTCAATCACACCGTCTGATGTGTTGTATACCAGTGATAACTAAATCTGTGGTCTTCTCCATGTTACTGAATCTCTCTTGCTGCATCCATCCACACTAGCATCAAGATCCACGATCTTCAGGACCTGAAAGAAGTGTACAACATTATAAATGTGGAGGAAGAGAAAGGTGACCATCAGTTCTTTGTAGACGTGAACAAACATTACTCTTGCCATGGTTTCAACTTCACTTTGTTATTAGTTGTCCTTGGCATTGTTAACGACTCAGTCACATGCTCAATCCAGGACCTCACTGTTCCTCATGCTCACAGGTACATTACATCATTTGGAGTGGACAGACGATGGCCAACTCCTCACTGTCAGCACAATCACTGGTGAGTCATAGAGGCCCTGAATGGCTATGCCTTCGTGGTAAACTATGCTAGGGTTTGATTAAGGCTGTCCTGCACCAGGCAGCTCCTTGTACAGAAGTCCAGTGAACACTCGCCCTGCCCCGTCAGTGCATTTGCGTTAGCATAATACATACTGGACAGTTCTCTCTTCAACATCCTCTCCCCACTGTGAGTCTGGCATATAGCTCATTACTCTTGACGGTTTTGTGCGATAGTTTCTCTGGCGAAGAGTATAGGCTGCAATAAATTCTTCCCGTAACATAGTCGAAGTACGCACATAGTACGGACTTGTGGTATACTTAATACGGCAGCATGCGAAGTAAAAGTTTTTAATAGAGCCAGCCTGCTACATATTGAAGAGAAAGTGTGGTACACAATGTAATATATTATAACTACTGTGTAGTAACCAATCGGGGACAGGGTATAGTAGGAAATTGTAAGGAAATGTGACTAATCTATTCACCAATCTGTACATAGATTCTGCAAATAAGGAGGGAATAAAAAACAAGAAAATGAACGTCAGAAACTTTAGTATAAAAAGGATGGTTTCAAGGTGAGCACTTTGACCAGTCAGTACTCCAACACGGTTTGAACCCCTCCGTAATGCTGCCTGAGGCCAAACACGGTTTGAACCCCTCCATAATGCTGCCTGAGGCCAAACACGGTTTGAACCCCTCCATAATGCTGCCTGAGGCCAAACACGGTTTGAACCCCTCCGTAATGCTGCCTGAGGCCAAACACGGTTTGAACCCCTCCATAATGCTGCCTGAGGCCAAACACGGTTTGAACCCCTCCATAATGCTGCCTGAGGCCAAACACGGTTTGAACCCCTCCGTAATGCTGCCTGAGGCCAAACACGGTTTGAACCCCTCCGTAATGCTGCCTGAGGCCAAACACGGTTTGAACCCCTCCGTAATGCTGCCTGAGGCCAAACACGGTTTGAACCCCTCCGTAATGCTGCCTGAGGCCAAACACGGTTTGAACCCCTCCGTAATGCTGCCTGAGGCCAAACACGGTTTGAACCCCTCCGTAATGCTGCCTGAGGCCAAACACGGTTTGAACCCCTCCGTAATGCTGCCTGAGGCCAAACACGGTTTGAACCCCTCCGTAATGCTGCCTGAGGCCAAACACGGTTTGAACCCCTCCGTAATGCTGCCTGAGGCCAAACACGGTTTGAACCCCTTCGTAATGCTGCCTGTGGCCAAACACGGTTTGAACCCCTCCGTAATGCTGCCTGAGGCCAAACACGGTTTGAACCCCTCCGTAATGCTGCCTGAGGCCATACAATGCTGTGTGCACACCAGAGCCCATACACAGGCCGGACATTTCCCCCACCAGAAAAAAGAAAACGTCAGAATCTAGATCGAGCGAAAGAGAAGCATACATACAATGCGTACAAACGCCAGCGGATCATCTACCACTTCAACCTGGGATACAAGCCATACCACGTCTTCTCCAGTCAGAAGGCCTTACAGCTACACATGTAGCAGGAGAGGAATCGCTAAGTTCCTCGCGAAGTAGTACGATAACACTCCGTACTATGCTTTCGGCATACACAATCGCATACTTAATCTACGGTGTGAGTACACAAGAATAGTCTGTGCATAATCGGGGAGCAGTACGTAGCTCTCAGCTGAACTGTCTTGCATTGGATCTACCATATTTCTGAAAGTTGGGCGCTTTATTTTGCTCATATATAAGGATATGGAATTCTAACATCTCTGATGCAAACACTGTTTGACAGGTTGAGCTATGAGTATTTGGTTATACGTAGGATGTGCCTGTGTAATCAAGTTGCTCTTATCAGCAAGTTTTGCTGAACTCTGCAATGGATTTGCTGTCACACACACATGATCTTTCTGTGTAGGTGGAGTGTTTACTTACCTTGCCAGACTTCCCATGCTTGGAGAAGCTTGTGGGACTCGACTGGCCTACCTTACTTCTCTCCTAGAGGTACGTATGAATCCTAAATAGACACATTGTTATTCATGTGTGTGTACCTGCATACATGTGTGTGTACCTGTGTGTGTGTGTTTGTACAGGTACATATGATGTGCATTGCTCAGGCATCCAGTTGTTCTGTTTCCTCAGGCATCCAGTTGTTCTGTTTCATGTGTTTAAGTACCTGTGATGCGTATGTAATTATAGTATGGGTAGTCTGTGAATAATGAGCACCAATGTGATTGTCGGTTCTTTTGCTTTGCTGCTTTATGAATGTACTTGGTTATGTCCTGCAGCTGGGTATACATCCATGTGTTTGTCCACGTGTGTGATGGAAGTGGGATGTTCGTGGGGCGGGACTAGACTAGTGATGCGCAACCTTCGGACCATTGAACCTCAAACTCTGCGAAGAACATTGGGCATTGGCTGGAAGCTTCTAGAACAACTGATGGATGCAATATCGGTGAGCAGCAGTCAAACCGACGCAATCTGGGAGCTGCAGGTGAAGCCGGAGCAGCAGTTGAAGCGGACGCAATCGAGGAGCAACAGCCGAAGCGGACACAATCGGGGAGCAGTTGAAACAGACAGCAGCTGAAGCAGACGCAATCGGGGAACAGCAGCTCTGACAGAGAGCTGTACGTCCGGCACCGAATTACTCATGTAGGCGAACGAGGGGGAAGTAGCTGAGCGAGCGAAGCGAGCTCAGCTACTTATAACTAAAGCAGCCAAGCAAAGCTCATATGATCACTTTTTGGGTGTCATCTTTGCAAATGATACAGAGATTTCCGCAATTTTCAGGCCAGAATGAAACACCAGAAGTCATGTGAATTCAAAATTCAAATCGCACGAGCTCGAGCGCTCTCGATCTCACAGAAAATGGCTTCATGTAAGTATTAAGGCGCAATTGGGTGCTTTGTGGTTGAATCACTTGCTGAGGCTGTCGAATTAACTTCCTGCGGTATAGCATTCTACTGTGAGTCATAAACGCTGCATGCATGGGAATGACTGAGTCTCTCAGTCTGAGGACCACTTGTGACTACTGTATGCTGATTGGTCAGAGAACAGCTGTCATGTGACTTCCGTTCTACATGTTCAGTTTTAAAATCTCTGTATGTGTGTATGTATGTACGTATGTACCGACATACCACATGCCTACGCCTCCAGCACTGTGTCTGGACACTCCAGTGCTGAGACAAGGGGAGTATGACTACCCCGTGCATGCATGTTACACGCACATTACGCTTTGGTCCTTGTCACCCCCGGGCTAGCCAGAGCAGCAGGTGTGTTTGCTCCTCATGACAGTAGTCTGTGTCCTGATTAGGTTGGACTAACTTGGAAATGTATTTTGTTGTGGTGTGAGAGATGTACTGTTCTCTTGCAGGTCACCATAGTCAATAATGTGGAAGAGGTGCGTAAGTATACAGCTAGTAATTATTGTCAAATTGCTCTCTTTGTATGCCACAGTACAGTACAGGCAATCACTTGCCTTCTCCCCTCCCCCCTCCATCCAACTCACATGCACACACACACATGCACTCACACACACACACACACACACACACACACACACACACACACACACACACACATGCACATGCACTCACACACACGCATGTGAATATGTACATGTATTATGCACACACGCATGCATACTACATGATCCCCATGTTCCAGGACTCTCCCCTGAGCCTGGGAGTAGCAGTGGAGCCCTCCTTCATTGCCCTGGGGCCATTCCACTTTGCAGTGGGCATGAATGACAGGGCATGGATACATGAGATCGGGGAACTGGGTGAGTATGGGGGGGGGGGGGGGGGGGGGGGGGGGGGGGGATAGTACGATTTCACTTTCAAGGGGAGGTCACGCCCATAGACTGCAGTCACAGCTGTGACCGTGGATCAAAAACTTTGACCGCTGTTTTGTGCAGCTTGACCATTGACTGCACTGATTTCCGAGGCTTTGACTGTTGACTTAATATAATATTATGGAAGAATGTGTAGCGACTCCACCCTATATGAGTTGACCGTGCATGGTCACAGCTGTGACTGTGGTACTTGTTGGCGTGACCTCCCATTGACCTTACAGTGGGCATGAATGACAGGGCATGGTTCAGTGAGATGGGGGAACTGGGTGTGTAGGGGATAGTGCCGTTCACATTGTAGTGGGCATGAACGATTGGGTCTCATGCCTAAGTTCCCACAGTATTCATTTCCTCTGTTGGTATGCATACACTACGTATATTCCTAACTATTGTATTCCTAGGAGAGGTTTTTGAGCGCTCCTACCTGGGCAGTGTGACCAGTATGCAGTTGAACGGATACTATGCTGCTGCTCACTTTGAGGGAAAGATACAGCTCCATCAGGTACGTATGTGAAGAGGTACTACTTGTATGTCATGGGAAGTAGTCATCATGCAGCCTCGTTCTCAGGCCCCTCCCAGCTTTTCGTTTCTTGCAGTATGGGTAAGTGGCAAGTAGAGGTGGTAGTGGCAAGGAGAGGTGATAGTGGCAAGGAGAGGTGATAGTGGCAAGGAGAGGTGATAGTGGCAAGGAGAGGTGATAGTGGCAAGGAGAGGTGATAGTGGCAAGGAGAGGTGATAGTGGCAAGGAGAGGTGATAGTGGCAAGGAGAGGTGGTAGCTATTGGCAAGGAGAGATTGAACCACTTCCAGGTTCACAAACCTCCAGTGAAGGTATCATTAGTTGTACTGTTGGTTGGAGTGATTATTGTGTAGCAAGCCGCTATCTCCTTTTGGCCCAACTCAGCAAGTTTATACATGCAAAACACAAAGTTTGTGACCTCAATCACATCCAGCAGCTTTTGATATGCCTCGATCAGTGGCTAAACTGCATGCAGCTTGCTCATGCATCACTCACACCCTACCTGCATTCACCAATATAGTAACTTTCATTTGTCACTGTGCGACTGTGAAATTGTTTCTTCTCCTTCTTAACATGAACACTGTAGATCGACCCTTCCCTGGATGCTACCAAGGATACCTCTGTATGTTCATTGATTGGATAGACCATCCTGTTACAGTTATGGCACCTTTAACATGATCACAAGACTTACTGCAGTAATGTCATGGGTTCTGACTGTGCACTCTTGGTTCCGACTCCGCATTCTCTACAGAAATTAACCCTTTCCCTGGTGAAGGCGCTTATAAGCGCCCGAGGTAATGCCCCTGTTTCCAAAAATCATAAAAAATTGAAACTTTGAATTTAGCGCTAACTAAAGATATCAGAGCATGCGCAATGAGTTGCTCTACAACGGCTTACGTCTTAAACGGCTATTTAGGTTGCTACGTTCTGTGCACGTTTTAATCCAGACCGCAAAATGGCAGATCAACTTTCCGTGATCGAAGTGTTTTCTCTACTTGAAGTCGACCGCCTCTGCCTCTCTGAAGGTGAAGAAAGTGAGTTTGAGGGGGAAAGGATCTGTGGCTACCTACCTGAAGACAGTTCGAGCCGTTTTGCTCCGGGGTAGTCGCCAGGGGGAGGCACTCGAAGTCGTTGACGAAGACGGTGAAGAACTTGATGAAGCGCTGGAGTTTGGCTGTCACTCTGGTTCTGATGACAGGACAGTGGACCCTGGTTTGAGTAAGTCTACTCTTTTAGAAGATAGGAATGAAATTTGGAAGTCTAAATATAGTAGCTAAAACATGATATAGTGGTTTATGTACAGAAGATTCAAGTGTGGTCTCGCTGGGTTACTGGTTTCATCTCTTTCATCAGGACCCTAGCGCACCGTGACGACTCCTGGAGGGTTTCTGAGGGATCTAAGCATGTTACAGAAGATTGAAAACAGTCCATAGTGGCATTGGATTGTTTTGTGTGTGTGGAATAAAAAATTTTATAATGATGTTGATAACAAAATCTTCGCCTATAAATAGTGCGTGCATGGTTGCTAGGCAATGTGAGTGACGTCATCGTCTTCAGCAACTCCCTGGCAACCTGGAGATATATGGTTGCTGGGGACTATAGCATAGTCGCTGCACAACAGATTTTTATAGATGAGCTGGTTATTATTGATTACTGACTCCAAAATAAACTTACCAGGGAAAGGGTTGCTGTATAGCTTTGATACAGTCGCACACTTGTACAAATGACTGTCAAGCATATTCGAACTTAGCTGCTGATTGCCTACTGGTACAATCTAGAGTACGTACGTACATGTATGCGGCTCTCATATGGTTTGGTTTCTCTTACTGGCATGCTAAACATGTTGGTTGCACGGGATGAAGGTAACTATTTCACAACAGCCTGAACTTTGTCAGACCACAATGTAACTTGACCTGCCACCATTGAATGTTCATCTGACATTACTTTTTTTGAGAGGAACATTGTACAATAAGAAGCAGCCTTGTGCGGCTCACTGTTTATGTGGTCAGTAATGTTGCTAGTTTTTTTTCCTTCCTGTTTCTATGTCTAGTAGCATCTGCTCGTTTTATAGTTGCACAAACCATCAATCCACGCCGTGGAGAAGTTTTGAGTCCACATATTCTAGTCTCATACTGCAAACAACGCACCAAAGTGTAGACACAAGAGACCTGTCCCGATCGTCCACTTCAGCGCATAGCCACGTCAGAGACTGATGCTCCCGCTCGTAAGTCCGTTGCCTCTTGTGGAAGTCTCCTTTGGCACTTGCCTTTTGGTTGTCCAGGCCCCGGTTCATTCCTCTTTGGTTGTCCAGGCCCCGGTTCATTCCTCTTTGGTTGTCCAGGCCCCGGTTCATTCCTCTTTGGTTGTCCAGGCCCCGGTTCATTCCTCTTTGGTTGTCCAGGCCCCGGTTCATTCCTCTTTGGTTGTCCAGGCCCCGGTTCATTCCTCTTTGGTTGTCCAGGCCCCGGTTCATTCCTCTTTGGTTGTCCAGGCCCTGGTTCATTCCTCTTTGCACGACCGTATTCTTTTATTATTTGAAAAACTAGAGAATCACAGAAGTCGTTTTCAGATATAGTTCGGCAACCATTTCTGTGTACAAAGATGATGAAGGCATTGACTACTGCTATATCCTCAAGGTGATACATGTAGAACAGAGTTTTCCAGTAGCGTGCCGTTTTTCTCAGCACATGCATTGTAGTTAGCAAGAAATTGATCATACTTGTCCACCCATATATTTGTTGTACCTTTCAACAACCAGTGGACGCTGAATTTCAACACGCTCAACTGCACCAGTAGAAGGATCAACAGTCCTCCTGGCTCGGAAGCATGGCCTGGATAGACCGTCGACATAACGTGAACAACTCGACTGTCCTTCCAGCATACATGCACGAATTTGTCCTTTCAGAGATAGTAACCCGTCCCTCTTGGTACAGATAGTAACCCGTCCCTCTTGGTGCAGATTTCGGAGTCATTGCTTCTTTAAGAGCAACGATTTGTTCAGGAATATTCAGCCATGTCACTCGAAACGTGCCAGTGGCCCGCACACTGACACTCAGCAGCTCTTTGAAAAGATCCTGACTGGAGAAATAGTTGTCGCAGAAGACAAAGTATCCTTGAAAAAGGTAGGGCTCTACCGATTGTTTAACAATGTGCTGTGAAAGCCCACGTCCACCACGCTCATCTTTGCCAGTGTAGATGTTGCAAGTCACAGGTAAAGCCCGTAGGGACCCATAGTTTTAAGACCCACTTTGTCGGTTTATTCTTCATACATTGAATCATGTGGTTGCGTGCTTTACTTTTTACCATCCTTTCATCAATCGATACTTGGCGCACAGGCTGAAAGAGCTCAAGACACTGATTCTTCATGTACTCAACTAATGGCAGTAGTTTGCGCAGACGGATGCCCTCCTCCTCTTCTTGCAGGGACACCACATGGAGAAGGGTGCCTATCAACTCGAACCTCTGACATGGGAGCAAGTCATGAGGTGAATCAGCACTTGAGCTTTCTGGAAGTTCCATGCCGTCTGGTGATCTTTTACCTCATGAATGCCGCGAAGGATGAGTGCACCCAAAAATGCCATCAGTTCGGCCTTGGCAAGGATCCTTTTGATGAAGAGTGTGTAACATTTGCGCTTTGACTGGGTTGGACATGTATATACGCACAACACAGATGCTACTAGACATAGAAACAGGAAGGAATAAAGCAGTTAATGCAGCAATCCCATCCCAGACATGCCTCACATGCGCTTGATAACAACACAAACACAACAGCCCTTAATAGATCATTCAAGAAACGCATCAATGGCACTCACAGTCAAGTCCAGAACCTGATGGAGACAGATTGAAATGACACGCTTTCATCCACCATGCTCGCACACCGCAAAAAAAATCATTAGTATTTTGCACATGCACACAAAACACGCGCGCCTCTACACACGCTAACTTCGAATTGCGTTGACTGTTCTGAAAATCTACCAGGGCAAAATTATTGCTACAATAATACATTTACACACAAATAATATTACGAATTTGTATATTACACAATACTTG
Organism: Axinella damicornis; assembly: GCA_963931865.1. Classification (NCBI taxonomy): domain Eukaryota; kingdom Metazoa; phylum Porifera; class Demospongiae; order Axinellida; family Axinellidae; genus Axinella; species Axinella damicornis. The sequence goes on along the minus strand of OZ007516.1, from coordinate 12,270,317 downwards.
TTGCATGAAGCCATACAACATCAAAGCTTCAGAATGCCAGTATTTGCTATATTGCAGTGCAATACGTATATCATATATTGCACTGCGGTTACTCATCACTTAATTGCTTTGATAGTAAATTGAATTTCACAAAAGTAGGTGAATACATAGTACAGATATGTTTATACCAGCAATGATCAAAAAGTCTTTTTCATCCAGAAAGTTTGGAGTGCTTGGGTTTGAGCTGGTCATGTATAGTGCTTCAGCCCACTCAATAGCATGTTCGGAGTACTAGTCGGATACTTAGTACCATCCACTTTCGAGCCTCTAAAACAAACGTTTGTTGAGAGCTTGTGCGTCATCACTTGACAGGATTGCTTCAGGAACAGGATCTTCTGTTTTTGCTATATTTCTCCACTCCATCCACGAATTGAACGTCCTCACAGCCCATTGGGTATTCCCGGGCTTCTGTGTTGCGTGGAACAAACCCTTAGAAGAACTAGCAAGCTCAGGGCTACCAGTTATCTTCTCAAAGCGCTGACTTTCTTTGGTGCTTTTGACGACTCGGGATAGAGAGTTTAATACGCTTTGCTGGTGCCAGATCCTGGTTCTCTTTGTTTTCGAGGCCTACGACCCCTTCTACGATGGTGGATGTGCTACAAATCCAGTCCAGAAGGTTGTCATCTATTACGTATTCTTTGATCCGCTGGCATGGATAGCCAGTCGTGACTCTCAGTGTCGTCTTTTGCACGTTCTAGGATGTTAGGAGAGACGACAGGAGAGTCCTGATTCGCCATGATCACTCTTCTTTTTCAAATTTCTTCTTCGTACTGCGCATGCTCGTACAGTTTGATGTCATCGTTGCTAAGCGTTGTCATGCAACAAATTAGTTATTGCATGGCTTCTCAGGCCATACATGGAATACTGGCACGGTAGTGACGTAGAGCCCTCGGGTCTGCGGCCCTCGGGCTCTACGTCACTACCGTGCCAGTAGTCCATGTATTGCCCTCGAACCCATGCAATAACTAATACATATTTAATGCGTAGGTTGTTGCAAGAGAGGGTTTTAATTTTAACTAATGGTGTACATGTATATATCACTCATTTTATTGTATCCAGTCAGAAGGCAGTGACCCTCAGCAGCAGCGTGACAGGGAAGGCCGGATGTTCCCAGAGGAGGGCAGGGAAGAAGCCATCTCCTGCATGAACCTCACCCAGGACTTCCTCATCTACGGCACTGAGGTGTGTTTGTAGAGGAGGGAGGTTCACATGGAGTAGCACTCCTGAGGCTAAACTGCTATTCTGGAACAGAGAGAAATGATCTTTGTGACTCTTCTGAATATCAGCACACTTGTACATTTGTCACTCACAGGGTGGCAGCCTTATTTACTTCTACCTTGACGACTGGCAGATTGTCAACGAATTCAAGCATGTTGTTGGTAGGTATCATTCAAACTGGGAATTTGCAACCATAGTTATAATTATAAGTTAACCTGTACCATTGGCTTTCACCCCGCGTCCCACTCACCGAAGGACATTGCCGAAAGGCCATAATGAAGCTGGTAGTCTCATCATGTCATTATAAAGTTTATAATGACATGATGAGACTACCAGCTTCATTATGGCCTTTCGACAACGTCCTTCGGTGAGTGGGATGTGGGTTGTACCCCAAGGGTGCTAACAGCATGGCCCGGCTGCAGAAAGGCCTTCATGTTTGTTGGCACCAGGATGGTCAGTTATTTCTGTCGTGTTTGGCATAATTGGACTTAGAAATGAGCTGTCTCACCTTTAGGGCCTCCATTTCCAGCAGCTACACTATGTTGGCATTTCCCGAGAGCCTTGATTGAAAGTTTAGTTGGTTGCAGTCACATATCCACTGGCTGAAGCTACGTATGATGGAATTCCAGATTTCTGTTGCTATGATAACGACAACCTTTTGTACCCATTGGTCACCATGCAGATACTGTGGTATTTTGTTTAGACATCATTCGAATTGCAAATAATACGGTTATTCTTCAAGGAGGAGCAGCAAAGATTCAAGAGGGAGCGGGGCGATGGAATGCCCTCCAGAAATTGATGTACAGCCACTGAAGGAGCACATACCTCCAGTGGAAAGATTTTGGATTTTGTATCTTCAGTGGGGGAAGATGTACATGTAACATGCACACATGGTGACCAATGGGTGGTTGTTTTCATAGCAACAGAAACCTGGAATTGGAGTAAGGTCTATTATGCTGTGATAAGATGCATGGTGGCATCTTATCATAGTGCATGGGCTAGAGTGGACAAATCCCATGTAGTTACGTATATATGTACACTAAAGGGTTCCTTTGAAACCCAATATACCCTAGGGTGATTCAATAATGGTACGTACAACTATCAACTGGAAGCATAACCTTGTATACATTGTACTTTACTATCCCCAGGTATCACAAAGATCTTCCCCGATAACAGTGCCATGAGGCTCGTTCTGGTAGATGAAAAGAGTGATGCGTTTGTCTACAATCCTGTGAGTGCTGGTACAACCCACTTATGGCTGCAACCAGGTCACAGTCTGTGAGCATCCAAACACTGCCTGTCACTGCCTGACCATGCTGCTAAACTGCCGGAATATTTGCACATTGGGGTAGTATTAGCCTCTTCCCAGGCGCTCGGTAATTGGGGAGAAGAGCTCTTCTCCCTAATTACCAAGCACCTGGGAACGAGGCTAAGGTAGTATTGGTTGATAATTCCACAGGATGGAGAAATGAACTATATAAAAAGAGGAGATCAGAGGCTAGTACTTATTAGTTTATAGCTCCTTCCTTCCCCCAGGTGAATGACGCCTTGGTGGAGTTGCCTGAGTTTCCTCCTGGAGCAAAGGGAGTACTGTGGGAGAACTGGCCTCTGGATAAGGTACGTACGTAGCAATATTCCTCCAGTATGTGGCAATATTCCTCCAGGCGCTCAGAAGTGGAAATACCATACGCCTCCTACCTATATCAAGAGTGTATAATAAGAAGAGAGTATCGAACTTGCTATAGGCTAACGTTGAATGTATGCGGAAAGTAACGTGACATCCGATATAGTGCTAATGTCAAAAGACATAGAAACCATAGCTACCGTACCACAGCTAGCTAGCCTCTTTGACTCGACGATCAAGGCGTGCGTGCAGCAAGTAAACTCGGCCATATCGGGGAGTACAATAGTTGACGAGTCCGTGTGGATCACGTGCACCATACTGGATGTCACTTTACTTTCCGCATACATTCAACGTAGCCTATAGCGAGTTCGATACTCTCTTCTTATTATTATACACTCTTGCCTATAATATGTACCAGTAGCTTCATGTATTATCAACTGGAACAGCAGCGAATTAGAGTATTATTTGCCATTCTCTCCTATTTAGCATGTCCTTGTTGCGCACGATGAGGAGAATGTCTACACCTATGTACACTACCACGACACTGTTCATGGTGGGTGTGCGTACTGCCTCAGCGTTGGGTGTATGTGATACTAGCGTCCCTCTGGTTGCTGCTCCTCCCACAGTAGGCTCTAGTAGCATTCCTGCCTTTGTGAATAGTGGAAGCGTTCAATAATTGATATCTACATAATTATAATGTCCGTATAGTGAGAATCTAATAATGTTGATAATAAAAATTCACCTGTGTCCGTTCTATTGTTGCGTCAACGATCTGTTCTGCGAAGTGCAGCGGCTGGCTCGCATTGGGTACAGCTGGCCTTACACATACGTACATATCTACAGAAAGACCTCTGCACATATTTTGTATTTACAACACAGCAATGTCTCCCTCTGCCCACTCACATGTATACACTCATCGCCCCAGGGCCCACGTGTGAAATGGCAGGAGTGACAAAGCTCCCCTTTGGCCACTGTCCACTGATGCTGTACAACGGGGAAGTCTCGTGTCAGACCCTCAGTGGGAAGATCTCGATAATGAGGCTGAACACACACAGCTTCGGTGATGAGCAGGAGATTACTGAGGAAGAGGTATTTGATTGATGTGGAAGGGAGCCATTGTAACACTCATTTCCATCTGGGAGCTCTGTAGTGTACGTGTCACCACCTTGAGGGATGGAAATTATTAGTGCACCGTTCACTCAAACAGAATGCTAGACACTCAATTAAGTGTCCCCACTTTCATCTTTAAAAGAGCTCCCAAGTTTATGGTTTGTTGTTGTTTTGCATCTGCAACTGGGGCCGACAGATCCAAAAGCCTCCATTTGCCTCTCCTGGTTCTGTTTGTGAAGTGCATGGGGTCCATTCCAGTTTCCATATTAGAAAGGGAGAAAGAATGGGTACACTGTTCTGTAAGAAAGTGGCACAATTTTCCCCTCACCAGTTGCATGTACAGTGATTCTTAGACAGTAATGATTATGATATGTGAATTACAGTTGCAACTCGCTGGACGCACAACCTAGGTATCGCAGCTCATTGTAGTTAACCATATCACGTCAGGACCATGCTCAGCCAATCGAGTCAGCAATGGCGTCCAAAGGGAAGACAAACAGCTTATTACAGTGCTAAGAACTTCGCCAGCACGGTGAGTTTTGGCAGGTAAGCGTCAGTGAACGATAGTGATCACAGCTGTGGGTCAGAATCTTTGTTGGGCCTTCGTAAGACTGTACTGGCAACCAACGTCGAAGAGAACGATCAAGCAATGGCGGCCGACGACACGACAAAAGCGCTTGTATCTCCACCACCAAGATGAGTTTCAGCGCAATTATTATGTGGTTGTGTCACTGCATCCTTATCATAGCGGTCACGGGTGAATCTTTGTAGGCCATTCCGAACTAGTCAAATGTTAATTATATTTTAGGATCTCAGAAGAGTTACACATCAATTTCACATGACATGAATTTGTGAACTATGCGTGCGTTCGCCTAATCTAGACGCACGCTAGGCTGATATGAGCTCTAGGGTACAGTTCTGAATTGAGCTAGCCATGTGCACTCCCACTTACATTATAGGGGGAGGGGGGGGGGGGGGGGGGGGGGTCAACCTGTGTAGTGACGCAGGAGAGAGAGAGAGAGAGAGTGTGTGTGTGTGTGTGTGTGTGTGGGGGGGGGGGGGGGGGGGGGTTACGGTCATGTGTTCATGTGCATGCTCACTCTGTTCCCCCTGCCCCTACCCCCTCCTGCATTTGGAACTCTGTGTTAATTTCATGCTATCATTATGATTGCGTTTCCTTCCTGCAGCTGAGAGCATCGATGCAAAGGTGCATTGTTCTCAAGAGGTTTGTAATCTTGTCTTTGGCGTAGAATCGAGCGTACGTATGATGGTGCCTGTTGTTGTTACTTCATACTTGTCAGGTTCAAGGATGCGTGGTCGTTTGCCTCCGCGCTGGACAATGTTGACATTTGGAATGAGCTGGCAATGGCTGCATTACAACACTTAGAAGTGGATCTTGGTGAGCGTGTGTGATGAATATTGTACAATAGATACCTGTTCAAGTGAACTGCTTAGCATAATTGTCCTAGTTTAAGTCATCAGTAGTGTACAGGCAGTAAGCATCTTACACAAGTACTACCGATACTGTACTTGTAATTACCTTTAGTCTTCCCCTTGGAATTAATGCCCTCCTCCTTCAACCCCCAAATTCTTGCATGAGTAGGGTAATTTAAACACCCTGTGGTGAGAGTCTTCCCAACTAGTACACTGTACGTGTGTGTGTAGTATGATACGTACGTAGCTTGTGGAACCAAGGTACAAGCCTCTTGGAGTGTTTTTGTTTCCCCTGAAGACATAGACACACATTGGAACTACCTAGTCTTCATCTCCAGTCACCACTAGCGCTGATGACACAAGCTGCTTTGGGATAGCTACAGAAAGTCGTCGCATCAAAGTAGTGTGCAAAATGTGGAAACTACGGTGCACCACAAATAAGCCATCAATAGTCATGCTATTCCAGCATGCAGCAGGAGGGGGGAGGAGCCTTGGATGGTATCCGACAAAACACTGGGGAAGTGCCTGAGAAGTTAGCGAGAACAAGACCAGCAACCACAGGAATCAAAAAGGATGCAGAATGGATGCCTACAATGTATCTGAGTCCAACTCCGCTAGCCTCGAACCCAGGCACGGAGGAGGGGGAAAAGAGCGCCTGGTATCCACTGTTTGTGCATGCACTTATATTTCTGGGAATCCCGGATAAGACCACGTCATTCCCGTGGCTTGTTGACGTCAGATTCGTGTTCATAACCATATCACGATCGTATTTTGTTAATAATGGTGACTTTATTCAAGATCTAGACAAGGCTGTTTCGTACCTTCAGCGACTTGGGTGTGCAGCGATGACGCTCGAACCCAACCATAGGGCATCTCTGAAGTGAGTGTACGAAGAGACTCTGTCTACGCACTGTTGTGTTATACCGTTCGTGTTTGATGTGAAGCTTGCCCGAGATGACAGCGTAGTCATATGTAGTCTCATCCCTCATGGCACTGATGACAGACCAAGTTCCAAACGTGAGTGTCAAAGCTGCGATCATGTCGTCGTGGTTTCGTTGTGTGGTATAGACGTCATTGTTAACACTTGGAAAGTTTTGCGACGTCATCTGCATAAATCCATGTGGTTTTATATATCTACGTAATAATTAAGCACATGCGCAAACAGTGGATACCAGGCGCTCTTTTCCCCCTCCTCCGCACCTGAACTCCGCATGAATCTGTTTTATTGAAGTCGGGCCTTTGTGGTGCAGTGTAGCACAACTCATACTGCAGGTATTTCGGGAGGATTTACTTTATTAACCCCTCTTGTTCTTGTGTAGCAATCCGTGTCTTCCAGCAGATGAAGAATGTGGCCATGGTGTACTCCCTCCAACAAATACAGGTGACGTGTGTACATGTAGGACTACACATTCTTAGTTTTAACCCCAATGAGCCCTCATTAACCCCAATCAGCCCTCATTAACCCTTATACACCCTTTGTACATCCCTCTTTTCCAGGTTAGAACGGTAACGTACACACTCTAATCAATTCGTACACATAAACGTTTTCGTGCAGCATGTGCAGTTTGAGTAAGAGAAACTGTTTGCATACTTACGTACACTATAGACTTGCATGTACCACTACGCACTATCATGATGAGCATGGTACGTCGGCGTCGTATCAGATTTGGTACTTCTGCTCTGTGCAAACTGATAGATCTTAACTGGATGTGGGAAGACCCTTATGCTGAGAAGACATTCTCGAGTCTCTGCTTGAGTTTTAGGAAGCCTATCGTTTGGAGCAGAGTGCCGTTTTTGGCTGTACGTATTTGCAGCAGTGGTCTTATTATGGGCCTGTTACCTGTTAGAACCTCCTCTGCCATCATCAGGTTTCTTGACGAGGTCATGACCTCTTCAAGAAACCTGATTGGGTGTTTCACAAGTGTAGTGTAATGAATTCTGAAGCTGGCTGCGACAATAACGCTCCTCCACTCAACCTTTCCCTCCCTCCTTCAAAGCATGCTGAGGACCGTAATCTGCTTGTGGGACACATTGCGATGTTCATGGAGAACTACAACCAGGCACAGGATCTCTTCCTTGCCTCCTCCAACCCTATTGCTGCCCTTGAGGTTAGTGTGCCGTACAAGAGGTATCCCCTCTCCCAAATGGTGGTCCCCTGACCTAGGCATCAAAAGTGCTCCCTCCCAAGAGCGATTCATGGCATCACAAAAATGATTCCCGCAAAACACAGTGCAGTCACCTGGTAAGCATTTCCAAGGAACAGCGTACATGTACGTATTTGATGTACACCTGTATCATACCCAGGTCATTAATTAGGGCTGAGCGATTATTTCGTTTATGCGATTAATCGTGATTATCTCTAAGCATCGCGATGGTGATTGCAGCTATCACGACTGCGATGTTAGTCAGACGCGCAAAGTGCTTATGGGTTTTCATGAATATACTTAGCAGGACTGTGAATGCAATAATCAGGACAATGAGCACTGCAAGGCCATGGCTTCTATCGGAGGCTTCTGTGGGTTCTGTCAAGCATAGCTTCTGTCCACCATTGCCTTGTGACTTTGAAAGTTTGCATGTTGTGTGCAGGCCTCCTTCAAACGGAAACTTTTAGCATAATCGTGATATAATCGATAATCGTGATTATATGGATACAATAATCGTGATGTTGGAAAATCCACAATCGCTCAGCCCTATCATTAATTTCAATAACTGTACATGACTATAGACAAAGCTCCAAGCTCCAAGTTACTTTAGCAGTAGCACAAAAGCGCTGTGCATCAAGGGGGGTAACAACTGTTACTTGGCGGGGACACTGATGTCATCGGACATATGAAGGTGGGTCAGGTCTAGCCTCGTTCCCAGGCCCCATACGAAAAATCGGAAAGGGGCCTGGTAGCACTTCCATACAATTACTGTCGACTATGCCTCACAAATTCAAGAGGAGCCAATCAGATTTCAGAACGAAACCACACGCAAACGTGATCCCTTCACGTGAGACAAATTGTTGACTAGTATTATGAAGCACAAAACGGACCATGCAGATCATTATAGAGCTACTTTGCCACTGCAGACTGCGGCGTCCTCGTCTTTTTCCTTCATGAAGAAGTGCTGTCGCGTTTGCGGGAGATGGCTGGACGATTGAAATTGGAGAGCGCTGTTTACGCTTACGGGTCATCGCGACAAACTTCCTGACCATCTATCAGCACTGGCTGGAGTCCCGATCTACCGATATACTGTGAAACAACGCTCTCTCGGGCTCCACGTTGGTCTTTGTGACGGTGATGGTCAGCTGATCTGATGTTTGAAATGAGGCGTGTCCTACCGTAGCTCGCGTTTGATGACGTGTACAGCAGCGACAGATTTAACACGGAAGTTCTACCAGGCCCCTTTCCGATTTTCGGATGGGGCCTGGGAACGAGGCTAGGGTCGGGTCAGTGTGAGAGCTGTGCATCGAAGGGGGTGATAACTGTTACTTGGAGGGGACACTGATGTCCTTGGACATATGAAGATGGCAGTGTGAGAGCTGTGCATGTATACATGTAGCATCGTTCCCAGGCCCATTGCTGCTTTCGGTTGCGCAAAACAACGCGAAAGGCCTCCTGGTATATTTCCTGGTATACTTCCTCACGCACGTGATGCCAGGGTAGAAAGGTGGTAGAAAGGACAATTAATTGAACGTGGGCGATCTGGGGCTCAGAACAGCAAGAAGAGCTAAGGTACCAGGTAACTTACCATGCGTATCTGGCCAGAGGAGGGCAACTGTCATTAGTGTTGAACGTGTACGTAGTTGGTTGAACAATACGCAAATCTTTTTTCGCTCTGAAAATTTTGACCATTTGTCGATTACATAATGCTAACGTTAGGAAATTTACCAGGCTCTCCCCGCTTTTGTGTACTGGAAGCGCCAAAAAGCTTGGGCGGGGCCTGGGAATGAGGCTAGTGTACATGGGGCGGGGCCTGGGAATGAGGCTATTGTACATGAAGTGGAAGACATTGGTTGACAAGTTCAACCTATGATTATCCCTCAGATGCGTCATGATCTGTTACACTGGGATCAGGCCTTGGATCTTGCCCGGACATTGGCCCCCAGCCGGATCCCCTCCATCAGCAGGGAGTACGCACAACAACTAGAGTTCACGTGAGTTCAGGCTCTGAACTGTGATGTGAGAGAATGTTTTCAATGTGCCAACAACCTACCAGTTTACGTGCCTCATTATACATGGGAGGGCTATGAATTAGACATTGCATCGATTAGTCAATATCCACTTACCCGGGGAATGCTATCAGGATTTCAAGGTTTGTGCATTTGCTATGTAGTGAATCTTATAATCCGTTCCTTCACAGTGGAGACTATGCCAATGCTCTGCTGCACTATGAGAAAGGCATTACAAGGTCACCTGAGGTACGTGGGTTTATATGACACTTCAATAAGACTATGCTGTACTGAACTACGGACAGGTTGAATAACGTGGACTGTGAACATTAAGTACGCAGCCTCGTTATTATAGTAGTGTACTTCCTGGAACGTCATCATTTGTCTAGCGCATGATTAGAATACTAGTGCTGATCGAGGCTCTGTAGTTCTATCAGCTGATGTACTGCCGCAAGGACACAGGAAGGACTCGATTGGTCATACGGAAGATAAACCTACCTATGGTAAGCTCTAGCAAAGCAACCGCTCACCCATTGGTCATGAGCACTTCCTGCTTGACTACCCGCCTCCTTTTGAAATGTGATGGCCACTTTGTTGGAAGAGTAATGATTACTGAAATCCTATGCTGTCTCAAAAAATGTATTCATTGCACTCATGCACATGTCCTCTAGGCACTCCATAAGTGTGTGTGAGTATTTTACCAAGAGTTATCCAAATTCATGAGATGTTGGTCAGTATGTGATGCTCCATTGACAATGCCTATGAGCGTGTTGAACTGTACTTACAGGATGCTGAGCATGATGAGGTATGCAGTGGGGGTGTGGCCAGGATGGCTATCCGGACAGGAGATATCCGGAGGTACGTGAAACTCACTTTGTTAGTGTTGTTCGTGATGTCCGTCTTAGACTATTTGTTTGTTAGTATGTATCTTCACAGTCACAATCACTCTTAGTGTAGATATGCATTAAAAATGTATGGAGGTGTAGGGATAGCAGAACAGCAAAAAGAAAACAAGCAGGGACGATGAATTGTTTTATGCCATCATCCCTGCTTGTTTTCTTACTTTTGCTGTTCTGCTATCCCTACATCTCCATACATTTTTGTCTTGACACTCACCAAAGTGCCGAGACACAGTGCGTCGGTACGTATGTACGTCATTTTCGCAATGCGCCCACCCAAGTGCAGCAACCTGCTCTTCACTCTAAGGTGTCAAAGGTATTTATACTCTGCAAGTAGATCCTCAAAAGTGATTATGGGTTTTGCTTGGCTGCTCATGAATCCACTTACCAAGACTACAGCTAGTACAATGAATACTCACTCATCCATACACAGTGTGCTGCACTCAGCCCAAGTACATACTAACAGGAGCGCATAATGAGGTAGCGAGCGGAAGGAAGAGAGGAGCGTGAAACAACTACACAAAAGATTAAAAATTGAAAAGTTTCCCACGGTAGTCCCGTTACTATTTTTAGCATGTAGGTGTCTTATTGTATTGACAGCTAGGCCTACAGCGATGGACCAAATCTCGAAGGGAGAGAGAGGAGATAGTGTCCGTAAGTGTCGCAGGAGCAGTCATGAACTCCAGAAAAGCAGAAGCGGCGGTTATTCCACTAGTTGAGACACCCGCTTGGCTGTGTGAAGCGGCTCGATCGACTGCATCGTCCATGGACGTCATACGGCACTTTCTCGAGGTCGGTCACTACCAGTACCAGTATGTCATTCCCGTGCCTGGAATCCTGATACTGGCCTTTTCTCTGTGTTCTAGCGCGGCTAGTAGTCATCAGTTTCCGTACACGTGCGAGCTAAAAATAGTAACGGGACTACCGTGGGAAAGTTTTCAATTTTTAATGTTTTGCGTGGTCGTTTCACACTCCTCCCTTCCTTCCGCTCGCTACCTCATTATGTGCTCCTGATGCTAACTATAGCCTCGTTCCCAGGCTCCTCCCCAGCTTTTTGTCTCATACTGTTCAGTATGTGACAAAAAGCTGGGGAGGAGCCTGGGAACAAGGCGATACTAACTACACACACCTAGCTAGATAGATAATTGCTGAAAGAATTGGCCAAGGTTTTGTCTAGGTCCATTTATAAATTAAAACAGTTGCAGTTGAAGCCATAGTTATAGAGTAGGTGGTTTCAAGTGCCTCGTGATACTTCGAAGTTGTCAAAAAGCGATGGAGTCATGCACTGCTCAGTGTGAAATGCTGCTGTTTGTGCAAACACCGTTGTGAGGGAGTCAGCCGAATTTGAACGAGCCCTTCTGAAGAAAGAAGATGAAGAAGGGGAAAAATTATTTTGGCGGTGCGGTACTTTCGAGACGGTTGTTCACAACACTGGGAGTCTTCTTGGCCAGTTAAACACTTGAAGATGAATGGAAAGTTGTCATAAAGGCTTATATGCTGCCCGTTTTTGATATTTCAAGAGATTTTGAAAGATAAGCTATATTGCGTGTCCGCTCTATCCCTACATATAGACTCTACCGAGTCTGTGATAGCTATTACCTCTTACTCCTCTCCCGCCAGAGGTGTCAGCATAGCACAGTCCATGAGCAGCAAGCAGGTGAAGAGGGAGTGTGCCACTGCTCTGGAGGGACTCAAGGTTGAGCTGCTAAACGTTCACACAATGCTAACTGAGGCCAGACCAATGTAGTGACTTGTTGCTAGGTTGTAAATTAGAAGCCTAAATGTGGACCAAGTTGGATTCAGAATAAATACCCAAAACACATAATATTGTACTTGTAGAATGTACGTAGTGAACAAAAACAATCGCAGTAGTTACTATCTAGTGTTGTGTTGTAGTATGTTACCTGCAGTGTATAGTGATTTGAAGCTATGTTTATTGCAGCTGTACTCTGAGGCAGGTGACCTGTATGAGAAGGCTCAAAACTGGGACAAGGCTGCTGCTGTGTACATTAAGATCAAGAGCTGGTCAGTGGATAAGAGTTTGCTGAACATGCATTGGGAACAGTATGTCTTGTCTTAGTTTGTAAAGTTACACTGGGCACATTGGGTGATGGAAAATTACCACCTCGAGTTGACTGGGAATATGTACCCACAGGAACAAAGTTGGAGAGCTGTTCGCCAAGGTTTCTTCCCCTAAACTGCATGCCCAGTACGCCAAGGCCAGGGAAGCTGATGGGCATTTCAAGGAGGCAGCTGGAGCCTATGAGGCTGCCAAGGACTATGACAATGCTGTCAGGTGAGAACCAAGCCATCGTTGTTACATGTGTACGTGTGTGCATCTGTGCGTAATGTAACAGTGGTCAATGGATGCTATTTCACCCCAAGACACGATGTTTCCAACTCAAGCGATTTCTGTCGATCAAGCAATTTGAATTTCACCCCTTGATGTATGTAAGAGGTTATCCGTTATTTGCAGAATAGTGCATTCATGGTAAGGGCACTGAATTGTCTATACAGCCTTATATATGTGCATATATACGTACAGCGACAAAATTATCGGTCAGGTTTACCCCACTTACTAGGCAGGTTAGACCAGATGGAATCTTGACTTACCTATAGTGTCTGATAGCTAGTGAAAAGGCCACAACCAGGAGTGGCTGTGGTAGCTTCACAGAGGCAGATCACTGTGTGCTCTTCTGTATGGAGGCCTTTGGACAGAAATGGCATAAATGTTGATCAGTTTCTTGCCACCTGCTCTGAGAGAAGTCCAAGCGCAGGCAAGCACAAAGATTGCCTTGACCGTCAACTAACTCGCATCCTTGCACTCTGCACTCCCGTAAGTTCACGGACACAGCACATGCAAGATCCTGTGCAGAAGGGAAGCGTACAGACTGTAGGTGTGCTGCGAGTGTAGCGACCGTAGCCACGTCTCCAGGCCCTTCCCACTGCCAGTATTTGATCGCTTACTACATGTATATGCATGCTGTAAGCTACGTACGTGTCATGCGAACACTGGCAGTGGAAATCTGCATACTGTAAGCGATCAAATACTGGCGGTAGGAACAGCCTGGGAATTACGCTACACACTCTTAGCTTGACATCCCCTGAATATCTTCTTCACCCTTGAACTTGCTACTATAGGACAGAGCCCTTGATTGAGGTCTCTAACATCTTGTAACTGAAGGCTGAGTTGATTTGTTGAGGGCACTAATTAACACTGCCCAAGGCTTCCAAAGTGGTCTAGTGACTGTCACTAAACAATATCCCATGGCAACTGATGACAGTACTTAGGTAAACACCTGTGGGCATCCAAAAGCCCATTAACTAGAGTTTATTCATGATACATGGAGAAGTCCCAAGTTAGATCTTAGCTAGAGCTTGAGTCATTACCCCTTGCGCTAGCCTCGTTCCCAGGCCCGAGCCCGGGAACGAGGCTACCCTTGCGCATACGCAGCAGGTGTAAAGTGATCGGTTTGTCTGTCGGTCTGTCCATGCACTCTCAGCAATGAAGGCCTTGTTGACGGCTTAGAAGTGTCTGAATTCAGAAAATAATAGCGTCTACCTAACTCACAGACTCAAGAGGCTCAGAAAAGCCGCATGAAAGTCGTGTTTCTAATTTATACAACTTAACCACACCCCGTTTCTAACATTACTGCCACAACTTGCGGTATCTCATTCTGCATGCTGACATTGCTGTATTCTTGGTCGAATCAAGTCCAAGTAACGCACGGGGTACGTGCTCTGCTGAGCACTTCTCTAGTACTGTTAGTACTGTTATGCTTGTATCACTACTCCACATGCACGCATGTGGTAATTATTCTCAAGCAAGTGTGTGCATTTTGCCACCCTTTCAGGCTGTATGTTGAGCGCCTCCAGTCCCCAGACGAGGCAGTGAGGATTGTGAATGAGTCCCACTCTGTTGAGGGAGCCAAGATGGTTGCTAGGTAGGAGGTGTGATGTTCCCGACGGTAACAATGCTACTTGCAGTGTGAAACTTCTGTATGATAACCGGAAACTTAGAGCTATGATTTGAAAAAAGAAATGTTCATGTATCATCCCCACTGCTCTGTGAACCTTGCAAGACATTTTAGTTTTCTTGTCTCAGGTTCTTCCAAAAGATTGGAGACTTTACCTCTGCTCTCCAGTTCCTGGTTCTGTCTCGCTGTAACGAGGAGGCCTACACCATGGCAGAGGTACGTACCTACACACTGTACATTATACATGCTGTAAAAATATTTAGTTGGATGGGTCAGCTAACTTTCGTGGAATATTGAGGAAGCCTCTTGCCTTGTAGGTTCTCCAATTCCATTGCAGTGTTATCAGCTACGTATGTTAGCATTGCCCGAGCAACTTGATCAAGTGCTCGTTAATGAGTGGGTAGAATCAAAATGTACTTGAGATGGCTGCAGAGTGCACTTTGGAGCATGAAAACCCGATACAACTGATCTAGGTAAACTATGTACAAACTGACGGACTGACCTCCAACAATGTCTATAGTCATTCGTATTTGAGCAACTATGATAATATTGCAGTTTGCAAGGCCACATGTTGTCTACACTTCATTCTTGCCATTGTGAACCCAAGAGCCCCTCCCAGAGGCTAATTTAGAACTGACTATCATCTTGATACTGCAACTGTGTTTCACACATCCATCCAGGCCCATAACCAAATGGAGCAGTATGCTGAGGTGATTGGCTTGGATGCCACCGGGGAGGACTACATTCGTATTGCCAGCCACTTCAAGAAGATGGGAGAACACTTCAAGGCTGGCCAGTTCTACCTGAGAGCTAAAGACTATGCTAAGGTTTGTGACTCACCAAACCACGGCGGAACGCATAGACTGAGTGTTATAATCACTCTACCCCTTGCTGCGCATGCACACACAGCTGTTGTGGAAATAGGTGGACATGGGATAATATGTGATTTGCATACGTAATGTGATTGAATTGCTGTAACTTAGTACCTACTTATTGCCATTCTCCTTTCTCACTACTAGCCAATATCTGTGACAGTTTGACGTACACAACAATAACAATATCCACTTGTCCAGCTGTTGCTAGGTGTTTCGAGGCTACATGTAGACTTGGTTCTATATACGTACGTAGTTTTGTACGTGTCACAAGCTGCATGAGTAGCTACGCCTCTAGTTCAAGCCGGTTCTCTTAATGGCTTGACCATAGTGGGGGTGTTTGAACTCTGTTAACTGGCCAATTGTGACTGATGTCATTTGCTTCTTTTGGGTAGTTTGTATATCTGCACGCACACTAACGTCCACTATATGCGCACTTCACACACGTGCACACATTACACACACACATACTCCTGTGTAGGCGCTGCACCACTTTCTCCACTGCTCGCCAACTCTCTACCCAGAAGGAGAAAACATTGACAAAGCCATTGAAACTGTAAGAAACTATAACACAGCTGCTCACACATCTGCCAGAACCTCTTAGTACTGTATTGCTAATAGCTATCGAGTGTGATACTCAACTATTGGAATTCTACTCAAATTGCAATCAATGATGTCTGACTGGATTTTTTGCTGGGAGGTGGCGACTTTATCAGACAGTAAACTGAAGTGCATGAAGTGGACTGCATGTGAGGCACTCCCAATGTAGGGGTGTCTGGGGCACGTCCCCCCCCCCCCCGGCAGCTAAAAACGCTGCCCCAAACTCTGCATCTAACTGTAGTATGTGCATGGAGTCCAGTTGTCAGCTCTATGTTATGTGTTTCACATGGAAACTGTTTCTATCATCATCCTGCTGATTCCAGGTGGGTTATGCAAAGCAGGAATCCCTTACACAACAGCTCACGGACTACCTCATGGGAGATTCAGACGGAGTACCAAAGGTATACGAAAAGTCACACATGCTGCATACAGAAAGTACAACTTGCATCATCTGTTATTGAACGATCGAGACTACTTGTATCTAAATCCCATGGTTATGAGCCATTCCGTCACTCTGGGCACAAGTTTGTTACAAGAGCTCTCAGCTTAGCCTCGTTCCCAGCCTTCCACACCTCCAGCTTTTGATCGCTTCCAGTATGCAAAAACGGAGGGGGAAGGCCTGGGGAATCTTCTCTCGTGATACGCGGCACAGCTGACGTCACGGATTCTAGACGCAATGGCTTATTTACATTCTCATCCACAGCTACAGAGAAGCTAGAAAACTGAAACAAGTTCAGAGAAGAGGTAGGTCCTACCTGTAAAACATATCCAGGTTCGAAGCAAAACCGTCTTTTCGCTCCACGGGAAGATTGCGTCATAGCTGGGCATTTTCACGTTTGTCACTCGGCAGCCCTTTGGAGTCATGCCTTGTAGCCTGGGTATGCTTCATACGCTCTGTGTAGCTCTCAGTTGGCGCTTGTCCCATCTTCGTAGCTAGCGCAGAATGCAAGATCAGTCTCGTACATGTCTTTGACTGTTGATCTGAGGCGTGACAATGTATGACGGTCGTGCTGTGTATCACGTGAGAAGATTCCCCAGGCCTTCCCCCTCCGTTTTTGCATACTGGAAGCGATCAAAAGCTGGAGGTGTGGAAGGCCTGGGAACGAGGCTACTCTCAGCTACTGTGGGTGTTAAAGACAGCCAGTAAAACTACAGAGGAAACAAGCCTTGCTTTCTATCCAGCACTTGTTACTGGCTATGTAGGTACGTATAACCTGCCTTCGTATCCGAGGGTATACTGTGGACCAATCGCATACATTGCTGTGTCGACCAATCATGCACATGTGCATGTATATATCAATACATTAAGATTTTAACGTGTGTCTGTGAGTGACGGAAGTGGGACGTTCGTGGGGCAGGACTAGACTATAGTGACGCACGACCTTCATACTTTAATTTATTTACTGAACCTTGAACTCTACGAAGAATGTTCGGGCTGGAATCCAGCTGGGCTGCAAGCGGATGCATGCAATCGGGGAGCAGCAGTCGAAGCGGGCGCAATCAGGGAGCAGCAGCCGAAGCGGACACGATCGGGAGCAGCAGCTGAAGCGAGCGTGCAGCAGCAGCTGAAGCGGGCGCAATCGGGGAGCGCAGCTGGAAGCGGACGCAAACAGGGAGCAGCAGTTGAAGTGATGCAATTGGGCTCAGCAGCAGCAGCTGATTCGAAGCGGACGCAAGCAGCAGGCAGCAGCTGAAGCGGACGCAATCGGGGAGCAGCAGCTCTACACAGAGAGCTGTCCGGCGCCGGATTACTCATGGTAGACGAACAAGGGGGAAGTAGCTGAGCGAGCGAAGCGAGCGAAGCTACTTTGTAACATTTATATATAGTCCAGCTGCTGCAGTTGTGAGGGATTTATGGCAACATAAACAAGCCACATCCTCAGGCTCTTGCCGTCTTACTCGGTTGGTTTACTAGCTAGCATGAATCCCAGACAACTGTACTATAAGTTCATTTTAGTGCAGCAACAATTAATGTAGCCCAATTTTGTTACGTGCATACCTACCTTCAGGATGCCAAGCACTTGTTCCGGCTGTACATGGCTCTTGAGCAGTACCGTGAAGCAGCGAGGACTGCCATCCTCATTGCCAGAGAGGACCAGGCTGCGGGGAACTACCGCAACGCACACGATGTGCTCTTCTACATGTTCTCAGGTGGGCAGTTACGTAGAATATGCAAGTTTGCATTCCAGCACACACACTTCCTTTCTCAATTGTAACTGCTTCACAGATGTTTCTGCCACTGTACATGTACATACGTACGTAACAGTAGCCCTCATCAGTAAATATACAATGCGGACAACACAAGTCTTGTGTTGTCTGCAAGACTTGTGTTGTCCGCATTGTTTGTATATTCACTGATGAGGGCCACTGTTTAGTGGCCGAAATGTCTGTTTTGTATTCGGTTTATACACTGGGCAACAGAATTTGGCAGGATTATTGGCGTAACACCAGCTTAGCTTTACTCTCATTGGTTTGAAGTTTGGGCTCATACCTACCATAGTTGTAGCTTGTAGCTAATGTACGTACAGTCGTAACACATACAACTTTCTATTCTTAACAGACTACAAGTTTGCAGGTGTAGTACTGTAGTCGCACCTTGTTAGACACATGCACCTGGGCACATGCACCTAATATGTACGTATGTGCTTAGTAATGAGGTGAGCTTACAGCCATCAAATGGAGGTGTGCTTCGTTTGGAGTTATGACTTTCTACTCTGTAGGATCTGAATTTCTGGAAGTAGACTTCAGTGCTTAATAAGCTTTGGGTGAGAGCGAATGAGCACCTGTAAGCGTATGACTATGGTATCGCATTACAAACAAATTACAAATTGGTCAGCTACTTCCCCCTTTTTTGCCTACGCGAGTAATCCAGCACCAGACAGCTCTCTGTGCAGAGCTGCTGCTCCCCGATTGCGTCCGCTTCAACTGCAGCTCCCCGATTGCGTCCGCTTCAACTGCAGCTCCCCGATTGCGTCCGCTTCAACTGCAGCTCCCTGATTGCGTCCGCTTCAACTGTTGCTCCCCGATTGTGTCCGCTTCGACTGCTGCTCCCTGATTGCATCCGCTTGTAGCCTCACCTGTTCTGGAAGATTCCAGCCCATGCCCAATGTTCTTCTTTTTAATTGTACAAATAGAATATGTGTAATAGGTGAACATGTGAAGTGAGATAAAAGTGATTTATAATAGAGGAGGACTTGTATTTAAATGGTTCAAAAGTTTGGCACCCTGCCTCTTGAACAGGCAAGGGCAATAGTTTCGGTTGGCTTGTTGGCTTGCAGAAAGGATTGTTTCAAGGTGAGCGCTTTACCCGTCCTCCAACACGGTTTGAACCCCTCCGTAATGCTGCCTGAGGCCAAACACGGTTTGAACCCCTCCGTAATGCTGCCTGAGGCCAAACAATGAGTGTGCACACCAAAGCCCATACACAGGCCGTACACACAGACATTTCCCCCACCAGAAAAACAAACGCCACTTCTGGGGATCCAACCTGCGGCACCACCACCTAGCCCAGCCAAGATGTTATCCCACTACCCCAATCCACCACCCTAATGTTCTCCAACATTCTTTGTGGAGTTCGAGGTTCAGTAAATTGAAGTACGAAGGTCGCGCATCACTAGTCTAATCCTGTCCCACAAACATCTCACTTCCATCACACACACACGGACACACACACGTATATGTTGATTTGCTTCACAGAGCTCAGGAAACACAAGATCAGAATCCCCTTGGAGATGGTACAGAACCTCATGATACTGCACAGCTATATCCTTGTGAAGGTAACCCCAGACAGTGCAGCTTTCATGATTATATGATTGCGGTGAGCCTGAGCAAGCCCCGCAGTGGGGGAGTTCATTGCACATGTGTGGGTGTGTGTTTGTTTGCTAGGACAGATCACTTACCGGAAATTTTTAATCAGCAAATTTCACTTGCACTTGCAAAATTGAAATTCAACGAACCATCTTCTCAATGCGAGGGACTGCATAGCCTACATGTGGACTGCATAGCCTACATGTGGACTGCATAGTCTATATGTGGACTGCATAGCCTACGTACATGTGGACTGCATAGCCTACATGTGGACTGCATAGCCTACATGTGGACTGCATAGCCTACATGTTCGATGGACAATCCGACAACAAAGACGGAGACCACTCCTGGGCCTACCTATTCATTGGCTGGAGGAACAGGCGAACCATGAACAGTCTGCCTCTTCAGTGGCAACAAGACGGAGACCACTCCTGGACCTACCTATTCAGTGGCGAATGAGCGATAGGGACCACCAAAGATTCATATGTCGATGCCCTTAATACTTGTGTTCTCATTGCTCTGTCACGTTCCGATGACAGTCACTATGCAACTGCTCCATGTCCTGCACGTGCGTGCACTCTCCGCTCAGGCTCGCCCCCCAATGTCCTGCACGTGCTTGCACTCTCCGCTCAGGCTCGCCCCCCAATGTCCTGCATTTCCACTGGTAATACTTTGCATGCGCATGCATTGTGATTAAGAAATTGTGAATTCTTCACATGCTACGTTATTATGCTGTACATGTACCTTGACCCTGTTGGTTCACGACTAATGACAGGAGTAAGTTACATCTATAGAGCGTATTTCTTGAGCTGGGGGAGGTGCCTTACATCATAGATATTATCTACGTATGCTTACATTATTCAATTTTCAGCTGATTTTCCTGTCAGTTGTGTTGAGGTTATCCAAAGGCTTATTTACCACCAAATTTAGTTTGCACACGCCGATTGGCATTCAACCTGTAGTATGTAGCTTGCAAAGGTCTTTCTAAACTGTGCTGACTCGTTATTTGCATTCCTCACTCACCTCCAGCTGCATGTAAAGTGGGGGGAGCATATGAAGGGGGCAAGAATGCTCATCCGAGTGGCAAATAACATCAGCAAGTTTCCTAGCCGTGAGTTTCATTGTGTACTGCACTGGTTGAAGTGGCTGAATTGGTTTTTGATATCATGTGGCGTTTTCGTCACATCAAAATTAAAGATCTGTGATTGCTTATATAACTGTACTTGGGGGGTTACTGTCAGAGTGTGTGCAGATGAAGCGGTATATGTAGAAATTGCTTCTTTCACTTTCTTTTGGCTGTGTAAACCATTGGCAACTGCACTCCTGGTAGAACAAGTGGTAGGGCAAATGCACTTTTCAGTAGCCTCGTTCCCAGGCCTTCACCCCAGTGTTTGTTGAAGGCTTATTTCAGGATAGAAGTGTCAGAATTCAGAAAATACTTAACTCACCAAACAGAGATCTACTCGAGAGGCTGAGAAAAGCTGTGTGAAATTCGTGCTTCTAATTGATACAACTTGACCACACCCTATTTCTAACATTACTGCCACATCTTACAGTATCTCATTCTGCATGCTGACATCGCTGTAAATCGTGGCCTAGCTAGCTCATCGTGCATGCTGTGTGAATAATCGGTGGTAGGCCTGTAGCTGTCCAGTCAAAGTTGCGCACGGGTATGTGCTGTGCTGAGCACCTCTAGTTTTATATGTACTTGCTCTTGGAACTGTCTTTCCTGCAGACATTGTGCCCATCCTAACCTCAACGGTGATTCAATGCCACCGATCAGGGCTGAAGGGGTCTTCCTTCAGCTTTGCAGCCATGCTGATGCGACCAGAGTATCGGCAAAAGATAGACCCCAAATGGAAGAAGAAGATTGAACAGATCGTTAGGTACGCACGTGCAGTTTAAAAGCTGGCATTGGCATATCAATTGAGCCATCAATTTCTCTATACCATTTCTGTTGCCTTCGGACCCAGTCTACAGTTATGTTCCCCAATATTATGCACAAGCTGAAGTGAACTAGTGCTTCAATATGTTGCCACATTGTGTCCATAGGAAGCCAGACAAGTGTGAGAAGGAGGAGCTGTTGGAACCTTGTCCCTACTGTTCCAACCCTGTACCACAGACCAAGCTGGACTGCCCTCAGTGCAAGAGCACTATCCCGTACTGCATTGTCACTGTGAGTCATACGGATGCAACTCCCCTGCAATACTGATGACCCACAGATACATAGTGTACAACATTTAATCTTGCAAGCGATTGAGCCCATAAATTATTATTAATAGCAGTGTACAGCAGATTTTCCAGGTATTAACTTTGGCGCTTTACTATCACAGCTAATAGGCATTATCATACACCTACCTTTGAATAATGTACAGCAGTCAATGGGAAAGCCTGGTACGCAAGCGCAGTTGATAAAAACCCGTATTTTGTACAGTAGGTCTCGTGAAAAATCCGTATTAGTACTGTAGGTCACGCGAGAGATCCGTATTATGTACAGTAAGTCACGTGCACTACAGCACATCTGTGATAGTTTTGTGTCAGAGACTACTAGTACTGACTACCTTTTCGGCTCCTGAAGAGGGCTGACTTACATCTCGATACTTCCGGAAGTCGAGGTTGAACTCGTTCGTATACTCGGGCATCCCGTTTGAAATGGACCGTACAACTGCCAGTCATCAGCGTGGACCGACCGTACAGCTGCCAGTTATTGGCGTGGCTCCGCCTTGGGCTTGATATGCAGGCCTTCTCGCCCTAGCGTTTGAAGCTTGCCATAGTACTAACGCGAAGGGTGAACCAGAACTGAAAAATACGCTACGTTCATTGGTAGAGGAATGTGCAATGAAATTCCAGGTTTGTATGATAAAATCAGTATCACCATAGTACCAAGCTATACCAGAAACATATCACTCATTTGTCGCCTTCGGCATTGTTACTCGTGCTTCGCACTCGTAACAATACTACGGCAACAAACTCGTGATATTTTCCGGTATAGCTGGTGATACTTATATATTATTAAGGGTGACAGCAAATTTGCAGGGTATTAAGTTAACCCTTTAAGCCCCATTGACGTCCATAGACGTCATTTAGACCCTATGCACTTGTAGGGCTTCTCGTCAGTCCAAAAAGACACCAAAAAGGCTTCAGAGGGCCTAGGGACAACTTTGAGGGACGAACCTCAAAATTTGGTCGAGTTTACTCATCTTGCCACTTTCTGGGGTGTGGTTTGCTGGCCTCGTTTTCAGGCCTCTACTGCTGTGTACACAAACTATTATTACACTGCCAAGGTTCATGTTCACATAACAAAACAGCTACAAAGTACAGAGGACTGTTCGTGGTCATCATGTTTACAGAGCTGTGTGGTCTCTACGCCGGCGAGAAGAGCTGCCACCAATGGGAGAGCCATAACGTTGATGACGACTTCGCTGTAGCTATCCTCAAGAACAGCAATACTGTCTATCATGTGCCATGGGAAATTTCCGCTGGCAGAAGAGTGGCGGTAAAGGTGGGGATTTCGAAGGAGGCATGTCAACGGGAGACTACGGTAATCCACATCCGTTTTCATAGCGCGGTTTTACCGTTTCAAAGAACTTGCAATGTGCAATAACATGTAGCTGAACTGAAGCTCATCCAGTATACTTGCTCACTGCACTACAGGGCTGCCACATGGTGAAGGGTGACTGGACTGAATGCCCAGTGTGCAAGTTCCCCGCGCTGTATTCAGAGTTCAGAAGGTAATCATTTTATTCAAGCTGCATAGTGTTTGACCAGATGCTTTGTACAGCCATTAGTAATAATGCAGGTACATGTAGGGTGCCAGTCATTGCCAAAGCCTATTTGCGGTCGTCCAGATGATGCGAATAATGCATATGGAATTGTTATCACAAAACAAAACGTGTGAAGTGTCCGTGAGATTTTGCATTAAAGCCATCCTGTCATCTTAGAAAGTATGCATATCAAGAGTTCATAACAATAAGAGTATGCAATCAGTGTGGTCTACCTGTACTACGTACGTATGTACATAGGCTGTGTAAACTCTGTAATCAGAATCATAAGCCTGCAGCTACTACTATACTTAGAGTTTACACAGCCTACGTAGATGTATGTACCCATATGGCAGTTGCACACTCTTATTGTCTTGCTGTTATGTGGCTGAATGAACAGTGCCTGTACTGGGGTAGCCTCATAGATTCTACTGAGAAGCACTCTCATAAATTCCAGGTAGGTCTGATCCCAAGCAGAAATACTTAACCACTTCTCTCAAAGAAGGTATAATATTATATGCCCGCCCACCACTCATCATTAAACTCGTAGCCTCATTCCTAGGCCACAGAATATGCAGCTACAAGTTTACAGTTTCCACCCAGAAATGCTTTCATACATTCCAGGAAGGTTCGTATTTTGGATAAAAGCATAACTGTAATCAACCTCAAAGCCATTTTCCCTGGAGTGTTAATTAGTCAACTCTTGCCTAAGTTAATAAGAAATGCAAAAGTAGATGGATGGAACTTCCGTTACCAACACGATTCCGTATTAGTCAGCAAAGTCATGGTCATGCAAAGTTTATAATCTGCAGTTCGAAACATGCAATTTCAGTATTAGTTGACTGTACATCTTTGGGACAGTGAGTTAGACATGATTATACACCCCAACATTCCAGGCTCTTGGAGAAAGGTGATGAACCAGTGTGCCCCATGTGCTCTACCTCAGTGAAAGCAGCTGAGTTGACGATGATCGAGGAACCTTCCTTTGCGTTAACTTCTACTGAGAATGTAGATGCATAGGGTGTACGTAACTATTTGCTTGTGTACTGGAACTTTGGCAATACAACTCACTTAGTATAGGTTGACTAATTTGTACCTACATAGGTAGTTGTTCTGTTCCACTATATATACATCCCTGCATTGGACACTGCATATACTGGTGAGACTATACATTGAAAGATTCTGTTGCTAGGTGGTTGCTAAGATATTTGAATGGTAATATGCCCACAGAAGCCACTCCCTTTGGCCCTATAAGGAAGGTAGGGGCACAATACCAGCTGGCTTACCTAGTTATCAAAACGTTAGTTCTCTTGTGTGTGAGTGACTATCATGACATACACCCAGGACATGTCTCTAAACCAATTATGTCAGAAGTATATACCAGTACTCTGGGTGGTGTAGCTTACGTACATTGCAGATCTTCAGCTTGTCCGGTACTGGGTGTTAGTTGGGCCTTGTGGGGATGGTCTACAATCATAATAATTATCCTTATTACGTACGTATTGCAATGTTGGCAGGAGTGCATAATGGATTGGCTTGGTACAGACTGCTAGTGGAATGCAAGACTGGCAACCAGTGGAAGCACAATCATGCCATTAGACTGGACAGGTGGTGTTTCCAGTCCACAGCCCAGGTGGTGTTTCCAGTCCACGTGTAGTCCATGGCCAGGACTGAGGTGGTGTTTCCAGTCCACAGTCCAGGTTCCCTTCTGCCATGAATGTACTGCCAACTGCGTAGTACGAATTTGCACACTGTCTTGAATGTCACCAGAACAATCGACATTACAGTCAAGTGCATAAGTGCACAAAAATTTACTGTAATTTCGGTCAGTGCATGTGCCATGCAATCCTGCAGAGCTGGATCAGGTGTCTACTGTATGCCGTGGTAGCTATAATCATGCAGTACCACAGTATATCAGATCACGATAATATATTATTGTGGTTTATACAAGCCCTAGGCCTCCCACTCTACACGCCTTTGGGTGTCTGGCTTACTAGTAACAAATTTAAATCCATGCCCACTTACGTACTCTCAAAAATGTTATTACCCCGTGCGCATGCGCAGCAGGGGGTAGAGTGATCGGTTTGTCTGTCAGTCTGTCCGCAGTCTAAGCGCGATTTGAGCAGTGAAGGCCTTGTTGAAGGCTTATTTCAGGATAGAAGTGCCAGAATTCCGAAAATACTAGCATCTACGTAACTCACAGACCAGAGATCTACTCGAGAGGCTGAGAAAAGCTGCGTGAAAGTCGTGCTTCTAATTTATACAACTTGACCACACCCAATTTCTAACATTACTGCCACAACTTACGGTATCTCATTCTGCATATCGCATGCGGCGCGGACCGGACATCCATGGCCTAGCTATAGCTCATCGTGCATGCTGTATGAATAATCGGTGGTAGGCCTACAGCTGTCAAGTCAAAGTTGAGCACGGGGTACATGCTCTGCTGAGCACCTCTAGTTCAGTCATAATTTTATTCTCGTATTGCAATTTCAGAATGCTGCATATATGCATGCATGATCGTGTCGTACTAATTATATCAGTATATGCATAATCTATAACATTTGGCTCTGAAACTGCGCTAACCACCCTCGCATTGGTTCTACAAGCATGTTCTTGCAGGGCTAGTGGTTTACGTTACATGAGACTTTAGTCTCCAAATTCAAATTGTAGTCCAGTCCCTTTCATTTTGTGTTCGAATAATGCATCAAACTTGGCAGACTGTTCAGCTGTGAAGTGGTTCTTCCAGTCACCCACCACACCTTACCTCACAAACGGGTTGATCTCATCAAGATTATACCTAGTATGAACTGATGTGCATAGGGAGGTAGAGTGACGCATTCTATCGAAGCTCGACTGTTCTACAATCTTGATAATTGTGTCTGGTTGGAGGTTGGCGCCTATAAACTCCACAATGGTTCTTACAGCTTCTGGAGTATCCCTCTTCATAATATTATGTCCTCGTACTTCAGGAAGAGCACATTTCGGTCATCCTTGTGTTTCCACCATTCGAGCACATGGTCAAACCAGGAGCCAAAGAATGTCTCACCATTGATGAAAGCTGCAAACAGGTCATCCCACTCGCCTGAGAAGCCGAGGTGGTCTTTGCCTGAAACACAGTGGTAGTAGAGCGAAACAAGCACGTTTTTAGGATTTCTAGCAACATAGATATACTTGCTAAGGTAGGGCGGGGTAATTCGGGCCACGGTATTGTACGGGGTAATTCGGGCCACTTCAACGTTGCAACAGGAAAGAAGCATCCTTTTTATTCTTGCTTCTAGTGAGTTGTAGGCAGGTTGAGTCCCTGGATATACATGGCCAGAAGTTTGCCTAAAGTCTGTCCGTTTTTAGTTACCGTTGACCTGAAGTTGAAGTGGCCCGAATTACCCCGTGGCCCGAATTACCTCGCCGTACCTTAGTAGTCGAATTTGGAGGCCCACCGGGCATCATGCCATATAAGGCATAATGATCATAGAAGACTCGAGGGGCAGGCAATGCATCAATGTCGGTGATGTGGGCTCCAGAGTGGCCAGCTAACCACGGTATAATTATATCGTCATCTCCTAGCAATTTTCTGGCATCGTCCTCTCCATTATTTAGGACGAGTTTGACTATCTGACGGGTCCAAGTAGTTCCTGATTTTGGGAAGGAAGCGATGAACAGGTCATCTAAATGAAGAGGCAAATCCTTTAGTTCGTCTATTCGTTGCTGATGGATGAAGGGGGGAACCACCATGCCGGCCGTTGACGGTGTTGTGCTTAAACAAGCACGCAACGGGTTTGCCGACATGTCTCACCACTGCCATCTTGGATCAGGTAGCAGTAGCTAGGTAGCTAGCTAGCTACTACAAGCTAGGAAATCCGAGAATTGAACCAGAGGAGGTTGGCTATAGCCTTGTTCCCAGGCCCCGCCCAGTTTTTCGAAAAGCGGGGTTCTTTCGTGCAAACCGAAACGGCGCGCGGGCCTGGGAACGAGGATTGGCCACGATTAATTAGGGAAAAATGCGAGGGGGCGCGGTCAACCCGGAAGTCGCAAGATGGCCATGCGGTTTGAGGGTGTACTTTTGGGGTGCTCTGTTACTCTGAGTAAGGCACGCGATGGGAAAGTACGGCTGAATATCAAGTCTCTGGGTGGAAGGACGTCGGATTCTGAACATTTTGTGATGATATGACTTCCAGGCTGGAAGCAAGAGT
Organism: Axinella damicornis; assembly: GCA_963931865.1. Classification (NCBI taxonomy): domain Eukaryota; kingdom Metazoa; phylum Porifera; class Demospongiae; order Axinellida; family Axinellidae; genus Axinella; species Axinella damicornis. The sequence continues at coordinate 12,242,630 of OZ007516.1, read as the reverse complement.
GAGTCAAACACGGCACGTTAGCAAGCGCCTAGGCTAGTCTGGTACCGAGACTACACCTAGGCCTGTCCACATTATTCTACTTTTTCTGCCTATTATTCCATGCAGAATTTCCCCCCAAATGCTCCTATTATTCCCAAAGAGATTCCCATTATTCCCAGAGAGATGCCCATTATTCCCATCAAAATTAGGGAAAGTTAGTCAAGTGACTTCAAAAACAATCAACGATAATTGTATTGCAACATAACTGAGGTTTCAATATAGTCCTCAAGTGAAGAGGATTGTCGTTGAGCGAAGGAGTTCTGTCACATGTACTGGGCTTCTATTAGAACATCTGACCTTCTTGACCTTTGTAAGGATTTGAAGCCCTATTAGGCTGGAATATTCTCTTATTCAAGTTGGTACCTATTATTCCCGAAATTATTCTCGAATAATATGGACAGGCCTACAAGCGCCTCAGAAGAGTATATATAGCGCCAAATTTTCGAGGCGCATAATTTTCGCTGTTTTCGCGGATTGGTCTCGGACCGCGAAAATTAAGCTCACGAAATACTAGTAGCGTCGAATAGAAAGTTACGTAAAACAGTATAAAATACCATGAGTCATTCATGGGATCGATTTACGTGACCATTCCCTTGAGTGACTCATGGGATCGATTTACATCAATTACCCCTTGAGTGAGTCATGGGATCGGAATTTTGTCAGCGCGTTTGACCATAGATAATACGCTATGGTTTGACGTATTGATTTACGTAAATTTCGTTTGCGAGTAAGTTCCTACTATTCCCCCCCCCCCCCCCCCCCCCCCCCCGGCTCTATGACTATGAATCTCATTATATCGCCTCGTTGTATGGTCAGCCCCACCTTCTGTTGAATTTGATGTAAAATGTGCCCATACGTAACTCAATGCATATTATTAAATTTTATGTGGGATCGATTTACGTAAATTTCGTTTGCAAGTAAGTTCCTACTATTTCTGTATTTATGACTATGAATCTCATTTTATCGCCTTGCTGTAAGGTTTGAGTCACTCGAGGGAATGGTCACGTAAATCGATCCCATGAATGACTCGTGGTATTTTATACTGTTTTACGTAACTTTCTATTTGACGCAGCGATGAAGGAGGCGGAGCTGATGAAGAGAACATGCATGCAATGTACACGCCAATTGGTGGAGAAATCTGAAGCAAGTTATTGCTGCTGACCGGGAGAACGCTCGGCGATATTCAGGAGGTCAAGAATTCCCTCCAGTCTGTGCAAGCTGAGCAAACTAAGGTAACTAAACCTGCACATTGATTTGCCAACTAGACACCTTCTCCATTTTAAGCTGCTCCATTCACTATTTAATATACAAACCAGTGAACTTGGTATTTGCTGCTACTCTACTTCTCCCTGGTGTTGTTAAACTGCAGCATAATTATGTATGGCATTGTGTTGCATGAAATTCTGGGGAGGTCACATCAGCCCTTTTTAATCCTTTAGTTACCATGTTGCCAATATTTGCAACGTGAGACTTTACGCACTTCCGGCAATGTCCTCTGGAGATAGGTTCTGCATGAGCCGAAAGGAGGGGACATGACAGTGGGAGGTGGCTGTAGCCTCGTTCCAAGGCCTTCCACACCTCCAGTTATTGATCGCTTTCAGTATACAAAAGCGGAGGGGGAAGGCCTGGGGATCTTCGCACGTGATCCAGCACAACCGTCATCTGTCATCATGCCTCATCTCAACAGTCAAGTCGTGTACGAGACCGATCTTGAATTCTGTGCTAGCTACGAAGATGTCACAAGCGCCAACAGAGAGCTTCACCGAGCGTATGAAACACACCCAGGCTGGAAGTCATGACTCCAAAGGGCTGCTGAGTAACAAACGTGAAAGTGTCCAGCTATGACGCAATCTTCTCATGGAGTGGAAAGATGGCACTATTTGGAGTTTCATCACTTGTATCACAGCTGTTCCTGTAACACCTCTTCTGTGGAAGTGGTTTCGTTTTTTACCTTCTCTGTAGCTGTGGATGAGAATGTGACTGTCATCATCCATGACGTATGCCATGCTGCAGATCATGTGTGGAGATTCCCCAGCCTTCCCAGGGTTTCATACAGGATTTTTTGCTGGGGGGGGGGGGGGGGGGGGGGGGGACACATGGCAACCCATGCAAGCCCCACCCCCTCGGCACGTCATATCATACACAGGGTTGTGACCAACTGACATGTTATGACATGTTCAGATCTGGGTACGTATTAGACTACCTGGCTCACTACTTATCAGGGCGGATACAGGATTTATGAAACGGGGGGAGGGGGGGGGGGGGGGGGGGGGGGGGGCACCATATATTAAATGCTGCCGGAGGCAGTGCATAGAGGCGCGTAGTGCTGATCAGTACACGCGAAGCACGGAAAAAAAATTTCGCCTTCATTCAAGACAGAAGCTAAGCATACTTATTTATTCACTAAAGTTGCTTGCATAGCCTACTTTCGTGTCTTCCCTCAAGTCGGTAGAGGTCAAAGGTCACATGCATATCTAATGAGCTCCAGCAAAATGCGCTTCAGTCAATCGTGGATGATAGAGGAATATTATTTTCTGTTTTCTATGCTTCAGCAAAAGGCTGGAGTTCGATGTCTGCGGTAAATAAATGCTCTTCTAATCTTTTCATTGAAGTTTATTAAATATGCATGTGAACTTTGACCTCTACCGACTCGAGGGAAGACACGAAAGTAGGCTATGCAAGCAACTTTAGTGAATAAATAAGTATGCTTAGCTTCTGTCCTACACTGTAAAGGCATCTTACAGATTTTTTGGGTGAGTCCAGTCCAGTGATTAATGATGAAAGCGCGCAGCCCGAATTTTACTTCCATTCCGCGTTCCGTTCCGCGTTCCGCGTTCCGCATTCCGCGTTCCGGCTTTCACAGGTACCCCTGTAACAAGCAGGGTATTTGGTTGTAACAACCTTGGGACAACCTAGCAACAAGCTTGTGAAAGTAGGTTGTAACAACCATGCAACAACCTTGTACCCGGGGTGAAACAACCTTGGAATTGAAACTGTAACAAGCAGGACATCTGGTTGTAACAGCCTGGCCAACATCATTGAACATTGCATACATAAAAATAAATGCAATACATAACTAAATAAGTCCTGGGTAATGAGTGATAAAACAGTTCCAGTGAATTACAAAGCTAGTACATCTACGATGATGAGTGATATAAATAATGGCTTTACAATGACCAGGCTGCTACTGCTTGACAGGCTCGCATACCAGATTTTTCAGTTCCCAGCATGTGACGATTGTGACCACTTGCATCATCACACGGGAGGGAAGGGACTGATTATTTTTCCTGTCTGGGTATGAGGGGTTCATCTGTAGGAAGAAAAGCGTTATACGTATGATCATTAAACAGCTCTAATAGAGTATCTATGTACTGCCCCTGTAGTAAAACCAGTAACACATAACGTCTTAACACATTGCACGCAGAAATTTCTTTGTTGCTAGGGGCGAGGATTGCAACGAGCAAAACGGCACAAGGTACATACTAAATGTGTAGCAATAGGCTTTGTATTGAGCTGCCCATGACTCACCATCCGATGAAGCCAGGATTACTCACCTACATGGAAGTGAACGAGGGAGAAGTAGGCGAGCGAAGCTACTTGACACCAATTGATGCCGTGGCCAAGCTTAGTTAGCTAATAGCAGAACACAATAATATATCTGGTCTGGGGATTGGTAGGGGTCTGCCTAATAATAAAAGCGGATTGGTCTTGCAATTCTAAGACTCAACGGGCAGAGTGGAGTGAACCAACTTGGTTGTTGATCGCAAAACCGACTTGCTGGCCACACTCTTCTTTCAATGCTTGAAAGCATACGGCCGAAGTGGCAAGCGTGCTAACTTTTCTATAAGCACAACACTAACTACAGAGGTAAGTACTAGGTGCAGAGGCTACACACAAGGGCATGTGTACGAGGACCAGCCCCTCAGTGCTAGCCTTAGTTCAACCCTAAGGAGCCGTTCTTCGTACTTGCCCCAGTTTGTACATTATAGTCTAGACTTACAGTAGCAGTCAATAAAAAGTTTACGTTCCGTTTACAAACAACGATCGTTCTACGGTCCGTTCCGTTGTTACGCAATCTGTCCGTACTACGGTTGCTGAGTCAGCAATTATCGCCGTCGCGAGTAAGCGGCCAAGTTCGTCGACTTTTATCTCCGGCTACAAGTAAGCTACAGACAAGGGACAAACGCCAGCGTATAGTTAAGGCCTTCCAATAAGGCATATTTAAAAATCAGCCAGACCTTTCGAAGGATGTGCAAGTTCCAAGAGCTTTCGCTTGGTGGGCGGGGTTTTCGGAAGCGATCGATCGCATTGCCACGGTATCTCCGGTTCTGCGAAAGCTGTGGACATCGAACAAAGACCAGCAGGGAGAGAGATCCAGGGCCTAAAACATAACCCAGGTAGAACAGCGTCGGACACAGGCTGCAATCGCTATAAGCGTTAAACGTTTTTACTATGCTTGTATACCGTAAAAACAGTGCGTATAAACGCTGACGTAGCAATAATTTCACACCGTTTTCTGAGCCGTTTCTCACCGTAGAACGATCGTTGTTTGTAAACGGAACATAAACTTTTTATTGACTGCTACTGTACCCGCGATAATCCCAGAGTTAGGAGAGGATGCTGCAGCCCCCATGCAAGTTCTGTCTGCACCAATGGTCCATGCGTACACCAGCTCAGCTGTCCAGTAGTGTTTCCTGTTGATGCTACCGGGTTTCCAGGTCAAGGTAGGGCATGATACGATGGCACGCTTTGTTTCCACAACCGGTAGCCAACTCTGACTCGAGCTAGCTAAGCTCTTGACCCTGAAGGTGAAGCTCTGAAAACGGTTTACATTAGCAACCAAATTGGGAGGTATGACATCAAAACATAGTTTACATTAGCAACTAAGTAGTACTAGTGTACATGCAACGCGTGGACTTATTCCATTTTCCATGCATGGATGTTCCAGTTGCATGCTAGCCTCGCACCCAGGCCTTCTCACCCCACCGTTTGTTGCTTGCAGTACTAGCATGGGGGAAAAAGCCTGGTAAACTTGTCATGCACGTGACATACCTGTACATTGGAGGAGTTGCACATTCTTTCTGTACAGCTCTCGGTCAGCCTGAAACCAAGAAACGGCACCAACATTGCCTGATGTTGACCACTCAGTGGCCCATGGCTGCAACTGGTGGCACTCCGGAGTTCCACACGTCCACCCAAATCCCAATGTGCATGTACGTATGTCACTGCACATGACAAGTTTTAGCTACCAGGCCTTCCCCGTCTTAGTGCCGCAAGTGACAAATGCTGGTGTAAGAAGGCCTGGGTATAAAGCTAGTTCCATGCACGCATATTCCAGTCTGTGTAGCTAGCTAGGTTCCAGCACAGTTATCGGAAGCATGCTACTGGTAACCAGGCCGTCTACAATCGCTGGACTGGACTCCTGGACTGGACTTCTGGACTCACCCAAAATTCTGTTCACTAAAGTTGATTGCTCAGCCTGTTGTAGCGTCTTTCGTGACTTTCCTCGAGTAAGCAGAGGTCAAAGGTCACGTGCATATTTAATGAGCTTCAATGGAAAGATTAGAAGAGCTTTTATTTAGTGCAGAAACCAAACTCCAGCCCTTTGGTGAAGCATAGTATAATATTCCTGTATCATCTACAACGATGACTGAAGCTCATTATTGAAGCTCATTAAATATGGACGTGACCTTTGACCCGTACTGACTCGAGGAAAGGCACAAATATGTCGGCGAAAGATGCTTCAACAGGTTAAGCAATCAACTAAGCATATTGAGCTTCTGTCCTACACTGAAAAAGGCGCTTTTACACAATTCTGGGTGAGTCCACTCCAGCGATTGTAGACGGCCTGGTAACCATGTACATGTGATGGAACATGCATGCTCCAGGTGCTGACAAACGTGTCATAAAGGTTGTTGTGGCTCTTGTGCAGCGCAAAAGCCACAAAGTACATGGATGCACACCCTGAGTTAGAAGCTGGATATAGCAGCTTCTAACTCAGGATGTGTAGCTATACATGTACATGTACTTTGTGGCTTTTTGAGTTGGAGCTGCACAGAAAATAAACATGAGGTAGCTCTATGTGGTGAATGCAGTATAAAAGGAGTCACAACCATGTTCTCCAAGCTAGCTAGCTAGCTAGGTGGAAATCATACAAGCTTGTTACAAGGTAGGTTAGATTACAGTACTGGTATATACCAGGATGTCACAAGGTTGTTCACCGAAGTGGCAATCTTTCAAGGTTGTCACAAGGTTGGCAAGTTAACTCTACCAGGTTGTCACAAGCTTGTTGAAACCATGCAAGGTTGTTACAAGGTAGGGGAGTTAATGGTACAAGGTTGTCACAAGCTTGTTTGGACCAAGTACAAGGTTGTCACAAGGCTGGTGACCTTGTCACAACCTTGCCACCAGGTTGTAACAAGCTTGGCATTTCTAGGGATGGACGTGAGATGTTGTATTGCTGATTGCTTCCTAGAACCCAAGCATTGATTTCCCAGTCCCTGAGACACCAAGCCTGTATTTAGCTCTGCAATGACATCCTGGACCATTGCCAAGCGCTACCACAACAGCTGTATTGCTAGACAAGAAATCAAATTTAATACTCTCATGTCATGCTAATACTGATGCACAGGACAACAGGTTTGCAATGGAATCACCCTTTAAAAGCATCTGCGCATAGTGGCCACCTTGCTTGTAAGGACACATCGTTACATCCTGATTAACCTTGATTGCCCCAAATGCCCTTCAGTGGACAGATTTTCCAATCCCAAGTTCACTTCATAATGTGGAAGATTAATTACGCTGCTCCTTGTTCCTCCACCTCCCCAACACACACACACACACACACACACACACACACACACACACACACACACATACACACACACATACACACACACATACACACACACACACACACACACACACACACACACACACATACACACACACATACACACACATACACACACACACACACACACACACACACACACACATTCACACACACGCCTACACGAACACGCCCGCACACACACACACATGCACCCACACGCACACACACACACACACACCACACGCCCACACACACACACACACACCAGGGTTTCTGGGGGGAAAGTTCACGTTTTTGTTACAAGGGATATTGCTGCAAGAGGGTTGGACATTCCTGGACCTTGTGATCCAGTGTGAACCACCAAAGGTACAATTACCCGGAGCTAAACCTCTCCCTCCCATCCTTGCATTCCTCCCTCCTCTTCCTCTTTTTCCCTCCCTCCCTCCCTCCCTCCTCTCTTCCTCCCTCTTTCATCCTCTTCACTCCTCTCCTTCCTCCCTCCCCCCTCTCTTCCTCCCTCCTCTTCCTCTTCTTCTCTCCCTCCCTCCCTCCCTCCCTCCCTCCTCTCTTCCTCCCTCCTTCCCTCCCTCCATCCCTCCCTCCCTCCCTCCCTCCCTCCCTACCTCCTTCCCTCCCTCCTCCCTTCCTCCCTCTTCCATCCTCTTCACTCCTCTCCTTCCTCTCTCCTCCGTCATTCCTCTCTCCTCACTTTTCCTCTCTCCTCCCTCTTCCTCTTCCTCCCTCCTCCCGCTTCCCCCCTCTCTGCTTTCCCTCTCTCTCCTCTCTCCTCCCTCTTCCCTCCTCTCCTCTTTCTCCTCCTCTTCCCTGCTCCCTCTTCCCTCCTCTCCTCCCTACTCCCTCTTCCCTCCTCTCCTCTCTCTCCTCCTCTTCCCTGCTCCCTCTTCCCTCCTCTCCTCCCTACTCCCTCTTCCCTCCTCCCTCCTCTCTCTCCTCCTCTTCCCTGCTCCCTCTTCCCTCCTCTCCTCCCTACTCCCTCTTCCCTCCTCCCTCCTCTCTCTCCTCCTCTTCCCTGCTCCCTCTTCCCTCCTCTCCTCCCTACTCCCTCTTCCCTCCTCCCTCCTCTCTCCTCCCTCTTCTCTGCTCCCATTTCCCTCCTCTCTCCTTCCTCCCCCTTCCTCTCTCCTTTGAATAATTAATCTTTCTTTCCAGCTGATCAAGTCCACCCGAGACAAGCAGGCCAAGCTGTGATGAGGCAGCACTTGGAGGACCAACAGGGAGCAGAGTTGCTCGCCTAAGATAGAAAGGCAACAACGGAGGTGGGTATATATCATCTGTTCAGTGTGAAACAACCATCTGGTCAGATTTCATAATGCGTGGCATTCTAAGACATGTGAGACATGCGCTGTTGCATGTTATGGCAGTTACATTGGTACTAGCCTTGTTCCCAGGCTCCCCCCTCCCTGTGCATGTGGTACTAGCCTTGTTCCCAGGCTCCCCCCTCCCTGTGCATATTCTTACTGTAGCACTTCGTGCGTATTCTTACTGCAGCACTTCATGCGTACTCTTACTGTAGCACTTCGTGCATATTCTTACTGTAGCACTTCGTGCATATTCTTACTGTAGCACTTTGTGCGTATTCTTATTGCAGCACTTCACTTTGTGTGTATTAGTACTTCGTGCATATTCTACTACTGTAGCACTTCATGCATATTCACAGTTCAACACGATAATAATTATGATACTGATTGCAATTGAGGGAGAGGGTGATGGACAGTATTGAAGGTGAGCCTCGTTCCCAGGGCTCCACACAGCTTTTGTCGCTTGCAGTACTGCGTAGAAGGCCTGGACGAGTTTCACACGTTATCCGTGCCGCCGGATTCCGTTAATACATATTCACAGTATTCCAACTTGCTATCGCCTGTTCCTAAGACGCTACAGAGACCAGACAAACTCCAGATGAGAGGTAAGTCCTACCTATACAACATACCTCGATTTCAAACGAAACCACTGAGAGATGGCCGTAATACAGCGGTTGTAATTTGGAAGTGCTTTATACTGTTCACTCCGTACAGTGAGCCATCGCTGTGGAACTTGCAGCTCGGTGTGGCTTTCTTCTGGCCGTTGACCTGTCTTCGTACACAGTCGTAGGTACTAGTCTGTACGTATAGTATATGTAGTGGTCTTGAACGGATGACGCTTTACGACGGTCGCGGCACGGATCACGTGTGAAACCCGTCCAAGCCTTCTCCGCGCTTTTCGTACTGCAAGCGATGAAAGCTGCGCATGGAGGCCTGGGAACGAGGCTAATTGGAGGCTGTACATATATATAGGCATCAGATGTATAGATGGCTCTAGAGACAATCTGACTGACTCAAAGGTGAGTGATACACAATGAAGGTACCTATTGTAAGAGATTACATGGTAATCAAAATATACAGAGTTCACATATGCTCTTTACACTACTGCAATCCATAGCTGCCTCTGTAGATTTACCACTCCATTGTTTCCGTTGGCATATGGTTGCCCACCTCTGTGATGAAGTATGGCGGGGAGGAGATCGGGAGCACTACCTTATTCTTTGTCAAAGCATGGCCAATGGATAGATGCATGTTTTGTCGATAAAATTTTAGATACGTAACTACTGGAGCAAAGTGGCTTTGTACAGCAAAATGACTTAGGGCAGAGGTATACCACGTGGCAATCAAGAGTTTGGAGTAGCGGCTATTGGAAGAGTGTAGTTCCTGCAACACCAAAAGCTCAGTTACACACAGCACGACGAATCGAAGACTGCTTCTTCGGCTGCTCTGGAGTGCTCGACCCTCGAAAGCGACGAGATGAGATGGCTATACCCACAGGACCCGAACCACCACTCGTTTCTGCCTTCCTGCACTTGACATCCTCGGAATGTTCGCCCTTTAATAAGGACGACCGATGGTACGCGATGTTGAAAACGAAAACTGTCGAAAATTGTCTATGGAAGTACTGTACTTAATGTAATCCAGATTATTTTAAAGAGTCCATATCCATTCCATTTTCCTGTCCACTGTTGAAGTTCATTTTCCAGTTCAGGGAATAAGGTCACCCTACCAGAGTGAGGCTAATATTATTTGCACGCGTACTAACCAATCCCAATTGCCTTTGTGTGAAAGTCTGGTACCTCTTGATGAGGGGCTACAATGGGCTAATTATAGAGTTAATACTGAACAAGGAAGTGTGGTCTAGCTTGGTGCAGTACCCTTCAGCTAGTTCCAGTGCAACTTGTTAGCCCCAATCAGGATTGGAGTCACCATTAGAACATGCAAGTGCTGCATATGTGAGGCTATAAAGACTAGGAATAGTAAATCAGGTGGATAGCTCGTTAGCACGTGGTTAGGTTACATGTGGTGCACACACGAGATGGTGCAGATACGTATTCACCTGGTGTGAGAGTGTGGAGCGTGCACTGACAACAACTCAAAACTCCAGGCAACTGACAACTTCACTCAAAAAACTCCAACCAACTAGTGGGGTGGTTATCGCTGATGATTCATGTGACAATTTACTGTTCGCCTGATGTTTTCTAACGTCATTCTTTCTTCTGTCATAAGAGCGTCTGTAGCTCTTTCTGCGTCGTTTGGGTTTTAAATTCTCTTTAATAGTTCTTGCACGGCAACCGGATACGTCCGTAACAACCCTAACTACACACCTACCTCTAACAGAGATACCTCACCAAGGGTTGGCCACAGTGCTGGGCCCGCTGTCGCCACACGATAAGGCGGGGTGGCCCCGCTCACCCTCTCTGAAGTATGGATGCCCGTGATAGGCTTGGGTGAGAGAGTGGGAGCCATCCCACTGAGCCCAGCACCTGGTCACAATATGGTACTGAATGTGAACTCCATATTGGACAAATAGAGAGGAGACCACAAAAGCAATGGAAGTGGGCGGGAGGGAATAGAGAACTTCCACCTGTGTGTGGTAGCTAGCCGCGCGTGAATACAGAATTGCTGACGTAGCAACATGTGCTCTACCTGCGCGCATGCCCAGGAACCACCCACGCGGGTAATACGTATAATGGAAGCAATACCTATTAACCTGGGTTAATTCCTACTCAATTAACCCTCATTTAATAGTTCTTGCACGGCAACCGGATACGTCCGTAACAACCCTAACTACACACCTACCTCTAACAGAGATACCTCACCAAGGGTTGGCCACAGTGCTGGGCCCGCTGTCACCACACGATAAGGCGGGGTGGCCCCGCTCACCCTCTCTGAAGTATGGATGCCCGTGATAGGCTTGGGTGAGAGAGTGGGAGCCATCCCACTGAGCCCAGCACCTGGTCACAATATGGTACTGAATGTGAACTCCATATTGGACAAATAGAGAGGAGACCACAAAAGCAATGGAAGTGGGCGGGAGGGAATAGAGAACTTCCACCTGTGTGTGGTAGCTAGCCGCGCGTGAATACAGAATTGCTGACGTAGCAACATGTGCTCTACCTGCGCGCATGCCCAGGAACCACCCACGCGGGTAATACGTATAATGGAAGCAATACCTATTAACCTGGGTTAATTCCTACTCAATTAACCCTCATTTAATAGTTCTTGCACGGCAACCGGATACGTCCGTAACAACCCTAACTACACACCTACCTCTAACAGAGATACCTCACCAAGGGTTGGCCACAGTGCTGGGCCCGCTGTCGCCACACGATAAGGCGGGGTGGCCCCGCTCACCCTCTCTGAAGTATGGATGCCCGTGATAGGCTTGGGTGAGAGAGTGGGAGCCATCCCACTGAGCCCAAGGGGTGGTGTTGGGGAACAGCACCACCCCTCACCCAAGGCTCTGTAGGGTACTAGGAGCTTGAGAGTGGGGACTGAGACGGGCCCCCGGAGCGAGGGAACCCCGCGAAGGTATCCCCGATTGGCTTCGTGCCAACATGTTGTGTGAACCGGCACACGACCCGGGCCACCGATCTGTATTCCCGGTCGGCAACACGCCTGCCGCCCATGGGGCCTTCTGTAGGCCCCTGGAAGCTAGCGCGAGGGAACCCCCCGGGGTATCCACCTCGTGCCAACATTTGTGTGAACTGGCACACCGCCAGAGGGACGGCTCTGCTTGTGTGGGCCTGTCGAGTGGGAACCCTGTGAGGGTATCCCCGAATGGCCGCGCACCACTGGCTGTGGGAACCGGCCGCGCGATGCGGTTGCTAGGGCTGACGGGCCCCCGGAGCGAGGGAACCCCGCGAAGGTATCCCCGATTGGCTTCGTGCCAACATGTGTGAACCGGCACACGACCCGGGGCCACCGATCTGTATTCCCGGTCGGCAACACGCAAACTAGCCGGCCAACTATAGTCCCTTCCCCTCTGGCCATATGCTTCTGCTCCCCTCGCCCAGATGTTTAGCTAGGCTAACTGCTACCTACCCCGTAGTTACGTTACGTACGGTAGGCATTAAAAGGCTCCCCCGCGCGGGGAGCCTGGTCACCTCCCCGGGATGGGAGAGAAGCTGAAACTCGCCACTTACCGCTGTCCCCGTGGGGGGGGGGGGGGGGGTAGTTGAGTGCGTTCCCGACTGGCGCCCTCTGGACCAACGACTGCACCGTTTCCTGAAGGTCCTCAAGCCTCACCATCCCGCTGGGGCCTGGGACTTCATTCCCCTCCGATTTGCTACGATTAGACATCGCAATTCACGCCGTTCGAGACTTGACAAAACTCGACAGCAGAAGGCACTTCGGCACAAATAGAGAACTTCCACCTGTGTGTGGTAGCTAGCCGCGCGTGAATACAGAATTGCTGACGTAGCAACATGTGCTCTACCTGCGCGCATGCCCAGGAACCACCCACGCGGGTAATACGTATAATGGAAGCAATACCTATTAACCTGGGTTAATTCCTACTCAATTAACCCTCATTTATCCATGGCATCCTAAGTACACATACAAAATTGATTACCTGATCATACATGTATACCACATACACCAGTGGGCCCAGCAGTCTTTTGGCCCTGACCATACACCCTTACCCAGCACAAGTGTCACAATTGTCTATGGAAGTACTGTACTTGACATGCATTATGTAATCCACATTATTTTCATATCCATTCCGTTTTCCTGTCCACTGCTCAAGTTGATTTTCCACTTCAGGGAATAAGGTCACCCTACCAAGAGCGAGGCTAATAAAGTCACCCTACCAAGAGCGAGGCTAATAAGGTCACCCTACCAAGAGCGAGGCTAATAAAGTCACCCTACCAAGAGCGAGGCTAATATTATTTGCATGCATTGTACTACTAATTAGATTCCAATCCCAATTGCCTTTGTGTGAAAGTCTGGTACCTCTTGATGAGGGGCTACAATGGGCTAATTAGTGTTAATACTGAACAAGGGAAATGTGGCAGTACCCAGCTAGTTCCTGTGCAACTTGTTTATCCCCAATCAGGATTGGAGTCTCCATTAGAACATGCAAGTGCTGTATAAGTGAGGCTATAAAGACTAGGAATAGTAAATCAGGTGGATAGCTCGTTAGCACGTGGTGAGGTTAAATGTGGTGCACACATGAGATGGTGCAGATACGTATTCACCTGGTGTGAATTTGAGAGTGTGGAGCTGACATACGTCAAAATAATTATGTCAATTACAATCACTGTTCACACCACATCTAGCTGCTCTAGCTCTGCAAGGCACACCGTGCTCGTCCACTGATCTGCTCTGCAAGGCACACCGTGCTCGTCCACTGATCTGCTCTGCAAGGCACACCGTGCTCGTCCACTGATCTGCTCTGCAAGGCACACCGTGCTCGTCCACTGATCTGCTCTGCAAGGCACACCATGCTCGTCCACTGATCTGCTCTGCAAGGCACACCGTGCTCGTCCACTGATCTGCTCTGCAAGGCACACCGTGCTCGTCCACTGATCTGCTCTGCAAGGCACACCGTGCTCGTCCACTGATCTGCTCTGCAAGGCACACCGTGCTCGTCCACTGACCTGAGTCTCAAGGTTGTACTTGTCGTATCGTCGAGCTCTCACGGAAAATAAAACTCAATTGGCCGGCAGGAAACCCGCAACCTCAGCATTACTAAGGCATGGGAAATCAATATCACGTCACGCGGAGAATAAATTATAGTCTGCGGAAATATTCATTTAGTGTACAGAGAAAGATAATGGCGGCGCGATGAAACGAGCAGAGTATAGTCTACTAGTGTGTCTCTCTGGATGATAGTTGTAGCTTCGCTTTGTGCTAGTTGTAGCCTATACCTTTGGTAGTTGCTTGTGTGACTACGTGGTGCTGCTCCTGTGTGGATTTCGAACGGTAGTATATGCTTGAACTTTACACTGTGTGCTGCCGACTGTGTACATGGAAAGTGTTGGACGAAAGGCGGAGGTGAAGAACGCTACACAAAGTTGTCGGATATGGCTTGGGGGGTTGAGTATGAATCGGCAATAGCAAAACTTGCTACATGGAAGTGAGTTCACCGTTGATACTCGTTTATGGGCGTGCTTTGTGTCGTAACGCTACTCGATGTTGATGACTTTCGGCGTCCAGCAGGAATACAGGCTAACCTCATTCCCAGGTGTACGAAATAAGCCAGTTGAACGCAAGCAAAAGTGTTCACGGAATGCGTGAGATCACCCGTCCGTGACGTCATCAAGTTGTATTACGTGGGTGCAAAGAAAACACCTGTGATCTTGCATCATATCCGTACCATCAGTCTGACAGTCAGCAGCATGAATATGGAAACCAGTGGCAGAGCTAAGACGCGTTCCCGCACTAAACTCAGTCCCCAGCAGCTGCAGTCACTGTTAGAATCATACGGAAAGGACCGATATCCCTCACAAGAAACTAAAGCGCTGCTCGTGGCCAAGACAGGGCTCCATATGAAGGTCATTTTGCGGTGGTTCAGGAACATGATGCATGTATTGTATGCTATTACTCTTGTTGGCCGTGGTGGCTGCTTCAGGCTAGGGCCTCGCCTTTGGCTGTAACAACAACACAACTATAATTATACAGCTATAATTATACATCATACATCTGTATAATGTCAATCTTTGCGTACCTTGCTGCTTCTTTGAGCGCACATTGAATGAGGTGGTGCATTTGAAGCATTTTGTCAAGCTGCAGAAGTAACAACAACACAATAAAGCATTACTGATGTAGGTAGTAGTTTGGAGGTACATGCATTTAACTACCTAACCTCATTCCCAGGTGTACGAAATAAGCCAGTTGAACGCAAGCAAAAGTGTTCACGGAATGCGTGAGATCACCCCCAGTTGCTCTGTTGCGGCCACGTTAAGTCGCTCATGATTGCAGTGAATGGCGAAATCGGGAGGTGCCATGGGCATTTGAAAAGGATGTGACTAGGCTTCAAACTTACCCTAGGCCTATACAGCCCCCTCAAAACGTTTTTGGTGGGCTGTTTGGACTTTTGCAAATGTGCCATTAAACACCTCTGAAGACATTAAATTTCAGCTGTTTATACAAAATTTGCACCTTCTAAAATTACAGCTATAATTATACATCATACATCTGTATAATGTCAATCTTTGCGTACCTTGCTGCTTCTTTGAGCGCACATTGAATGAGGTGGTGCATTTGAAGCATTTTGTCAAGCTGCAGAAGTAACAACAACACAATAAAGCATTACAGATGTAGGTAGTAGTTTGGAGGTACATGCATTTAACTACCTAACCTCATTCCCAGGTGTACGAAATAAGCCAGTTAAACGCAAGCAAAAGTGTTCACGGAATGCGTGAGATCACCCGTCCGTGACGTCATCAAGTTGTATTACGTGGGTGCAATGAAAACACCCGTGATCTTGCATTATATCCGTACCATTAGTCTGACAGTCAGCAGCATGAATATGGAAACCAGTGGCAGAGCTAAGACGCGTTCCCGCACTAAACTCAGTCCCCAGCAGCTGCAGTCACTGTTAGAATCATACGGAAAGGACCGATATCCCTCACAAGAAACTAAAGCACTGCTCGTGGCCAAGACAGGGCTCCATATGAAGGTCATTTAGCGGTGGTTCAGGAACATGATGCATGTATTGTATGCTATTACTCTTGTTGGCCGTGGTGGCTGCTTCAGGCTAGGGCCTCGCCTTTGGCTGTAACAACAACACAACTATAATTATACAGCTATAATTATACATCATACATCTGTATAATGTCAATCTTTGCGTACCTTGCTGCTTCTTTGAGCGCACATTGAATGAGGTGGTGCATTTGAAGCATTTTGTCAAGCTGCAGAAGTAACAACAACACAATAAAGCATTACAGATGTAGGTAGTAGTTTGGAGGTACATGCATTTAACTACCTAACCTCATTCCCAGGTGTACGAAATAAGCCAGTTGAACGCAAGCAAAAGTGTTCACGGAATGCGTGAGATCACCCCCAGTTGCTCTGTTGCGGCCACGTTAAGTCACTCATGATTGCAGTGAATGGCGAAATCGGGAGGTGCCATGGGCATTTGAAAAGGATGTGACTAGGCTTCAAACTTACCCTAGGCCTATACAGCCCCCTTAAAACGTTTTTGGTGGGCTGTTTGGACTTTTGCAAATGTGCCATTAAACACCTCTGAAGACATTAAATTTCAGCTGTTTATACAAAATTTGCACCTTCTAAAATTACAGCTATAATTATACATCATACATCTGTATAATGTCAATCTTTGCGTACCTTGCTGCTTCTTTGAGCGCACATTGAATGAGGTAGTGCATTTGAAGCATTTTGTCAAGCTGCAGAAGTAACAACAACACAATAAAGCATTACAGATGTAGGTAGTAGTTTGGAGGTACATGCATTTAACTACCTAACCTCATTCCCAGGTGTACGAAATAAGCCAGTTAAACGAAAGCAAAAGTGTTCACGGAATGCGTGAGATCACCCGTCCGTGACGTCATCAAGTTGTATTACGTGGGTGCAATGAAAACACCCGTGATCTTGCATTATATCCGTACCATTAGTCTGACAGTCAGCAGCATTAATATGGAAACCAGTGGCAGAGCTAAGACGCGTTCCCGCACTAAACTCAGTCCCCAGCAGCTGCAGTCACTGTTAGAATCATACGGAAAGGACCGATATCCCTCACAAGAAACTAAAGCGCTGCTCGTGGCCAAGACAGGGCTCCATATGAAGGTCATTTTGCGGTGGTTCAGGAACATTATGCATGTATTGTATGCTATTACTCTTGTTGGCCGTGGTGGCTGCTTCAGGCTAGGGCCTCGCCTTTGGCTGTAACAACAACACAACTATAATTATACAGCTATAATTATACATCATACATCTGTATAATGTCAATCTTTGCGTACCTTGCTGCTTCTTTGAGCGCACATTGAATGAGGTGGTGCATTTGAAGCATTTTGTCAAGCTGCAGAAGTAACAACAACACAATAAAGCATTACAGATGTAGGTAGTAGTTTGGAGGTACATGCATTTAACTACCTAACCTCATTCCCAGGTGTACGAAATAAGCCAGTTAAACGCAAGCAAAAGTGTTCACGGAATGCGTAAGATCACCCGTCCGTGACGTCATCAAGTTGTATTACGTGGGTGCAATGAAAACACCCGTGATCTTGCATCATATCCGTACCATTAGTCTGACAGTCAGCAGCATGAATATGGAAACCAGTGGCAGAGCTAAGACGCGTTCCCGCACTAAACTCAGTCCCCAGCAGCTGCAGTCACTGTTAGAATCATACGGAAAGGACCGATATCCCTCACAAGAAACTAAAGCGCTGCTCGTTGCCAAGACAGGGCTCCATATGAAGTTCATTTTGCGGTGGTTCAGGAACATGATGCATGTATTGTATGCTATTACTCTTGTTGGCCGTGGTGGCTGCTTCAGGCTAGGGCCTCGCCTTTGGCTGTAACAACAACACAACTATAATTATACAGCTATAATTATACATCATACATCTGTATAATGTCAATCTTTGCGTACCTTGCTGCTTCTTTGAGCGCACATTGAATGAGGTGGTGCATTTGAAGCATTTTGTCAAGCTGCAGAAGTAACAACAACACAATAAAGCATTACAGATGTAGGTAGTAGTTTGGAGGTACATGCATTTAACTACCTAACCTCATTCCCAGGTGTACGAAATAAGCCAGTTGAACACAAGCAAAAGTGTTCACGGAATGCGTGAGATCACCCCCAGTTGCTCTGTTGCGGCCACGTTAAGTCACTCATGATTGCAGTGAATGGCGAAATCGGGAGGTGCCATGGGCATTTGAAAAGGATGTGACTAGGCTTCAAACTTACCCTAGGCCTAAACAGCCCCCTCAAAACGTTTTTGGTGGGCTGTTTGGACTTTTGCAAATGTGCCATTAAACACCTCTGAAGACATTAAATTTCAGCTGTTTATACAAAATTTGCACCTTCTAAAATTACAGCTATAATTATACATCATACATCTGTATAATGTCAATCTTTGCGTACCTTGCTGCTTCTTTGAGCGCACATTGAATGAGGTGGTGCATTTGAAGCATTTTGTCAAGTTGCAGAAGTCACAACAACACAATAAAGCATTACAGATGTAGGTAGTAGTTTGGAGGTACATGCATTTAACTACCTAACCTCATTCCCAGGTGTACGAAATAAGCCAGTTTAACGCAAGCAAAAGTGTTCACGGAATGCGTGAGATCACCCGTCCGTGACGTCATCAAGTTGTATTACGTGGGTGCAATGAAAATACCCGTGATCTTGCATCATATCCGTACCATCAGTCTGACAGTCAGCAGCATGAATATGGAAACCAGTGGCAGAGCTAAGACGCGTTCCCGCACTAAACTCAGTCCCCAGCAGCTGCAGTCACTGTTAGAATCATACGGAAAGGACCGATATCCCTCACAAGAAACTAAAGCGCTGCTCGTGGCCAAGACAGGGCTCCATATGAAGGTCATTTTGCGGTGGTTCAGGAACATGATGCCTGTATTGTATGCTATTACTCTTGTTGGCCGTGGTGGCTGCTTCAGGCTAGGGCCTCGCCTTTGGCTGTAACAACAACACAACTATAATTATACAGCTATAATTATACATCATACATCTGTATAATGTCAATCTTTGCGTACCTTGCTGCTTCTTTGAGCGCACATTGAATGAGGTGGTGCATTTGAAGCATTTTGTCAAGCTGCAGAAGTAACAACAACACAATAAAGCATTACAGATGTAGGTAGTAGTTTGGAGGTACATGCATTTAACTACCTAACCTCATTCCCAGGTGTACGAAATAAGCCAGTTGAACGCAAGCAAAAGTGTTCACGGAATGCGTGAGATCACCCCCAGTTGCTCTGTTGCGGCCACGTTAAGTCACTCATGATTGCAGTGAATGGCGAAATCGGGAGGTGCCATGGGCATTTGAAAAGGATGTGACTAGGCTTCAAACTTACCCTAGGCCTAAACAGCCCCCTCAAAACGTTTTTGGTGGGCTGTTTGGACTTTTGCAAATGTGCCATTAAACACCTCTAAAGACATTAAATTTCAGCTGTTTATACAAAATTTGCACCTTCTAAAATTACAGCTATTATTATTAATTATACATCATACATCTGTATAATGTCAATCTTTGCGTACCTTGCTGCTTCTTTGAGCGCACATTGAATGAGGTGGTGCATTTGAAGCATTTTGTCAAGCTGCAGAAGTAACAACAACACAATAAAGCATTACAGATGTAGGTAGTAGTTTGGAGGTACATGCATTTAATTACCTAACCTCATTCCCAGGTGTACGAAATAAGCCAGTTGAACGCAAGCAAGTGTTCACGGAATGCGTGAGATCACCCCCAGTTGCTCTGTTGCGGCCACATTAAGTCACTCATGATTGCAGTGAATGGCGAAATCGGGAGGTGCCATGGGCATTTGAAAAGGATGTGACTAGGCTTCAAACTTACCCTAGGCCTATACAGCCCCCTCAAAACGTTTTTGGTGGGCTGTTTGGACTTTTGCAAATGTGCCATTAAACACCTCTGAAGACATTAAATTTCAGCTGTTTATACAAAATTTGCACCTTATAAAATTACAGCTATAATTATACATCATACATCTGTATAATGTCAATCTTTGCGTACCTTGCTGCTTCTTTGAGCGCACATTGAATGAGGTGGTGCATTTGAAGCATTTTGTCAAGCTGCAGAAGTAACAACAACACAATAAAGCATTACAGATGTAGGTAGTAGTTTGGAGATACATGCATTTAACTACCTAACCTCATTCCCAGGTGTACGAAATAAGCCAGTTGAACGCAAGCAAAAGTGTTCACGGAATGCGTGAGATCACCCGTCCGTGACGTCATCAAGTTGTATTACGTGGGTGCAATGAAAACACCCGTGATCTTGCATCATATCCGTACCATCAGTCTGACAGTCAGCAGCATGAATATGGAAACCAGTGGCAGAGCTAAGACGCGTTCCCGCACTAAACTCAGTCCCCAGCAGCTGCAGTCACTGTTAGAATCATACGGAAAGGACCGATATCCTTCACAAGAAACTAAAGCGCTGCTCGTGGCCAAGACAGGGCTCCATATGAAGGTCATTTTGCGGTGGTTCAGGAACATGATGCATGTATTGTATGCTATTACTCTTGTTGGCCGTGGTGGCTGCTTCAGGCTAGGGCCTCGCCTTTGGCTGTAACAACAACACAACTATAATTATACAGCTATAATTATACATCATACATCTGTATAATGTCAATCTTTGCGTACCTTGCTGCTTCTTTGAGCGCACATTGAATGAGGTGGTGCATTTGAAGCATTTTGTCAAGCTGCAGAAGTAACAACAACACAATAAAGCATTACAGATGTAGGTAGTAGTTTGGAGGCACATGCATTTAACTACCTAACCTCATTCCCAGGTGTACGAAATAAGCCAGTTGAACGCAAGCAAAAGTGTTCACGGAATGCGTGAGATCACCCCCAGTTGCTCTGTTGCGGCCACGTTAAGTCACTCATGATTGCAGTGAATGGCGAAATCGGGAGGTGCCATGGGCATTTGAAAAGGATGTGACTAGGCTTCAAACTTACCCTAGGCCTATACAGCCCCCTCAAAACGTTTTTGGTGGGCTGTTTGGACTTTTGCAAATGTGCCATTAAACACCTCTGAAGACATTAAATTTCAGCTGTTTATACAAAATTTGCACCTTATAAAATTATACAGCTATAATTATACATCATACATCTGTATAATGTCAATCTTTGCGTACCTTGCTGCTTCTTTGAGCGCACATTGAATGAGGTGGTGCATTTGAAGCATTTTGTCAAGCTGCAGAAGTAACAACAACACAATAAAGCATTACAGATGTAGGTAGTAGTTTGCAGGTACATGCATTTAACTACCTAACCTCATTCCCAGGTGTACGAAATAAGCCAGTTCAACGCAAGCAAAAGTGTTCACGGAATGCGTGAGATCACCCCCAGTTGCTCTGTTGCGGCCACGTTAAGTCACTCATGATTGCAGTGAATGGCGAAATCGGGAGGTGCCATGGGCATTTGAAAAGGATGTGACTAGGCTTCAAACTTACCCTAGGCCTATACAGCCCCCTCAAAACGTTTTTGGTGGGCTGTTTGGACTTTTGCAAATGTGCCATTAAACACCTCTGAAGACATTAAATTTCAGCTGTTTATACAAAATTTGCACCTTCTAAAATTACAGCTATAATTATACATCATACATCTGTATAATGTCAATCTTTGCGTACCTTGCTGCTTCTTTGAGCGCACATTGAATGAGGTGGTGCATTTGAAGCATTTTGTCAAGCTGCAGAAGTAACAACAACACAATAAAGCATTACAGATGAAGGTAGTAGTTTGGAGGTACATGCATTTAACTACCTAACCTCATTCCCAGGTGTACGAAATAAGCCAGTTGAACGCAAGCAAGTGTTCACGGAATGCGTGAGATCACCCGTCCGTGACGTCATCAAGTTGTATTATGTGGGTGCAATGAAAACACCAGTGATCTTGCATCATATCCGTACCATCAGTCTGACAATCAGCAGCATGAATATGGAAACCAGTGGCAGAGCTAAGACGCGTTCCCGCACTAAACTCAGTCCCCAGCAGCTGCAGTCACTGTTAGAATCATACGGAAAGGACCGATATCCCTCACAAGAAACTAAAGCGCTGCTCGTGGCCAAGACAGGGCTCCATATGAAGGTCATTTTGCGGTGGTTCAGGAACATGATGCATGTATTGTATGCTATTGCTCTTGTTGGCCGTGGTGGCTGCTTCAGGCTAGGGCCTCGCCTTTGGCTGTAACAACAACACAACTATAATTATACAGCTGTAATTATACATCATACATCTGTATAATGTCAATCTTTGCGTACCTTGCTGCTTCTTTGAGCGCACATTGAATGAGGTGGTGCATTTGAAGCATTTTGTCAAGCTGCAGAAGTAACAACAACACAATAAAGCATTACAGATGTAGGTAGTAGTTTGGAGGTACATGCATTTAACTACCTAATCTCATTCCCAGGTGTACGAAATAAGCCAGTTGAACGCAAGCAAAAGTGTTCACGGAATGCGTGAGATCACCCCCAGTTGCTCTGTTGCGGCCACGTTAAGTCACTCATGATTGCAGTGAATGGCGAAATCGGGAGGTGCCATGGGCATTTGAAAAGGATGTGACTAGGCTTCAAACTTACCCTAGGCCAATACAGCCCCCTCAAAACATTTTTGGTGGGCTGTTTGGACTTTTGCAAATGTGCCATTAAACACCTCTAAAGACATTAAATTTCAGCTGTTTATACAAAATTTGCACCTTCTAAAATTACAGCTATAATTATACATCATACATCTGTATAATGTCAATCTTTGCGTACCTTGCTGCTTCTTTGAGCGCACATTGAATGAGGTGGTGCATTTGAAGCATTTTGTTAAGCTGCAGAAGTAACAACAACGCAATAAAGCATTACAGATGTAGGTAGTAGTTTGGAGGTACATGCATTTAACTACCTAACCTCATTCCCAGGTGTATGAAATAAGCCAGTTGAACGCAAGCAAGTGTTCACGGAATGCGTGAGATCACCCCCAGTTGCTCTGTTGCGGCCACATTAAGTCACTCATGATTGCAGTGAATGGCGAAATCGGGAGGTGCCATGGGCATTTGAAAAGGATGTGACTAGGCTTCAAACTTACCCTAGGCCTATACAGCCCCCTCAAAACGTTTTTGGTGGGCTGTTTGGACTTTTGCAAATGTGCCATTAAACACCTCTGAAGACATTAAATTTCAGCTGTTTATACAAAATTTGCACCTTCTAAAATTACAGCTATAATTATACATCATACATCTGTATAATGTCAATCTTTGCGTACCTTGCTGCTTCTTTGAGCGCACATTGAATGAGGTGGTGCATTTGAAGCATTTTGTCAAGCTGCAGAAGTAACAACAACACAATAAAGCATTACAGATGAAGGTAGTAGTTTGGAGGTACATGCATTTAACTACCTAACCTCATTCCCAGGTGTACGAAATAAGCCAGTTGAACGCAAGCAAGTGTTCACGGAATGCGTGAGATCACCCGTCCGTGACGTCATCAAGTTGTATTATGTGGGTGCAATGAAAACACCAGTGATCTTGCATCATATCCGTACCATCAGTCTGACAATCAGCAGCATGAATATGGAAACCAGTGGCAGAGCTAAGACGCGTTCCCGCACTAAACTCAGTCCCCAGCAGCTGCAGTCACTGTTAGAATCATACGGAAAGGACCGATATCCCTCACAAGAAACTAAAGCGCTGCTCGTGGCCAAGACAGGGCTCCATATGAAGGTCATTTTGCGGTGGTTCAGGAACATGATGCATGTATTGTATGCTATTGCTCTTGTTGGCCGTGGTGGCTGCTTCAGGCTAGGGCCTCGCCTTTGGCTGTAACAACAACACAACTATAATTATACAGCTGTAATTATACATCATACATCTGTATAATGTCAATCTTTGCGTACCTTGCTGCTTCTTTGAGCGCACATTGAATGAGGTGGTGCATTTGAAGCATTTTGTCAAGCTGCAGAAGTAACAACAACACAATAAAGCATTACAGATGTAGGTAGTAGTTTGGAGGTACATGCATTTAACTACCTAACCTCATTCCCAGGTGTACGAAATAAGCCAGTTGAACGCAAGCAAAAGTGTTCACGGAATGCGTGAGATCACCCCCAGTTGCTCTGTTACGGCCACATTAAGTCACTCATGATTGCAGTGAATGGCGAAATTGGGAGGTGCCATGGGCATTTGAAAAGGATGTGACTAGGCTTCAAACTTACCCTAGGCCTATACAGCCCCCTCAAAACGTTTTTGGTGGGCTGTTTGGACTTTTGCAAATGTGCCATTAAACACCTCTGAAGACATTAAATTTCAGCTGTTTATACAAAATTTGCACCTTATAAAATTATACAGCTATAATTATACATCATACATCTGTATAATGTCAATCTTTGCGTACCTTGCTGCTTCTTTGAGCGCACATTGAATGAGGTGGTGCATTTGAAGCATTTTGTCAAGCTGCAGAAGTAACAACAACACAATAAAGCATTACAGATGTAGGTAGTAGTTTGGAGGTACATGCATTTAACTACCTAACCTCATTCCCAGGTGTACGAAATAAGCCAGTTGAACGCAAGCAAAAGTGTTCACGGAATGCGTGAGATCACCCCCAGTTGCTCTGTTACGGCCACGTTAAGTCACTCATGATTGCAGTGAATGGCGAAATTGGGAGGTGCCATGGGCATTTGAAAAGCATGTGACTAGGCTTCAAACTTACCCTAGGCCTATACAGCCCCCTCAAAACGTTTTTGGTGGGCTGTTTGGACTTTTGCAAATGTGCCATTAAACACCTCTGAAGACATTAAATTTCAGCTGTTTATACAAAATTTGCACCTTATAAAATTATACAGCTATAAGTATACCTCATACATCTGTATAATGACAATCTTTGCGTACCTTGCTGCTTCTTTGAGCGCACATTGAATGAGGTGGTGCATTTGAAGCATTTTGTCAAGCTGCAGAAGTAACAACAACACAATAAAGCATTACAGATGTAGGTAGTAGTTTGGAGGTACATGCATTTAACTACCTAACCTCATTCCCAGGTGTACGAAATAAGCCAGTTGAACGCAAGCAAGTGTTCACGGAATGCGTGAGATCACCCGTCCGTGACGTCATCAAGTTGTATTACGTGGGTGCAATGAAAACACCCGTGATCTTGCATCATATCCGTACCATCAGTCTGACAGTCAGCAGCATGAATATGGAAACCAGTGGCAGAGCTAAGACGCGTTCCCGCACTAAACTCAGTCCCCAGCAGCTGAAGTCACTGTTAGAATCATACGGAAAGGACCGATATCCCTCACAAGAAACTAAAGCGCTGCTCGTGGCCAAGACAGGGCTCCATATGAAGGTCATTTTGCGGTGGTTCAGGAACATGATGCATGTATTGTATGCTATTACTCTTGTTGGCCGTGGTGGCTGCTTCAGGCTAGGGCCTCGCCTTTGGCTGTAACAACAACAAAACTATAATTATACAGCTATAATTATACATCATACATCTGTATAATGTCAATCTTTGCGTACCTTGCTGCTTCTTTGAGCGCACATTGAATGAGGTGGTGCATTTGAAGCATTTTGTCAAGCTGCAGAAGTAACAACAACACAATAAAGCATTACTGATGTAGGTAGTAGTTTGGAGGTACATGCATTTAACTACCTAACCTCATTCCCAGGTGTACGAAATAAGCCAGTTGAACGCAAGCAAAAGTGTTCACGGAATGCGTGAGATCACCCCCAGTTGCTCTGTTGCGGCCACGTTAAGTCACTCATGATTGCAGTGAATGGCGAAATTGGGAGGTGCCATGGGCACAATTTCGGATAACGTGCAATTTCGGATTACGTCATTTTTGAGATGGCAACGTTCGTTCCTGGGGCTAGCCGCTAGTCTTCGCTGCTGGCTCCGCCATGTTAGACAGTTCTCGCTGTTTAGTTTTACGTTACGCACGTGACGTCAAAATGTTCACGTGAGCGTTCACAAAATTCGTTGCAAATTTGGCATCATATCGGCCGTCTCTATTCGGTGGACTGGACTCGGGACTGGACTCGGGACTGGACTGTGGGACTGGACTCACAGAAAGTTGCGCTCATCATTTTGAAGCATCAAACGCTACTAAAATACTTACATGACATGAATGGCATTCGGGGTAGCCGACCATGACTCGATATCAGCCGTTCCATCAGCCCTTTCTGTCAGAGCGCGTGCGCCAACGATGCACTGAATCGGCTCGTTCCCAGACTGAAATGGTCTGGGGACAAGAACAATGAATAATTATTATAGGCCTACAGCACGAAAGCAGGAACGGAAGCGCCAGCCAATCTTGGCAGGAGCATGCATAGAAACAGTTCAAGAAGCTGCAAAATGGTTGTAACACTTGGTATACGAGAGTTTGCTAGCAATGACCGCCATGTGTTCCTCGAAGTCGTCGTCAGATCATGGACGAATTCGCACCGAAACGAACGGTCGAGCTGGTTTTGCATGGTAGGACCACGGCAGGCTGTCTACATGGTGACAGCTGTGTTGGTACACCTCGCGTACTTGGTAAGCTATTATCTACGGTGGTAGCTATATAGTGCCGTTCCGCAATTTCCTGTTTTCTGGCCTTCAGAAATGACGAGCGCAACTTTCTGTGAGTCCAGTCCCGAGTCCAGTCCACCGAATAGAGACGGCCCATCATATCCGCATACGCGTACCATCAGTCAGTATGGAAAGCAGCATAGAGCCTAAGACGCGTACAAAAATAAATCCCCACCAAACGCTACTGTTGGAATCATACAAAAGGGACCGGTTTCCGCATTCATGTCCCCCCTACATGTAGCTGCATGCCCCCTGTCCGACTTTGACCTTATGACATTATCCCCCGTCTGAGTTTGACCTCTGCAATTGTAGACCATTATTATTGTCTGTTATGATGGCTCTGATCTCTCCTCCCCTGCAGCCGAGAAGACAGGGACGGCCGGGTGCAGTCCCGCGCTGAGCAGCTGTCAAGAATGGCCCAGGTAAGGACGTCTATGGTATCATCATACATGCTTGTCCGTGGGCAAGCTGCTTAGCCCCCTAGTGGGGTCAGTCCTCAGGGCAGAGGGGGTGGGGCCTAGACTGGTCTAATTTACACTGCTGCCTTGGTTTTGCCCAGGGCCCCCATTCTTTGTTGCATTGTCATGCATAGAGATTAACACACTGTAGTATTGTGACAATATTGTTAGTTTTACTTTGAGGTCTAATTTACACTGCTGCCTTGCCCAGGGCCCCCCATGCTTTTGTCCCCATGCTTCTGTGCATAGAGATAAACACACTGTAATGTTGTGACAATATTATTACTTTTACTTTGAGGTCTAATTTACACTGCTGCCCTGATTTGCCCAGGGTCCCCCATGCTTTGTTCTGTCTTCTTTTATGCTTTGTCTTGCTGTGAATGTGCCCGCATCTTTGTCACTGGTCTTTGTCTAAGTAACTATTATCGTAAAGTGCACATATTGTGAATCAGTTTGCTCACTATCATTCACTTCGTATTATTTTGAAGCAAGAACCAGCCACTCCCTAGGCCCAAGATATTACACATATGTAACACCCAGAGATTAGCACAGACATACGTAAGGTCTGCTCAGACTACTGGGGCGCCACCTAGCATGTGGGCGCCACCTAGGGACTTCCTCCCTGCCTGTCTTCTAAAGAGCCATGGGCCCAGTGAAGCCGGCTACATACATCCTGTAGAGCCTATCCCCTGTGTCGTAGTAGGTGTACAGTGAGTTCTGCAATTATCATTATATTGTCTATCTCATTTCCCTGTGCAGCCATAATCACTATGTAAGGCAGAGACTATAATATTAGCTATCTAGTAGGATATCTGAACTCTAAGAACACCTGACTTTATCTATCCACATCTATCTATTTATCTATGTATCTGTTTTGGCCTTTGCATCTTTCTCAGTAATGTTTCTGTAACCTGTGTTCAGTATTCCATTCAGTCTTTGTATAATGATCATTCAAACAATGATGTTTTTAACTACCGCTGTCAACTCGATGGATATATCAATGATAATTGCATGCATAAAACAGCTATAATTATGACACTGCGACTTGCCAAATGCATGCCGAAGGATAGCACTGGGACTCCACAATGCCCCTCCATAATGCTTCCTTGAACATACAATTGGCCAGAAGGCAGTATCTGCCTGTAAGAGCACAACAGAAGGATTAAGGGAGCTATCGTTGGGTATACGTGTTCATACAATATTGAGCGTGGGCGTATCCAAAGAGATAGATATGCAGTGTAAACCAGCTACCCGTTCGCCAAAATGCACACAAAATATATATATCTGTATAAAATGAGATGACAAACACAGCTGAACTGCACAAGAATCATATCTTTTTCTCCTTTCATACGGGGTAAACAGTTTATAACCAATTAATGACGTCACAAACATATAGCGTACGTACTGAAGCACGTACTGCAGCACGTAGCAGGCAAATGCCAGCTACCCGGTCACCAGAATGCACAGAAAGTATAGATATTTATATAAAATGGGACTAAAAACACAGCTGAATTGCACAAGAATCTTATGATACTTCAGGTGATACTCCAGGTAGTATTAGAAGGGAGCTCCTCGGCATCGAGCCCCACCCACCAGCCATGACGTCATTCGTGGATCATGGAGTATATTTAAGTCGCTGTAATTTCTATTTTGCAGTGAACTACTGCGATCCGAATGGCTACTACTACTACTACTACTACTACTGTTGCAACTGTGAAGCTGGGTAGCAAAGACCTCTGCAGTTACCGTGAAGGCGAAGAAATCTACGTTCTCTACAGCCAACTACTGCACGAGTTCCAACTCGGAAATAACACCAGCCCCTCAACTCTGCAGCGAAAAAAGAACAAGGTGGTGAGCAGTGACCAGTTCTGCGCAAGGTCTGCTTTAATTTGCCTAAAGGAAGCAGTGTTGGGTGTTGATATGCTTTTCCAACTATTCAGGAGGAACGCAACCTGCGGCCAGGCACTATTTCGGGATACTGTCAGGCCTTCACAAGAGGTCTCAAGTATCTTGCCACAATATTGACAGATGTGGATGTGAAGGAGATGCTTGACTATGTGAGGGAGCTCACTAATAACTACCAAAAGAAAGCATCGAAAGAACGACCCACTTGGCAACAACTCAGTGCAGCCAACAAGTGGCTTCACTGGGAAGAGGTGCTGGAGGTAGTGAAGGTACAGAACCAGGCAATGGAATCAGAGGGTTAGGGTTAGGGTTAGGGTTAGGGTGACTCCTTCCAGGCCAGCAGGAAGTACAATCTCGTTGATGTTTGCGGAAGTAGGTGCGGCTAGGCTAGAAGGATATGTGACGTAATTAGAATCTTGAAGTAGAGTATAATTATAAGCGTAGATGCAGCAAGACCCTATATAGGCTGTTAGGTACGCAGCAAGACCATAGGCTGTTAGGTACGCAGCAAGACAATAAAGACTTTGAGCTCACCAGGTATTTGTGACTTGTTCTCAAGAGTCGTCCTCCCACGTGCGCCGTCCGTTACGTGGCGAGCTGCCTTTTACAGCACGATGGGTCCTCAGCTAAGCCATGCAAACCACGCGTGGAGGCTCAGAGCTCTCAGCTCAAGCTTTCACAAGTTCCAGCCGCAGCCTAACTGAACTCGTTCTCAGACTAACATGAGCTTCTCAGACCAGCCTGGAACCAAAAGTCCTTGGGCACGTGCTTAGATCTTTGAAGTTTGAACATCAAAGTGTGCTCACGAGACCAAATAGCCTCGGTCCGAATTCCAGGCTGGTCTGAGAGAAGCTCATGTTAGTCTGAGAACCAGTTTAGTTAGCAGTATATTTAGGCTTGTAGCTTGAGCTCTGAGCCTCCACGCGAGTTTTGCGTGGTAGGCCTAGCGTACTCATGTCAAGTCCCATCCTGCTGTCCAGAATTTACTGGGATAACTGTAAGTAAACTGTTTACTTTGTCTGAGGTATTTCTTTTTCTCAATCTGGGAAAGACTAGTACCAGGTGTATCTCATCCCGCACGAGATAGCTTTCCTCGCCTTTTCAGCTTGGAGCAATACCCCCGAGAATGCAAGGAATTCCAATTATCTCGTCCAGTACAACCATACTTAAGATTTTGAATTTAACGAGAAATATAAACTGCTTACCCCGGCCATACTAACTCCGAAGATAGAAGCGTTTTTGCTGAGCTACTTATATGTATCTGTAGGCCATATTGGGGGATGCTGTTCTGGCATATGCACTAGTTTCACAGCGCTTTGGTCGAAGAGCAGTAAGGCGAAAAGTTTGGTGCATTTTGGCGGGAAATTCGAATTTCGACCTCCCTAGCAACCGCTCTTGCTTTCTCCAGACCTCGGTAAACCGCTCTGCTGTCCTCAAATCGACTCAGTATGGATGTATTTATGCATGGCAAAGGCCTGCAACAGCATGGGGAGGTCCAAGCAATTACAAAACATGAGCTTCTAATACCTGAGACCATAAGCCTTTATGTCCATGTGTTTATTATACCTATGACTGTTGACATGATTTTATTATGTCTGAGTAGGAATATACGATTGTCTGTTATGATGGCTCTGATCTCTCCTCCCCTGCAGCCGAGACACGGACGGGCAGAGTGCCGCTGAGCAGCTGTCAAGAATGGCCCAGGTAAGGATGCCAAAGATAAGCCTCCCCATTGGCCCAGCTAGCAGGCCTGCTAGGTCATTCGTGGCCGCCAAGAATGGCCCAGCTAGCAGGCCTGCTGTCTCGGTCAGAGTAGCCAGCCACGCTGGTCCATTTGTCTGGAGGCGGGCAGGGGGGGAGGGGCCCTGCCACGCCCCCAACTTCAGTGCATTCAGTGGCCGCCATGCCCCCTGCCTGTCTTGAGAGCCTGACCTCGGCAGGGACAAGCAGCTTGTCCCCTTCTAGCGCCTGTCTCAAGACAGGCGCTAGAGGGTGGCGCTATTAATGCATTCATGTCCCCCTGCCCCCTGCTCTGACTTTGACCTTATGGCATTATCCCCTGTCTGGGTTTGACCTCTGCAATTGTAGACCATTATTGTCTGTTATGATGGCTGCATGGTATGGACGCCAGGTATGTCACGGAGCGTATTGGCAGTCCCCAGACGCTTGTGGTGACCAAGACACGCACTATGGTCGAACGTCAGAAGGAGCAGCGCAAGAGAGACCTCCAGACGCTGGCACAGCTCCGTGCACGTGCGTAGCTGCTGTTGATCACTGAAGACACTCGGCGCTCCTTCAGCTTGACAGAATTTGACCATAAAAGAAACACATTCTTTCAGTGGCTTGTTCACATTGTGCTGCAGCATGGCACACAAGGTGTCATGCAACGCCACCCAACCGAAATGCTCACAGCCGAGCAGAAGGCTTTCGGCAATCGCAGCACCAAACCCTTTCCTGGTGACCACTGCGAGGTATTCGATGTAAAGTTGGAGGTCATCACAGCTCTGGACAACTGTAAGCATGCTGGCAACACAGTATCCGTACCCTCCACAGTAGTACGATGCATTGGAATGTTTTTCAAGGTGCTTCACAAGAAGACGAACCATCTTGTGGCACTCCTGCATCTCTATGCTCCCAGCAGTACACGCTGTGATGTTTGCTTGCAGCTTCCTCACAGCGCTACTGATCGATGCCCGACTGGAGAAGTGCCTCAAACTCGATGTTCACTGATTTTGCATGCGGCCAAAATACCAGTGCTGCCAGATGGTACCATCGCTGCATGGTGGCACCCTCGTTCCCAGAACATTCCTCCACTTCCACATTGTCTGGCTCCACACTGTCAAAGGGGTCGTCTTCCTGCAGTACCTCGTCCTCCACATCAACATCCATATTCCCAAATTCCTTGTGCTCATCATTCAACCCAACCCAGTTGCCCAGTGTCACACTGCTGTCAATCACGCTACTAGAGGGTGGCGCTATTAATGCATTCATGTCCCCCTGCCCCCTGTCTGACTTTGACCTTATGGCATTATCCCCTCTCTGGGTTTGACCTCTGCAATTGTAGACCATTATTGTCTGTTATGATGGCTCTGATCTCTCCTCCCCTGCAGCCGAGAGAGGAGAGGAGGGACGGCTATAGAGCCTGTGCCGCTGAGCAGCTGTCAAGTACGTATGGCCCAGGTACGTACCATGTTAAAAATAGCCCAGGTATAGCAGGCCTGCTACCTTAATCGTGGCTGTCCAGAATGGCCCTGGTAGCAGGCCTGCTATCTTCATCAGAGTGGCCAGCCATGCTGGTCCGTCTGTCTGGAGGCAGGCAGGGTGGGAGGGGCCCTGCCACGCCCCCAACTTCAGTCCATTCAGCAGCCGCAAGTCCCTTACCCTGTGTCTCAAGACAGAGAGAGGGGGGCCCGGACGTAGCCATGTCTGAGTATGACCTCTGCAATAGTAATAATCATTGTATACATCTCTCCTCCCTGCAGCCGAGGGAGAGGCCCGCAGCGGCTGACGGCCTCCCAAGATGCAAGCAAGAATGGCAGAGGTGAGGAGGTCTATGATATTATCATCATACATGCTGCTCCGTGGGCAAGCTGCTTGGTCCCCTAGGGGCGTCGTCTGTCCTCAAGGCAGGCAGTGGGGGAGGGGAGGAGGGGGCAATGCCACGCCCCCCTTCAAGCCATTGACCAGCCGCATATCTCCCCCTCCCTGTCTGTCTTGAGATCTGCTTGTCCGCGGGCAAGCTGCTTGTCCCCCCTCATCTATGTCTCAAGACAGAGAGAGGGGAGCCCGGACGTAGCCATGTCTGAGTATGACCTCTGCAATAGTAATAATCATTGTATACATCTCTCCTCCCTGCAGCCGAGGGAGAGGCCCGCAGCGGCTGACGGCCTCCCAAAATGCAAGCAAGAATGGCAGAGGTGAGGAGGTCTATGATATTATCATCATACATGCAGCTCCGTGGGCAAGCTGCTTGGCCCCCTAGGGGCGTCGTCTGTCCTCAGGGCAGAGGGGGAAGGGCCCAGACTGGTCTAATTTACACTGCTGCCTTGGTTTTGCCCAGGGCCCCCATTCTTTGTTGCATTGTGATGCAGAGAGATTAACACACTGTAGTATTGTGACAATATTGTTAGTTTCACTTTGAGGTCTAATTTACACTGCTGCTCTGATTTGCCCAGGGTCCCCCATGCTTTGTTCTGTCTTCTTTTATGCTTTGTCTTGTTGTGAATGTGCCCGCATCTTTGTCACTGGTCTTTGTCTAAGTAACTATTATCGTAAAGTGCACATATTGTGAATCAGTTTGCTCAGACCTCACTATCATCCACTTCGTATTATTTTGAAGCAAAAACCAGCCACTCCCTAGGCCCAAGATATTACACATATGTAACACCCAGAGATTAGCACAGACATACGTAAGGTCTGCTCAGACTACTGGGGCGCCACCTAGCATGTGGGCGCCACCTAGGGACTTCCTCCCTGCCTGTCTTCTGCAGTTACCGTGAAGGCGAAGAAATCTACGTTCTCTACAGCCAACTACTGCACGAGTTCCAACTCGGAAATAACACCAGCTCCTCAACTCTGCAGCGAAAAAAGAACAAGGTGGTGAGCAGTGACCAGTTCTGCGCAAGGTCTGCTTTAATTTGCCTAAAGGAAGCAGGAGTAGTGAAGAAAGAAGCAAAGAAGGTTGCAGTGCTTAGAGTAGCACAGGCTATCAAACTGTTGAAGTTATTCGAAATCTACGTACCAGACTTTGAGCAACAGCAGCCAGAAGATAGCACACCAGAGCCAGCAACTGCAACATGCCCCGAGGATGTGAGTGACTGGGAGCCACAGGAGGAGAGTGGCTGTCTGCAGCAACCACCAACTCCCGCACCAGCAGCAACAATTTGGGAAAAAACCTCCTTGACTGAAACAGTCGATGAAACGTTCACCGAACCGCCACCATGCAAGTTTGTAAAACTTGCAGCAGACCAGAGGAAGTCAGTAAAGCAACTAGAGCTGTCAGCTAACCCTACCGTTGCTGTTGAAATGCTTGAGCTAAAGAGATTTTGGACCGCTGAAGCTAACCACAAGAGGAGATGCAAGGCAATCTCACATGATACATTCACGAAAACCAGAGAAAGGCTACAATGTGAGTGTGTAAATTGTTCTGCCACTGTTATATGGT
Source organism: Axinella damicornis (assembly GCA_963931865.1). Taxonomy (NCBI): domain Eukaryota; kingdom Metazoa; phylum Porifera; class Demospongiae; order Axinellida; family Axinellidae; genus Axinella; species Axinella damicornis. Next base: position 12,208,682 of record OZ007516.1, on the reverse strand, counting down.
GTGATATCAGTGTCAAAAACCGATATCCCGGATGCAATCGTTCGAAACTTCATGCAAGCGTTCGTAACTTCATGCAAGCGTTCGTAACTTCATGCAAGCGGTTCAAAAATTTCATGCAAGCGGTCCAAAACTTTATGCAAGCGGTTCCAAAACTTTATGCAAGCGGTCCAAAACTTTATGCAAGCCTTCGTAACTTCATGCAAACGTTCGTAACTTCATGCAAGCGTTCGTAACTTCATGCAAGGATTCCAAAACTTTATGCAAGCGGTCCAATACTTTATGCAAGCGGTCCAAAACTTTATGCAAGCGCCAAAACTGCAAGCGGCATTAAACTCCCGTTTTGGTACTGCCCTACAGTGTATCTTGTTGCGTTAACCCATAGTATTACTTATCTTAGTGGTCTTCAATCATTGTATCATCAGTTTTGAACCGATCATCAAGTCATTATAATCTCTGCCAATCAAAATCAGTATCGTTCCTTAATATCCTATAGCTTTGATCATTAGGGCTGCAACAATGAATGTTAATCTAATTTCCTGCTAACAAACTGTAGAGTTCTAGTATACAAATCAACTCCATACTCAGTGCTTGATGCGAGAGGTAATACAACAGATTGTAATTCATGCATGTCAAAGGGCAGTTTGTTTCTGGAACAATCACTGTCTCCAAGTCTCCACAAGGCACTGGTCCCCCCCAGTCAATGCCATAGTGCTCAGCTTCACCGAGTCTATATGCAATGATATTATATACATGTACATGAAGGAAGCAAAAATCACTGGTCTCATGCCCAGATGCCCACATGCATCGGCGGAGAATGTCTGGTGGGTTGAGTTGCATTTTTTGTCACAGAGGTGTGTCCAACGTAGGTGTAATGAAGCGCTGATTGCACTAAGAAAGCAATTTATGAGAGAAATTTCCATTCTGTACTATATGTCGCGTAGCCCTACCTTCAAGTAGTCAGCGATGTCCACTAACCCCCAAAACATCGGCTGCGAACCCAAAGTGCGGTGGACTTCTTCATTATCCTGATATTGCTGTAAAACCGTTCTTTTTCAGCGTTGGAGATGGCAACGAAATAAAATCCTTTGTTTATGAGCTGTTTAAACTGATTCCTGGATCGATCGGTGACATATCCCACAATAATTATTACGTGTGACCTCGTTGATTTCATTGGCAATCTCAAATTCCATAATATTATGTTATGGTGACAAGAATGCTCACTCAAAACACCAGACCTCTGTGGGGGTGTGCGTGACTAGCAAATCAAGTAGAACATTATGCATGCATGCACCATTCCCACTGAATGGTTTTCTAGGCTATATGGGTATTACCCAGAGACACGCATAACATGCGCAATGCCTCGAGCTCATGGTCTACTTGATGTCGCATGTAGGGCCAAATCACACATAAAAATTATGGTACTTCTTACCTCTGACATATTCTCAAATACTTCACTAGCAATGCGTGAGGAAGAGCCTGCCATGCTGTTAAGGCCTGCTGTCCATAACTGTTCTGGAGACAGATTATGCTCAGACCTCATGGGATGTTTGATCCATGCAACCTTCCAAGCGTCTAGGTGAGCGTTGATGCGGGGGATGAATACGTAATGAAGGCAGAACAGGTGAAGATCATTGTTGGGATCCAGCATCCTACTGGACTCAAGGTGAGAGAACAGATCACGATAGAGGCCAAGTACACCCTGATAGACATCCCTCCACAGTCTTTCAATTCGCTGGTTGTGTACACTCTTGCCTACTATCACTGATCCACGCCCTGGACCACGAAGTTCATGCATTAACATAAACAGGGATACATCCACATTTTCTCCACCCTGATTACATCTCACTCGTGATGGAAGGCCATACCACCTATAACTGCTTCTATGAAATCTTGAAAGACCGGATGTTGTCTGAACACTTAAGAAAAACAGGTATCCTGGAGAATCCATCTACTCCACCATGCACCACCAGTCTCCACCTGAAAAACAAAACGAAATCGATCAAAGAGATGTGCACAGTTAAGCACATTAATACTTTGCTAACCTGATTAATTTATGGTTGCCATCAATATGCCAAAGGGTTAGAGGTGAAGGTACGGTGTATTTCCGTCTCTGAACGGTTGTAGCCCATCTAATTGCAACACCGTCAGGATCAATTCTATGAAGACAGTTCCTGATGCGGGCATGTGGGATCCCATGGCCTTGACGCAACAAGTGTCCTTGCATCATGCGATATCCACAGTTGTTTTATTTGCTCAGCGAGGTCATCCAATTCCCTGTCACTGATAGTAGAATATAAGGCATGCACTGTGAGTCCATACTCAGTCATCCTCCTCCTTATTGTGCTCAAGCTCACTCTAATCACATCAGCCACCTTAGAGCAACTAAACCCAATACGCCGCTGAGTAGGTATTCAATCTGCTCCTTGGTTATACACAATCTTGGACGACCCCTGCCATTCCCAGAAGATAGTTGTGCTACATAGCCCTCCACACTAGTTAGGGAGGATGAACTTTGAAGTTCTTCAAGTAAAGTCAAACTTTGCCCAACAGCACTTCAATGGTCACTGCAGTACGTGACTGCTATCAGTATTCCTAGCAGTTTAGAAACCTGGTAGATAAGGAGATCTAAATTGCAAGGGTCTCTGCTTATTTGGTAGGACGAACAATGCGCTGAATCAGCCGGCAATTGCTTCATGTAACTCCGCCACACTTGTTACCTACTGCCTAGATCCCAATTCCAATCCGATTGGGAACGAGACAGAAGTCCGACACCCTTTCAAGCCGCTTGTATTTCTTTTTGACCGCTTGAATAAAGTTTTGGACCGCTTGCATGAAGTTACGAACGCTTGCATGAAGTTACGAACGCTTGCATGAAGTTACGAACGCTTGCATAAAGTTTTAGACCGCTTGCATGAAGTTACAAAGGCTTGCATAAAGTTTTGGACCGCTTGCATAAAGTTTTGGACCGTTTGCATAAAGTTTTGGACCGCTTGCATGAAATTTTTGAACCGCTTGCATGAAGTTACGAACGCTTGCATGAAGTTACGAACGCTTGCATGAAGTTTCGAACGATTGCATCCGGGATATTGGTTTTTGACGCTGATATCACACCATATTTGAGGGATGGATCTTGGCCCATCTTCTCCACAAATCCAAGGAATGCTGCATTGAGAACAAGACATAAAAAATTGGGCTGAAGGGACATTTCCTGCATATTTAACTAACTAACTATAGCTAACAGTGGCAGAACAATTTACACACTCACACTGTAGCCTTTCTCTGGTTTTCGTGAATGTATCATGTGAGATTGCCTTGCATCTCCTCTTGTGGTTAGTTTCAGCGGTCCAAAATCTCTTTAGCTCAAGCATTTCAACAGCAACGGTAGGGTTAGCTGACAGCTCTAGTTGCTTTACTGACTTCCTCTGGTCTGCTGCAAGTTTTACAAACTTGCATGGTGGCGGTTCGGTGAACGTTTCATCGACTGTTTCAGTCAAGGAGGTTTCTTCCCAAATTGTTGCTGCTGGTGCGGGAGTTGGTGGTTGCTGCAAACAGCCACTCTCCTCCTGTGGCTCCCAGTCACTCACATCCTCGGGGCATGTTGCAGTTGCTGGCTCTGGTGTGCTATCTTCTGGCTGCTGTTGCTCAAAGTCTGGTACGTAGATTTCGAATAACTACAACAGTTCGATAGCCTGTGCTACTGTAAGCACTGCAACCTTCTTTGCTTCTTTCTTCACTACTCCTGCTTCCTTTAGGCAAATTAAAGCAGACCTTGCGCAGAACTGGTCACTGCTCACCACCTTGTTCTTTTTTCGCTGCAGAGTTGAGGGGCTGGTGTTATTTCCGAGTTGGAACTCGTGCAGTAGTTGGCTGTAGAGAACGTAGATTTCTTCGCCTTCACGGTAACTGCAGAGGTCTTTGCTACCCAGCTTCACAGTTGCAACAGTAGTAGTAGTAGTAGTAGTAGTAGCCATTCGGATCGCAGTAGTTCAATGCAAAATAGAAATTACAGCGACTTAAATATACTCCATGATCCACGAATGACGTCATGGCTGGTGGGTGGGGCTCGATGCCGAGGAGCTCCCTTCTAATACTACCTGGAGTATCACCTGAAGTATCATAAGATTCTTGTGCAATTCAGCTGTGTTTTTAGTCCCATTTTATATAAATATCTATACTTTCTGTGCATTCTGGTGACCGGGTAGCTGGCATTTGCCTGCTACGTGCTGCAGTACGTGCTTCAGTACGTACGCTATATGTTTGTGACGTCATTAATTGGTTATAAACTGTTTACCCCGTATGAAAGGAGAAAAAGATATGATTCTTGTGCAGTTCAGCTGTGTTTGTCATCTCATTTTATACAGATATATATATTTTGTGTGCATTTTGGCGAACGGGTAGCTGGTTTACACTGCATATCTCTCTCTTTGGATACGCCCACGCTCAATATTGTATGAACACGTACCCAACGATAGCTCCCTTAATCCTTCTGTTGTGCTCTTACAGGCAGATACTGCCTTCCGGCCAATTGTATGTTCAAGGAAGCATTATGGAGGGGCATTGTGAAGTCCCAGTGCTATCCTTCGGCATGCATTTGGCAAGTCGCAGTGTCATAATTATAGCTGTTTTATGCATGCAATTATCATTGATATATCCATCGAGTTGACAGCGGTAGTTAAAAACATCATTGTTTGAATGATCATTATACAAAGCCTGAATGGAATACTGAACACAGGTTACAGAAACATTACTGAGAAAGATGCAAAGGCCAAAACAGATACATAGATAAATAGATAGGTGTGGATAGATAAAGTCAGGTGTTCTTAAAGTTCAGATATCCTACTAGACAGCTAATATTATAGTCTCTGCCTTACATAGTGATTATGGCTGCACAGGGAAATGAGATAGACAATATAATGATAATTGCAGAACTCACTGTAGCTACACCTACTACGACACAGGGGATAGGCTCTACAGGGTGTATGTAGCCGGCTTCACTGGGCCCATGGCTCTTTAGAAGACAGGCAGGGAGGAAGTCCCTAGGTGGCGCCCACATGCTAGGTGGCGCCCCAGTAGTCTGAGCAGACCTTACGTATGTCTGTGCTAATCTCTGGGTGTTACATATGTGTAATATCTTGGGCCTAGGGAGTGGCTGGTTCTTGCTTCAAAATAATACGAAGTGGATGATAGTGAGGTCTGAGCAAACTGATTCACAATATGTGCACTTTACGATAATAGTTACTAAGACAAAGACCAGTGACAAAGATGCGGGCACATTCACAGCAAGACAAAGCATAAAAGAAGACAGAACAAAGCATGGGGGACCCTGGGCAAATCAGGGCAGCAGTGTAAATTAGACCTCAAAGTAAAACTAACAATATTGTCACAATACTACAGTGTGTTAATCTCTCTGCATCACAATGCAACAAAGAATGGGGGCCCTGGGCAAAACCAAGGCAGCAGTGTAAATTAGACCAGTCTGGGCCCTTCCCCATCTGCCCTGAGGACAGACGACGCCCCTAGGGGGCCAAGCAGCTTGCCCACGGAGCTGCATGTACGATGATAATATCATAGACCTCCTCACCTCTGCCATTCTTGCTTGCATCTTGGGAGGCCGTCAGCCGCTGCGGGCCTCTCCCTCGGCTGCAGGGAGGAGAGATGTATACAATGATTATTACTATTGCAGAGGTCATACTCAGACATGGCTACGTCCGGGCCCCCCTCTCTCTGTCTTGAGACACAGGGTAAGGGACTTGCGGCTGCTGAATGGACTGAAGTTGGGGGCGTGGCAGGGCCCCTCCCACCCTGCCTGCCTCCAGACAGACGGACCAGCATGGCTGGCCACTCTGATGAAGATAGCAGGCCTGCTACCTGGGCCATTCTGGACGGCCACGATTAAGGTAGCAGGCCTGCTATACCTGGGCTATTTTTAACATGGTACGTACCTGGGCCATACGTACTTGACAGCTGCTCAGCGGCACAGGCTCTATAGCCGTCCCTCCTCTCCTCTCTCGGCTGCAGGGGAGGAAAGATCAGAGCCATCATAACAGACAATAATGGTCTACAATTGCAGAGGTCAAACCCAGAGAGGGGATAATGCCATAAGGTCAAAGTCAGACAGGGGGCAGGGGGACATGAATGCATTAATAGCGCCACCCTCTAGTAGCGTGATTGACAGCAGTGTGACACTGGGCAACTGGGTTGGGTTGAATGATGAGCACAAGGAATTTGGGAATATGGATGTTGATGTGGAGGACGAGGTACTGCAGGAAGACGACCCCTTTGACAGTGTGGAGCCAGACAATGTGGAAGTGGAGGAATGTTCTGGGAACGAGGGTGCCACCATGGAGCGATGGTACCATCTGGCAGCACTGGTATTTTGGCCGCATGCAAAATCAGTGAACATCGAGTTTGAGGCACTTCTCCAGTCGGGCATCGATCAGTAGCGCTGTGAGGAAGCTGCAAGCAAACATCACAGCGTGTACTGCTGGGAGCATAGAGATGCAGGAGTGCCACAAGATGGTTCGTCTTCTTGTGAAGCACCTTGAAAAACATTCCAATGCATCGTACTACTGTGGAGGGTACGGATACTGTGTTGCCAGCATGCTTACAGTTGTCCAGAGCTGTGATGACCTCATACTTTACATCGAATACCTCGCAGTGGTCACCAGGAAAGGGTTTGGTGCTGCGATTGCCGAAAGCCTTCTGCTCGGCTGTGAGCATTTAGGTTGGGTGGCGTTGCATGACACCTTGTGTGCCATGCTGCAGCACAATGTGAACAAGCCACTGAAAGAATGTGTTTCTTTTATGGTCAAATTCTGTCAAGTGAATGGCGAAATTGGGAGGTGCCATGGGCATTTGAAAAGGATGTGACTAGGCTTCAAACTTACCCTAGGCCTATACAGCCCCCTCAAAACGTTTTTGGTGGGCTGTTTGGACTTTTGCAAATGTGCCATTAAACACCTCTGAAGACATTAAATTTCAGCTGTTTACACAAAATTTGCACATTATAAAATTATACAGCTATAAGTATACATCATACATCTGTATAATGACAATCTTTGCGTACCTTGCTGCTTCTTTGAGCGCACATTGAATGAGGTGGTGCATTTGAAGCATTTTGTCAAGCTGCAGAAGTAACAACAACACAATAAAGCATTACAGATGTAGGTAGTAGTTTGGAGGTACATGCATTTAACTACCTAACCTCATTCCCAGGTGTACGAAATAAGCCAGTTGAACGCAAGCAAGTGTTCACGGAATGCGTGAGATCACCCGTCCGTGACGTCATCAAGTTGTATTACGTGGGTGCAATGAAAACACCCGTGATCTTGCATCATATCCGTACCATCAGTCTGACAGTCAGCAGCATGAATATGGAAACCAGTGGCAGAGCTAAGACGTGTTCCCGCACTAAACTCAGTCCCCAGCAGCTGCAGTCACTGTTAGAATCATACGGAAAGGACCGATATCTCTCACAAGAAACTAAAGCGCTGCTCGTGGCCAAGACAGGGCTCCATATGAAGGTCATTTTGCGGTGGTTCAGGAACATGATGCATGTATTGTATGCTATTACTCTTGTTGGCCGTGGTGGCTGCTTCAGGCTAGGGCCTCGCCTTTGGCTGTAACAACAACACAACTATAATTATACAGCTATAATTATACATCATACATCTGTATAATGTCAATCTTTGCGTACCTTGCTGCTTCTTTGAGCGCACATTGAATGAGGTGGTGCATTTGAACCATTTTGTCAAGCTGCAGAAGTAACAACAACACAATAAAGCATTACAGATGTAGGTAGTAGTTTGGAGGTACATGCATTTAACTACCTAATCTCATTCCCAGGTGTACGAAATAAGCCAGTTGAACGCAAGCAAAAGTGTTCACGGAATGCGTGAGATCACCCCCAGTTGCTCTGTTGCGGCCACGTTAAGTCACTCATGATTGCAGTGAATGGCGAAATTGGGAGGTGCCATGGGCACAATTTCGGATAACGTGCAATTTCGGATTACGTCATTTTTGAGATGGCAACGTTCGTTCCTGGGGCTAGCCGCTAGTCTTCGCTGCTGGCTCCGCCATGTTAGACAGTTCTCGCTTTTTAGTTTTACGTTACGCACGTGACGTCAAAATGTTCACGTGAGCGTTCACAAAATTTGTTGCAAATTTGGCATCATATCGGCCGTCTCTATTCGGTGGACTGGACTCGGGACTGGACTCGGGACTGGACTGTGGGACTGGACTCACAGAAAGTTGCGCTCATCATTTTGAAGCATCAAACGCTACTAAAATACTTACATGACATGAATGGCATTCGGGGTAGCCGACCATGACTCGATATCAGCCGTTCCATCAGCCCTTTCTGTCAGAGCGCGTGCGCCAACGATGCACTGAATCGGCTCGTTCCCAGACTGAAATGGTCTGGGGACAAGAACAATGAATAATTATTATAGGCCTACAGCACGAAAGCAGGAACGGAAGCGCCAGCCAATCTTGGCAGGAGCATGCATAGAAACAGTTCAAGAAGCTGCAAAATGGTTGTAACACTTGGTATACGAGAGTTTGCTAGCAATGACCGCCATGTGTTCCTCGAAGTCGTCGTCAGATCATGGACGAATTCGCACCGAAACGAACGGTCGAGCTGGTTTTGCATGGTAGGACCACGGCAGGCTGTCTACATGGTGACAGCTGTGTTGGTACACCTCGCGTACTTGGTAAGCTATTATCTACGGTGGTAGCTATATAGTGCCGTTCCGCAATTTCCTGTTTTCTGGCCTTCAGAAATGACGAGCGCAACTTTCTGTGAGTCCAGTCCCGAGTCCAGTCCACCGAATAGAGACGGCCCATCATATCCGCATACGCGTACCATCAGTCAGTATGGAAAGCAGCATAGAGCCTAAGACGCGTACAAAAATAAATTCCCACCAAACGCTACTGTTGGAATCATACAAAAGGGACCGGTTTCCGCATTCATGTCCCCCCTACATGTAGCTGCATGCCCCCTGTCCGACTTTGACCTTATGGCATTATCCCCCGTCTGAGTTTGACCTCTGCAATTGTAGACCATTATTATTGTCTGTTATGATGGCTCTGATCTCTCCTCCCCTGCAGCCGAGAAGACAGGGACGGCCGGGTGCAGTCCCGCGCTGAGCAGCTGTCAAGAATGGCCCAGGTAAGGACGTCTATGGTATCATCATACATGCTTGTCCGTGGGCAAGCTGCTTGGCCCCCTAGTGGCGTCAGTCCTCAGGGCAGAGGGGGTGGGGCCTAGACTGGTCTAATTTACACTGCTGCCTTGGTTTTGCCCAGGGCCCCCATTCTTTGTTGCATTGTCATGCATAGAGATTAACACACTGTAGTATTGTGACAATATTGTTAGTTTTACTTTGAGGTCTAATTTACACTGCTGCCTTGCTCAGGGCCCCCCATGCTTTTGTCCCCATGCTTCTGTGCATAGAGATAAACACACTGTAATGTTGTGACAATATTATTACTTTTACTTTGAGGTCTAATTTACACTGCTGCCCTGATTTGCCCAGGGTCCCCCATGCTTTGTTCTGTCTTCTTTTATGCTTTGTCTTGCTGTGAATGTGCCCGCATCTTTGTCACTGGTCTTTGTCTAAGTAACTATTATCGTAAAGTGCACATATTGTGAATCAGTTTGCTCACTATCATTCACTTCGTATTATTTTGAAGCAAGAACCAGCCACTCCCTAGGCCCAAGATATTACACATATGTAACACCCAGAGATTAGCACAGACATACGTAAGGTCTGCTCAGACTACTGGGGCGCCACCTAGCATGTGGGCGCCACCTAGGGACTTCCTCCCTGCCTGTCTTCTAAAGAGCCATGGGCCCAGTGAAGCCGGCTACATACATCCTGAAGAGCCTATCCCCTGTGTCGTAGTAGGTGTACAGTGAGTTCTGCAATTATCATTATATTGTCTATCTCATTTCCCTGTGCAGCCATAATCACTATGTAAGGCAGAGACTATAATATTAGCTATCTAGTAGGATATCTGAACTCTAAGAACACCTGACTTTATCTATCCACATCTATCTATTTATCTATGAATCTGTTTTGGCCTTTGCATCTTTCTCAGTAATGTTTCTGTAACCTGTGTTCAGTATTCCATTCAGTCTTTGTATAATGATCATTCAAACAATGATGTTTTTAACTACCGCTGTCAACTCGATGGATATATCAATGATAATTGCATGCATAAAACAGCTATAATTATGACACTGCGACTTGCCAAATGCATGCCGAAGGATAGCACTGGGACTTCACAATGCCCCTCCATAATGCTTCCTTGAACATACAATTGGCCAGAAGGCAGTATCTGCCTGTAAGAGCACAACAGAAGGATTAAGGGAGCTATCGTTGGGTACGTGTTCATACAATATTGAGCGTGGGCGTATCCAAAGAGAGAGATATGCAGTGTAAACCAGCTACCCGTTCGCCAAAATGCACACAAAATATATATATCTGTATAAAATGAGATGACAAACACAGCTGAACTGCACAAGAATCATATCTTTTTCTCCTTTCATACGGGGTAAACAGTTTATAACCAATTAATGACGTCACAAACATATAGCGTACGTACTGAAGCACGTACTGCAGCACGTAGCAGGCAAATGCCAGCTACCCGGTCACCAGAATGCACAGAAAGTATAGATATTTATATAAAATGGGACTAAAAACACAGCTGAATTGCAAAAGAATCTTATGATACTTCAGGTGATACTCCAGGTAGTATTAGAAGGGAGCTCCTCGGCATCGAGCCCCACCCACCAGCCATGACGTCATTCGTGGATCATGGAGTATATTTAAGTCGCTGTAATTTCTATTTTGCATTGAACTACTGCGATCCGAATGGCTACTACTACTACTACTACTACTACTGTTGCAACTGTGAAGCTGGGTAGCAAAGACCTCTGCAGTTACCGTGAAGGCGAAGAAATCTACGTTCTCTACAGCCAACTACTGCACGAGTTCCAACTCGGAAATAACACCAGCCCCTCAACTCTGCAGCGAAAAAAGAACAAGGTGGTGAGCAGTGACCAGTTCTGCGCAAGGTCTGCTTTAATTTGCCTAAAGGAAGCAGTGTTGGGTGTTGATATGCTTTTCCAACTATTCAGGAGGAACGCAACCTGCGGCCAGGCACTATTTCGGGATACTGTCAGGCCTTCACAAGAGGTCTCAAGTATCTTGCCACAATATTGACAGATGTGGATGTGAAGGAGATGCTTGACTCTGTGAGGGAGCTCACTAATGACTACCAAAAGAAAGCATCGAAAGAACGACCCACTTGGCAACAACTCAGTGCAGCCAACAAGTGGCTTCACTGGGAAGAGGTGCTGGAGGTAGTGAAGGTACAGAACCAGGCAATGGAATCAGAGGGTTAGGGTTAGGGTTAGGGTTAGGGTGACTCCTTCCAGGCCAGCAGGAAGTACAATCTCGTTGATGTTTGCGGAAGTAGGTGCGGCTAGGCTAGAAGGATATGTGACGTAATTAGAATCTTGAAGTAGAGTATAATTATAAGTGTAGATGCAGCAAGACCCTATATAGGCTGTTAGGTACGCAGCAAGACCATAGGCTGTTAGGTACGCAGCAAGACAATAAAGACTTTGAGCTCACCAGGTATTTGTGACTTGTTCTCAAGAGTCGTCCTCCCACGTGCGCCGTCCGTTACGTGGCGAGCTGCCTTTTGCAGCACGATGGGTCCTCAGCTAAGCCATGCAAACCACGCGTGGAGGCTCAGAGCTCTCAGCTCAAGCTTTCACAAGTTCCAGCCGCAGCCTAACTGAACTCGTTCTCAGACTAACATGAGCTTCTCAGACCAGCCTGGAACCAAAAGTCCTTGGGCACGTGCTTAGATCTTTGAAGTTTGAACATCAAAGTGTGCTCACGAGACCAAATAGCCTCGGTCCGAATTCCAGGCCGGTCTGAGAGAAGCTCATGTTAGTCTGAGAACCAGTTTAGTTAGCAGTATATTTAGGCTTGTAGCTTGAGCTCTGAGCCTCCACGCGAGTTTTGCGTGGTAGGCCTAGCGTACTCATGTCAAGTCCCATCCTGCTGTCCAGAATTAACTGGGATAACTGTAAGTAAACTGTTTACTTTGTCTGAGGTATTTCTTTTTCTCAATCTGGGAAAGACTAGTACCAGGTGTATCTCATCCCGCACGAGATAGCTTTCCTCGCCTTTTCAGCTTGGAGCAATACCCCCGAGAATGCAAGGAATTCCAATTATCTCGTCCAGTACAACCATACTTAAGATTTTGAATTTAACGAGAAATATAAACTGCTTACCCCGGCCATACTAACTCCGAAGATAGAAGCGTTTTTGCTGAGCTACTTATATGTATCTGTAGGCCATATTGGGGGATGCTGTTCTGGCATATGCACTAGTTTCACAGTGCTTTGGCCGAAGAGCAGTAAGGCGAAAAGTTTGGTGCACTTTTGACCACACCCCTTTGGCGGGAAATTCGAATTTCGACCTCCCTAGCAACCGCTCTTGCTTTCTCCAGACCTCGGTAAACCGCTCTGCTGTCCTCAAATCGACTCAGTATGGATGTATTTATGCATGGCAAAGGCCTGCAACAGCATGGGGAGGTCCAAGCAATTACAAAACAAGAGCTTCTAATACCTGAGACCATAAGCCTTTATGTCCATGTGTTTATTATACATGACTGTTGACATGATTTTATTATGTCTGAGTAGGAATATACGATTGTCTGTTACGATGGCTCTTATCTCTCCTCCCCTGCAGCCGAGACACGGACGGGCAGAGTGCCGCTGAGCAGCTGTCAAGAATGGCCCTGGTAAGGATGCCAAAGATAGGCCTCCCCATTGGCCCAGCTAGCAGGCCTGCTAGGTCATTCGTGGCCGCCAAGAATGGCCCAGCTAGCAGGCCTGCTGTCTCGGTCAGAGTAGCCAGCCACGCTGGTCCATTTGTCTGGAGGCGGGCAGGGGGGGAGGGGCCCTGCCACGCCCCCAACTTCAGTGCATTCAGTGGCCGCATGCCCCCTGCCTGTCTTGAGAGCCTGACCTCGGCGGGGACAAGCAGCTTGTCCCCTTCTAGCGCCTGTCTCAAGACAGGCGCTAGAGGGTGGCGCTATTAATGCATTCTTGTCCCCCTGCCCCCTGCTCTGACTTTGACCTTATGGCATTATCCCCTGTCTGGGTTTGACCTCTGCAATTGTAGACCATTATTGTCTGTTATGATGGCTGCATGGTATGGACGCCAGGTATGTCACGGAGCGTATTGGCAGTCCCCAGACGCTTGTGGTGACCAAGACACGCACTATGGTCGAACGTCAGAAGGAGCAGCGCAAGAGAGACCTCCAGACGCTGGCACAGCTCCGTGCACGTGCGTAGCTGCTGTTGATCACTGAAGACACTCGGCGCTCCTTCAGCTTGACAGAATTTGACCATAAAAGAAACACATTCTTTCAGTGGCTTGTTCACATTGTGCTGCAGCATGGCACACAAGGTGTCATGCAACGCCACCCAACCTAAATGCTCACAGCCGAGCAGAAGGCTTTCGGCAATCGCAGCACCAAACCCTTTCCTGGTGACCACTGCGAGGTATTCGATGTAAAGTTGGAGGTCATCACAGCTCTGGACAACTGTAAGCATGCTGGCAACACAGTATCCGTACCCTCCACAGTAGTACGATGCATTGGAATGTTTTTCAAGGTGCTTCACAAGAAGACGAACCATCTTGTGGCACTCCTGCATCTCTATGCTCCCAGCAGTACACGCTGTGATGTTTGCTTGCAGCTTCCTCACAGCGCTACTGATCGATGCCCGACTGGAGAAGTGCCTCAAACTCGATGTTCACTGATTTTGCATGCGGCCAAAATACCAGTGCTGCCAGATGGTACCATCGCTCCATGGTGGCACCCTCGTTCCCAGAACATTCCTCCACTTCCACATTGTCTGGCTCCACACTGTCAAAGGGGTCGTCTTCCTGCAGTACCTCGTCCTCCACATCAACATCCATATTCCCAAATTCCTTGTGCTCATCATTCAACCCAACCCAGTTGCCCAGTGTCACACTGCTGTCAATCACGCTACTAGAGGGTGGCGCTATTAATGCATTCATGTCCCCCTGCCCCCTGTCTGACTTTGACCTTATGGCATTATCCCCTCTCTGGGTTTGACCTCTGCAATTGTAGACCATTATTGTCTGTTATGATGGCTCTGATCTCTCCTCCCCTGCAGCCGAGAGAGGAGAGGAGGGACGGCTATAGAGCCTGTGCCGCTGAGCAGCTGTCAAGTACGTATGGCCCAGGTACGTACCATGTTAAAAATAGCCCAGGTATAGCAGGCCTGCTACCTTAATCGTGGCCGTCCAGAATGGCCCAGGTAGCAGGCCTGCTATCTTCATCAGAGTGGCCAGCCATGCTGGTCCGTCTGTCTGGAGGCAGGCAGGGTGGGAGGGGCCCTGCCACGCCCCCAACTTCAGTCCATTCAGCAGCCGCAAGTCCCTTACCCTGTGTCTCAAGACAGAGAGAGGGGGGCCCGGACGTAGCCATGTCTGAGTATGACCTCTGCAATAGTAATAATCATTGTATACATCTCTCCTCCCTGCAGCCGAGGGAGAGGCCCGCAGCGGCTGACGGCCTCCCAAGATGCAAGCAAGAATGGCAGAGGTGAGGAGGTCTATGATATTATCATCGTACATGCAGCTCCGTGGGCAAGCTGCTTGGCCCCCTAGGGGCGTCGTCTGTCCTCAACGCAGGCGGTGGGGGAGGGGAGGAGGGGGCAATGCCACGCCCCCCTTCAAGCCATTGACCAGCCGCATATCTCCCCCTCCCTGTCTGTCTTGAGATCTGCTTGTCCGCGGGCAAGCTGCTTGTCCCCCCTCATTTATGTCTCAAGACAGAGAGAGGGGAGCCCGGACGTAGCCATGTCTGAGTATGACCTCTGCAATAGTAATAATCATTGTATACATCTCTCCTCCCTGCAGCCGAGGGAGAGGCCCGCAGCGGCTGACAGCCTCCCAAGATGCAAGCAAGAATGGCAGAGGTGAGGAGGTCTATGATATTATCATCATACATGCAGCTCCGTGGGCAAGCTGCTTGGCCCCCTAGGGGCGTCGTCTGTCCTCAAGGCAGGCAGTGGGGGAGGGCAAAGCCACGCCCCCCTTCAAGCCATTGACCAGCCGCATATCTCCCCCTCCCTGTCTGTCTTGAGATCTGCTTGTCCGCGGGCAAGCTGCTTGTCCCCCCTCATCTATGTCTCAAGACAGAGAGAGGGGGGCCCGGACGTAGCCATGTCTGAGTATGACCTCTGCAATAGTAATAATCATTGTATACATCTCTCCTCCCTGCAGCCGAGGGAGAGGCCCGCAGCGGCTGACGGCCTCCCAAGATGCAAGCAAGAATGGCAGAGGTGAGGAGGTCTATGATATTATCATCATACATGCTGCTCCGTGGGCAAGCTGCTTGGCCCCCTAAGGGCGTCGTCTGTCCTCAGGGCAGAGGGGGAAGGGCCCAGACTGGTCTAATTTACACTGCTGCCTTGGTTTTGCCCAGGGCCCCCATTCTTTGTTGCATTGTGATGCAGAGAGATTAACACACTGTAGTATTGTGACAATATTGTTAGTTTTACTTTGAGGTCTAATTTACACTGCTGCCTTGATTTGCCCAGGGTCCCCAATGCTTTGTTCTGTCTTCTTTTATGCTTTGTCTTGTTGTGAATGTGCCCGCATCTTTGTCACTGGTCTTTGTTTAAGTAACTATTATCGTAAAGTGCACATATTGTGAATCAGTTTGCTCAGACCTCACTATCATCCACTTCGTATTATTTTGAAGCAAGAACCAGCCACTCCCTAGGCCCAAGATATTACACATATGTAACACCCAGAGATTAGCACAGACATACGTAAGGTCTGCTCAGACTACTGGGGCGCCACCTAGCATGTGGGCGCCACCTAGGGACTTCCTCCCTGCCTGTCTTCTAAAGAGCCATGGGCCCAGTGAAGCCGGCTACATACACCCTGCAGAGCCTATCCCCTGTGTCGTAGTAGGTGTACAGTGAGTTCTGCAATTATCATTATATTGTCTATCTCATTTCCCTGTGCAGCCATAATCACTATGTAAGGCAGAGACTATAATATTAGCTATCTAGTAGGATATCTGAACTCTAAGAACACCTGACTTTATCTATCCACACCTATCTATTTATCTATGTATCTGTTTTGGCCTTTGCATCTTTCTCAGTAATGTTTCTGTAACCTGTGTTCAGTATTCCATTCAGGCTTTGTATAATGATCATTCAAACAATGATGTTTTTAACTACCGCTGTCAACTCGATGGATATATCAATGATAATTGCATGCATAAAACAGCTATAATTATGACACTGCGACTTGCCAAATGCATGCCGAAGGATAGCACTGGGACTTCACAATGCCCCTCCATAATGCTTCCTTGAACATACAATTGGCCAGAAGGCAGTATCTGCCTGTAAGAGCACAACAGAAGGATTAAGGGAGCTATCGTTGGGTACGTGTTCATACAATATTGAGCGTGGGCGTATCCAAAGAGAGAGATATGCAGTGTAAACCAGCTACCCGTTCGCCAAAATGCACACAAAATATATATATCTGTATAAAATGAGATGACAAACACAGCTGAACTGCACAAGAATCATATCTTTTTCTCCTTTCATACGGGGTAAACAGTTTATAACCAATTAATGACGTCACAAACATATAGCGTACGTACTGAAGCACGTACTGCAGCACGTAGCAGGCAAATGCCAGCTACCCGGTCACCAGAATGCACAGAAAGTATAGATATTTATATAAAATGGGACTAAAAACACAGCTGAATTGCAAAAGAATCTTATGATACTTCAGGTGATACTCCAGGTAGTATTAGAAGGGAGCTCCTCGGCATCGAGCCCCACCCACCAGCCATGACGTCATTCGTGGATCATGGAGTATATTTAAGTCGCTGTAATTTCTATTTTGCATTGAACTACTGCGATCCGAATGGCTACTACTACTACTACTACTACTACTTTTGCAACTGTGAAGCTGGGTAGCAAAGACCTCTGCAGTTACCGTGAAGGCGAAGAAATCTACGTTCTCTACAGCCAACTACTGCACGAGTTCCAACTCGGAAATAGCACCAGCCCCTCAACTCTGCAGCGAAAAAAGAACAAGGTGGTGAGCAGTGACCAGTTCTGCGCAAGGTCTGCTTTAATTTGCCTAAAGGAAGCAGGAGTAGTGAAGAAAGAAGCAAAGAAGGTTGCAGTGCTTACAGTAGCACAGGCTATCGAACTGTTGAAGTTATTCGAAATCTACGTACCAGACTTTGAGCAACAGCAGCCAGAAGATAGCACACCAGAGCCAGCAACTGCAACATGCCCCGAGGATGTGAGTGACTGGGAGCCACAGGAGGAGAGTGGCTGTTTGCAGCAACCACCAACTCCCGCACCAGCAGCAACAATTTGGGAAGAAACCTCCTTGACTGAAACAGTCGATGAAACGTTCACCGAACCGCCACCATGCAAGTTTGTAAAACTTGCAGCAGACCAGAGGAAGTCAGTAAAGCAACTAGAGCTGTCAGCTAACCCTACCGTTGCTGTTGAAATGCTTGAGCTAAAGAGATTTTGGACCGCTGAAACTAACCACAAGAGGAGATGCAAGGCAATCTCACATGATACATTCACGAAAACCAGAGAAAGGCTACAATGTGAGTGTGTAAATTGTTCTGCCACTGTTAGCTATAGTTAGTTAGTTGAATATGCAGGAAATGTCCCTTCAGCCCAATTTTTTATGTCTTGTTCTCAATGCAGCATTCCTTGGATTTGTGGAGAAGATGGGCCAAGATCCATCCCTCAAATATGGTGTGATATCAGCGTCAAAAACCAATATCCCGGATGCAATCGTTCGAAACTTCATGCAAGCGTTCGTAACTTCATGCAAGCGTTCGTAACTTCATGCAAGCGGTTCAAAAATTTCATGCAAGCGGTCCAAAACTTTATGCAAACGGTCCAAAACTTTATGCAAGCGGTCCAAAACTTTATGCAAGCCTTCGTAACTTCATGCAAGCGGTCTAAAACTTTATGCAAGCGTTCGTAACTTCATGCAAGCGTTCGTAACTTCATGCAAGCGGTCCAAAACTTTATTCAAGCGGTCAAAAAGAAATACAAGCGGCTTGAAAGGGTGTCGGACTTCTGTCTCGTTCCCAATCGGATTGGAATTGGGATCTAGGCAGTAGGTAACAAGTGTGGCGGAGTTACATGAAGCAATTGCCGGCTGATTCAGCGCATTGTTCGTCCTACCAAATAAGCAGAGACCCTTGCAATTTAGATCTCCTTATCTACCAGGTTTCTAAACTGCTAGGAATACTGATAGCAGTCACGTACTGCAGTGACCATTGAAGTGCTGTTGGGCAAAGTTTGACTTTACTTGAAGAACTTCAAAGTTCATCCTCCCTAACTAGTGTGGAGGGCTATGTAGCACAACTATCTTCTGGGAATGGCAGGGGTCGTCCAAGATTGTGTATAACCAAGGAGCAGATTGAATACCTACTCAGCGGCGTATTGGGTTTAGTTGCTCTAAGGTGGCTGATGTGATTAGAGTGAGCTTGAGCACAATAAGGAGGAGGATGACTGAGTATGGACTCACAGTGCATGCCTTATATTCTACTATCAGTGACAGGGAATTGGATGACCTCGCTGAGCAAATAAAACAACTGTGGATATCGCATGATGCAAGGACACTTGTTGCGTCAAGGCCATGGGATCCCACATGCCCGCATCAGGAACTGTCTTCATAGAATTGATCCTGACGGTGTTGCAATTAGATGGGCTACAACCGTTCAGAGACGGAAATACACCGTACCTTCACCTCTAACCCTTTGGCATATTGATGGCAACCATAAATTAATCAGGTTAGCAAAGTATTAATGTGCTTAACTGTGCACATCTCTTTGATCGATTTCGTTTTGTTTTTCAGGTGGAGACTGGTGGTGCATGGTGGAGTAGATGGATTCTCCAGGATACCTGTTTTTCTTAAGTGTTCAGACAACATCCGTGCAAGTACGGTCTTTCAAGATTTCATAGAAGCAGTTATAGGTGGTATGGCCTTCCATCACGAGTGAGATGTAATCAGGGTGGAGAAAATGTGGATGTATCCCTGTTTATGTTAATGCATGAACTTCGTGGTCCAGGGCGTGGATCAGTGATAGTAGGCAAGAGTGTACACAACCAGCGAATTGAAAGACTGTGGAGGGATGTCTATCAGGGTGTACTTGGCCTCTATCGTGATCTGTTCTCTCACCTTGAGTCCAGTAGGATGCTGGATCCCAACAATGATCTTCACCTGTTCTGCCTTCATTACGTATTCATTCCCCACATCAACGCTCACCTAGACGCTTGGAAGGTTGCATGGATCAAACATCCCATGAGGTCTGAGCATAATCTGTCTCCAGAACAGTTATGGACAGCAGGCCTTAACAGCATGGCAGGCTCTTCCTCACGCATTGCTAGTGAAGTATTTGAGAATATGTCAGAGGTAAGAAGTACCATAATTTTTATGTGTGATTTGGCCCTACATGCGACATCAAGTAGACCATGAGCTCGAGGCATTGCGCATGTTATGCGTGTCTCTGGGTAATACCCATATAGCCTAGAAAACCATTCAGTGGGAATGGTGCATGCATGCATAATGTTCTACTTGATTTGCTAGTCACGCACACCCCCACAGAGGTCTGGTGTTTTGAGTGAGCATTCTTGTCACCATAACATAATATTATGGAATTTGAGATTGCCAATGAAATCAACGAGGTCACACGTAATAATTATTGTGGGATATGTCACCGATCGATCCAGGAATCAGTTTAAACAGCTCATAAACAAAGGATTTTATTTCGTTGCCATCTCCAACGCTGAAAAAGAACGGTTTTACAGCAATATCAGGATAATGAAGAAGTCCACCGCACTTTGGGTTCGCAGCCGATGTTTTGGGGGTTAGTGGACATCGCTGACTACTTGAAGGTAGGGCTACGCGACATATAGTACAGAATGGAAATTTCTCTCATAAATTGCTTTCTTAGTGCAATCAGCGCTTCATTACACCTACGTTGGACACACCTCTGTGACAAAAAATGCAACTCAACCCACCAGACATTCTCCGCCGATGCATGTGGGCATCTGGGCATGAGACCAGTGATTTTTGCTTCCTTCATGTACATGTATATAATATCATTGCATATAGACTCGGTGAAGCTGAGCACTATGGCATTGACTGGGGGGGACCAGTGCCTTGTGGAGACTTGGAGACAGTGATTGTTCCAGAAACAAACTGCCCTTTGACATGCATGAATTACAATCTGTTGTATTACCTCTCGCATCAAGCACTGAGTATGGAGTTGATTTGTATACTAGAACTCTACAGTTTGTTAGCAGGAAATTAGATTAACATTCATTGTTGCAGCCCTAATGATCAAAGCTATAGGATATTAAGGAACGATACTGATTTTGATTGGCAGAGATTATAATGACTTGATGATCGGTTCAAAACTGATGATACAATGATTGAAGACCACTAAGATAAGTAATACTATGGGTTAACGCAACAAGATACACTGTAGGGCAGTACCAAAACGGGAGTTTAATGCCGCTTGCAGTTTTGGCGCTTGCATAAAGTTTTGGACCGCTTGCATAAAGTTTTGGACCGCTTGCATAAAGTTTTGGATCGCTTGCATGAAGTTACGAACGCTTGCATGAAGTTACGAACGCTTGCATGAAGTTACGAAGGCTTGCATAAAGTTTTGGACCGCTTGCATAAAGTTTTGGAACCGCTTGCATAAAGTTTTGGACCACTTGCATGAAATTTTTGAACCGCTTGCATGAAGTTACGAACGCTTGCATGAAGTTACGAACGCTTGCATGAAGTTTCGAACGATTGCATCCGGGATATCGGTTTTTGACACTGATATCACACCATACTGTACATCTTATCAGAATTCTTTCCTGCAACTGTCTTTTACTTTGTAGTTCTCACACTTCGAATCCGTATTGCATCTGCACCTCTGAACTGCTTTGTCATGTTCAGCCAGCTATAGTGATACTTGTAATAATTCAGGGTTGCATGGCACCTTGATGGCAGAACTAGATGCAACTTCACTTGTTGCATTCAAAGTCACTTGTGTTGAACTACATGGACACAACTTCAGACCAATTGTGTGGGTATGGAAACCATTTCTCTCCCGCATGCGTAGTTTGTCGTCTGAATACTGGGTACGAATGGAGTCCAGATGGTCATGATGATGTGTGCTTAGTAGCTCTCGTCCTACCAGGAATTTATACTTGAATATCACCTTGTTGCAGGTGTGAGGTCATCAGGTGACTCTCAGCTGGCAGACCACCTGCACTCAAAGTACTGTTCCAGTGAGTTCACAACCACATAACAGTACTGCACTCCAATGAAATGTAATACAAGAAAAGATTGCACTGTAAGTGAAGTATTGCACACGGCCATGAATTGAGTGCAGTACAACACTGAGAGTGTAGTGTTGTATTGCACAATCACTAGGATTCTATTATAGTGGAACCCCTTCCTAGTCTTGTACCCAGGCCTCCACAATTCTCTTCAGTCCCAGCAATACGAGTCATGGTTACAGCATTGCACCTGTAGTGAGCTGATGTGTTGAATTCATGCAGCTTGCTCTTGGAATGTCATGTGCCTCAGGATTTGACGATCAATTTCTTTGCATCAGTATATTATAGTGCATTGGAAATCAGCTTTTCAATTCGTGACTGAGAGGTTGAAAGTGAATGTTGTCAGCTAGACATCACTGAATCTACCATTGAGTCAGCTAGTATATGCCAACAGAAGTGAGGTCTGAGTATATACGATCGAAGCTGATACTTGTACAAAAGCAGTCAATTGTGTTCCTTGTGTGCGTCATAATATTGCTATACCACGTTTCACCGGCAAGCGTTACTGGAAACAAGTCATTGCAAGTCCGGCAGCCTAGCAACACAGTTTATGAGTACCTCTGAGAACAGAACAGGACTGGCTCACAAATACTTTTGGTCGTGTGATGAATAATCATGCTTGGACACACATCCAGTAGTAAGCCACAGCTCAAACTGTTTTGAGCTGTGGCTTACTACTGGACGTGTGTCCAAGCATGGCTATACATCACGCAAACGAAAGCATATTTGTGCAAGTGCCAGAACTGTTATAGCTAGTTATGGCACTAGCACTAGTATGCCCCATGCAGCCTGGCTACCCCACTGGTGTGCTCTCATAGTAGCTAGTACATTGTCACAACCCACCTCCTCCTAAATATTTCACATGGTGAGGCACTGACAGTGTAGACTGAGTTGTGGCTAGTCCTGAGAGCTATACAAACATAAACATGATGCAGTCCAATTGTCCAAACAGTTGCTGTCCGTAACTACTCATCAACTCACTCAGTCTGATCACTGGAAGAACCTGACTCTGGTCCTTAGCTTGGGCTGTATACTCTGTGCAGCTGGTGACTTGAGAGCCCTGTTGATGGTTGTGGGTGGAGTTTCATTACCACTTCCTAGATCCTATAAGGTTCAGAGTACATGGGTCATGTTGACATCTTGTACTCTGTAATCTTACAACACATTACAACATCAGTGCCAGCACAATTGTAATAATTTGGGGCAAGCGTGTTCTAGCACCACATACGTACAAGAGTTTGCTGCATATTCTTTACTTCGTACATTATTGGATGGCCAGGAGGGCCGAATTGATGGCCGGGGGCTACCGTGACACCACGTGCAGTCATGAGCCATGAACAGTCCCAACAAGGACAGAGGCCCGGATACATGGACCTGTTACTTCAATACCTACAGCGATGGGGGCTACCACACAACACTGCATGCCCTGGGCAAGAGCAATTTCATCTGTCGATGCCATCTATGGACAACTGTGCAGCGTGCATGAGAAATGCAGATAGGTCATGTGTGACATCCTGCTAGGTTGCTCCAGCTAGCCTGACTCATAGTCCCTGCGTTGAGCCAGTTTTGTGTGACTCATAGTATTGTGTGGTCAGAGTTGTGCTATTCTCAGTCACATAGTCATGTGCATGCATATGCTCACATTCTGCACACACACTTGCTCATATGCTCACCCCACAATGCAATGCATTCCCCTAGTAACAATTAATGTACCCAGAACCACTTGTGGCATTGAAAGTTTGAGCACATCAGGTTCTCCTCCAGCTGTTGGCTACTAGCTGTAGTGCAACCCTATTGTCAGTTACTCTCATGTACACAGTGAGACAAGTTCCCATGGATCCCACTGTTGACACTTGTTTTTCATGCAGCAGTGATCACAAAGCATGCAGTGACTGTTAGTGACTACTGCTTGTTGTGCTGAAACTAATTTCACCATGGTACATTCAGCTACAGATGTCCACTGTACTCCTAAAGTGAGCACTGCTATTCCACCCTCACTTTAGGTCTGCTACATGAGTCTCATCTGGACGCTATAGTGAACGAGCTGAGTACCGTGAGGGCAAAATAGGAGAAGTTAGGGGAACAACTGGGAATGGACTATGATGACCAGGAAGACATCCGTACTCAGTACTCTAAACCTGCTGACAGCATGAGGGAGTTGATCAAGCAGTGGCTGAAGCAAGACTATCGGGGTGGCAAAGGTCTCTATACCTGGAATTACATTGTTCTTGCTCTGAAGAGTCCTAATGTTGGGGAGTCGCAGCTAGGAGACCATTTGAAGCAAAAATATCTTCCAGGTGAATTATCTGACACATTCACTATTGCTTGCTTTGGTTCGGGATTGAGGTGACCTGAGTGAAGGAATTGTGCTGACATAATAGTAGAATCCTTTGCCAGGAAGAACCGTGGTAATTTGGGGGAACGTACGGGTAACTGGGAAGAAGTTGCTTACACTTGCTGATGCCTCAAGCAAGCTAGGTTCCAATTATACACACCATTCCAGGATTGTACAACACAATGTATTTACTTCAGTATGTGCTCAAAAGGCGAGCAGTTGCTTCTTTCATAACAACCCCTATAGAATTGATCACAAGCTATCACTTTCATTACAGAGCAACTATAGTAGTCCTATTGTCTAAACTAAAAACATGAGTACTAAGTCATCTTACGAAAGTGCAAATGCAAATGGTCTAGTTAGTCTGGTGGCTTATGGCTACAATTCGAAAATATGGGGACGGACTGGATAACAGCATGGTTTTTCTCCCAGATATTCTTAAGGTCATTGTCTTCGAAGGAGCCACAAATCTGAGAGCTTGCAAAAAATTTCTATGTGTATTCCTGTTACATGAATAATTAATGAGTGGAAGCTTTGATTTTTGCAGGCTTCCACAGGGTACGTATAGCATAAGTGTAGGAATGAATTTTGTTAAGGTGAGCCATAGGTAGAAGAGGCGGTGAAGCTGTCAATCAGTGTTGCAGAGGGAGTGTATTTGGGTCTTTGCTGCCCCCCCCCCCCCCCCCCCTTGAAAGATAAGAACTATTGTGTAAATGCAAGACAACTCACTTGTGAAGTCACACTGGAATGCACAGAGATTCTACATACTTCTGCCATTCAATTATAGCTATTAGGATCCACGAAATATCCATATCTACCACAATGATTACAGTATAATCATGCTAACAGGCCATCTGGTGGCCCTATACATTATGTATAGCAAGAAGTAATACTTTGTCAAGAAACATAGCTACTCTTCCAAGAACTCATTATAATTATGCCATGATATAGCAGACTATCAAGGAGTGCTTTCTGAGTGCAGGCATACAAGGAGTGCTTCTTTAAACTGAGCATCAAATGAAAAATTATTGTCATTTTGGCCCTTGTAGACACAAGGTTTTGCACTTTCACCATTTATATAACTCAGATTTGGTGGATCCTATATACCTAAGGATAGGACATAATAAAACATCAAAATAACAGTTACTGTGGCGCTTTTATCCGGAATGTCCCCATGATTTTGTTAAGCTGCATGACTAAGTGTACTGTACTGAAGTGACCCAATGATATTCACAATGTGCTCATTGTGCCTCACACTGAGTACAGCATACAACTCACGCTGATCCTTTCCTGGCTCAGTGGAAGGGAAATTTGGTGTAGAGTATAGACAGTCCCTGCTCAGGACTTGCAACATGGCAGCATGTTCTGAATAGTATAATAGTAGCTGCACACAGTTTGTAACTGTGGGTGTGCTGGGTAGAAAGTAGCAGTAGCTATCTGCTCCCTCACCTTCAGTACTACATCTACATGTTGACTATAGCCACTTGCACTGTGTCCTGCTCTACACCATGTGAAATGAGTTACTGATTTACCTTTACAGTTGCTGCTAGTGGTGCACATAAGATACTGGAAGAAGCCCTCGAGAAAGGTTATGTTGACTGTCACATCTGGAAGGTGCTAGTAGTTGGAGTAGCTGGTAGCGGAAAAACCTCCCTCAAGCATTGCCTTTTTGGAGAAGAGCCTCCTAGCATTCGCTGTAGTACTGCACTAGCTGAAGCTACAATCCAAGCAATTTCACGAGTGATTGTTGGCACGGATCGCACTGGCTGGTTTCGAATCACATATGATCAGCTGATGGAAATGCTTGGTGGAGCTCTTAAGGCTGGCATCCCAATGGACAAAACCAAAGTTTCATCCTCGGACACACCTGCGGCTGTTGCTCACAGTCAACTTCCAAAGATGGATAGCAGTGAGCCACCCAAGCCCTCCAAAAGACATAGTGTTTTAGATAGATTAACTATATCTGGTTTTCTTCAAGAGCTTCTCGAAAAAATGCCACCTCTGCACATGAACCAGCAACACCTGCTGCCACACAAGTTAGTTCCGCAAAGATGGAGCTAGTTCAAGTTGTAGAGAAGTCTAAGGGCTCAAAACGCTTTCTTGAGCTTCAGTGGATCCACTTCATAGACAGTGGAGGACAGCCTCAATTCCACGAGGTTCTGCCAGCCTTCATTAGAAACACGACAGCCACCATGTTCGTGATGAAGCTTTCTGAAAGGCTAGATGAGCATCCGACTATTGAATATTATGATGACAATGGCAAACTCTGTGGTAAGCCTTATCGTTATGCACTTCGTAATGACCAGATGCTGCAGCACTGCATTCGCACAGTGCGGTCACGGCCATCAACAAGGGAGGGGAAGTGTTCAAAAGTTGTTCTAGTTGGTACACATAGGGATCTTGAAGGCTCCAGTTCTGAATCCCGAGCACAGAAGAACAGTAAATTGATCGATATGCTGGCATCATCATTTCAACAGCAGCTGGTTTACTACCGTCCTTTCTCAGAAGTTGTCTTTCCAGTGAATGCAAAGAACCCAGTTGAACAAGATCATGAGGTTTTTGCAATGATTCGTGAGCAAGTGGAGGATAAGACGTGTGCACCTCCTCCCTACAGGGTTCCAATTGGATGGTTCCTGCTAGAGCAAGACATTACAAAGTCAGCAAAGGGAGGTGTAATCAGCAGGAAGAAATGTCTGGCCATTGCTGCCATCCTCAACATCAATGACAAAGCTCTTACAGCTGCACTAGAATACTTCCATGACCTTAACATCTTTCTGTACTATCCCTCTGTCCTCCCAGAAGTAGTCTTTTCCAGCCCCCAAGTGCTACCAGATAAAGTGACGGAATTTGTTCAATTCAGCTTTAGTCTTCAAAGTGATAGTCCACCTCTAGCTGTAGAAGGCATGTGGCTGCAGTTCCGAGACAAGGGCATAGTGACAGTTGATATGTTTCAAGATAAATTATTCTCAGCTCACTACATTCCCGACCTGTTCACTCCAGCAGATCTCATCAAGTTATTCCAAGAGCTTCTCATTATATCTCCACTCTCTACTACCGAGTATTTCATGCCTTCCCTTCTGGAAATGATGAGTGCAGAAGAAGTTAGGAAGCAGCTGCCTCCACCATCCACCTGTGCTGCACCACTCCTCATCCACTTCCCAGCTGGCTGTGCCCAGAATGGTGTGTGCACTAGTAGTATACGTGCTTTCCAAACGTCAATGGAAGGTGGCTTGTGGCCCTAACGGTTCCCCACTTTGCGTCTCTCGCAGCTGCATTTGCTTTCAGCTTCCAGACACACCAGTTACTGTTGTTCTCGTTGACTCATTCAATTTTCTTGAAGTTCATGTGAAAGCTCCTGAAACCGAATACGACAGTGTTTGTCCTCGGATCCGTGAGGCCATATTCAGTGGACTAAAAGCAGCTGCTGATGTCCTGAGATACAACAACTCCACACCTGTACCGGCATTCCTCTGCAAGTGCAGCTCACCTCCACACACAGCCACCCCTGACGTCCAAGGTTGCTACCTGATGTGCACAAAGTGTGCAGAGTACGAACCTCTCACCCAACAACACAGTATCTGGCTGGATCATCTGCAACACCCTGTTGCTGGAGGTACGTAGCTACTAGCTCACAGGCTCACTCTTACATAATTCAGACACTGCCAGTCTTTTACAGCATGTTTTGCAGTTTATGAGTCTCACAGTTTAGTTGTAGGTAGAAAATTAGTAGAACAATATTATGAGTTCACCAACATACTATGTGGAGCTACCTTGTGGCTAATGCAATCCAGCCTGTACTAACTTGTACATACCATGTGATTGCTATACCCATATTGAGCTTTCATTGCATAATATAATTACTGAACTCCATAATAATTAGAAAGGTTATAGCACGATAACTGCATCTGTACCACAAACCAGGTAACTTTCATGCCCAAACCTGTTCATTTTTGAAGGCACCGTAACTTTTGCAATGAGGTGTCCTTTCTGATGTTTCATATCATAGGTGCTGGTCCTGTAGCTCTCACTACTCAGCTGAAGACGTGTCTCATAGCTACAGGTGAGTTGTGCAATGAACGTTTACCTACTTCAAGCAGTGGATCTCATGACTAGTTCTAATCTTTGGTTGCAGATGAAAGGCCAAATTTATTGAAACTTCTAAACTTCCCGGGCAAGAGTGGAAACATCAGTATTCCTAAACAAATTAGCACAAAGTACTTTCTGTTTGGAGTTCTACTTCTAAATGATGAAACCGGAGCTGAAGTGAGTGCAATTGTCACAAAGTATCGGGACGATGCTGTGCAGATTAATCTAGAGATTCTGAGGCTGTGGATTGGAGAAAAAGGCAAGCCTCTCAGCTGGTACACACTGATCGATGTCCTGAAAGCAGTCGAACTAAACACTCTCGCTAGTGACATCCAAGACAATCTTCAGCACTAATTTTACTACTTGAAATTGCTACTGCTGTACTTGCTACTACTGTACAGTAATATCAAGCTGATTGTATTTTTATCATTATTGTTGTGTGAATTATAATTATTGGCATCTGATAGTTTGTAGTGCTAGTCATTTTGCAAAGTCTTTGTGCATCCTTTGTTTCATTTCCGATTGCTACTTTAACTAAAAGTTGCAATTTCATTTTTGTAATGACGTGCTTCGTAATGACAATTTTTTATCCAAATACTGATCATCTGAACGCCATGACTGCTCCTGCATTACTACGATAAAGCTGGCAACACGTGAGCTATACAATCACTACTGTGGAGGGAAAAGGACTCTTTGGCAATCTGAGGTTGAACTAGTATATAGGTCAAAAGGTACTCATGTTTCGCAGCAGGATATTCTCAAGGGGCCTCTGGGATGCTAGGTCAGTGGAATTGAGGCCTCCTTTGCTCCAATGGTTTGTACTATGAGCATCCATTCCCACCCCCTCCCTCTGGCTCATGGACTAGCTGCATGCATGGGACCAAGGATCAGTGATGCAACATAATCCGAGTCTGAAGACACAGCACTCACTCTCCTGCAAGATCACACTGTGGGGATTACCGGGTTACGGGTATATAGCTAGTTGTCATTCACATTACCTTGCATGATCTTGACGTTTATTTAAGGAGAGTAAGTCCTATGGAGATACATAGCTACTATTGTGCCAGGACAATACTGTGAACTGGTAGCCATGTCAATGCACCTTGTGAAATCACAGATTATGACATTATAGCTACAAGCATGTATCACAGCAATCCTACCATAATTAGTCATGATGAAATGCCTCATACTAGCTGAGGGAGGGGCTAAGATTGTAACACAAGAAGCGAGCACAGGAAAAACCACCTGAAGATATGGACAGGACGGGCACCGTAACATCAGAGCTTCTCCGTATTCATACCATCCGCACGCCCGTTGGAGTTCATGGTGGGACCATTTGAAGTTTCATATTTGGCTTCTCCAGTGATTCTCCTGCATAGAGGAGTGACCATAGGTGTGGTCTATGCAGGAAACAACGTAATACCCTAAAGCGAAGTGGTCCCATGACGGACTTGAACGGTGCGTGGATGGTGCAATCACGGCACAACTTTGACAATGACGGTACCCGTCCAGTCCTACCTTCAGCTAGTTTCTCCTGTGGAGATAAGCTCCCAAAGTACTTGAAATTGGCAGAAGCACAAAGGTTTGTCACACGCAAGATACTGTAGCATTACAGGTGTCCATATTGTCAGACAGGAATACAAACTGGAACGTACGGTGGAATGTGTACAGCAGACAGCACCTGTTAACACTGTGTTCTAGTTTCTTTCATATGCCACCCTGCCATACCTCGGGTTAGGCCACCAACTGTGTACGGAACACATCCATTGAAGCTTAGTGCCAATGCCTGTGACTTGGACTCCTACTTACATGAGGATGCATGAATGCAATGCACAGGCAGAGCTGGATATAAGTAGTAAATAGCTACACCGCAGAGACAAACCAGAACAGCTAGTAGCTAAAACACAAACTGTGCCAGACAATATCTTTCATGTGGGGGTACTAAGAAGATACCTCATGTAATCACTGGACTAGACATGGACATGGAATGGTGGATTGGATTATGGACTGGAGTATGGAATAAACATACGTATATAAACACTTTTTTCCGTAGCAATACCCGCCCCCCAAATTTAAAAAGGGTTGCATGATGTCATAATTACCTTTAACAAGGAAGTGCCTGTTGGAATCTAGTTTTGAACACAAGGTTGGACCAGTTTTGAACACAAAATTAATGTCTGCAAAATCAACTGGATTCAATCTTAGAGCAGCCATTTTTTCTAGGAGGGGGGGGGGGGGGGGGGGGGGGGGGGCATGCCTCCAGACCCCCTTACAACAGGTGTGCTTTCCATGCCATCTGCTACTTCTCTCCATGCATCTCCACCCCCCAGCCAAAAAATCCTACATGAAACACTGATGTCCATTCTATCCCTTGGTCCCACGGGACAGGGAACACCTGGTCCATGTACCCTCCATCCCTTCAATAGTGTCCCCCAGCATGGCCTTGTCCAAGCTGTCTGTGGTCCCACCATGACACAGGGGACACAAAGGGACACAATGGACAACCAGTGGTGTCCCCTAGGACTATAAGGGATGTGACAGACATCTTGGACAAGGCTGTACTGGGGGAGACACACATCCCAGCACTACATAGGGGAATAGCATACTACTTGCAATAGCAATAATTGATCACACATGCCAAAACGACCACTACCACTACAGCCGGTTAGACTAGACCTCAAGATACAAGCTGGTTAGACCAGCCAGGCCTGTTTCTCAAGGATTAACGGAAATACAGTCAGTATTCCACCGCCTTATTCAAGATAGCTTTCATCTAGTTCTGGTAACTAGAGGGATGGTCTCAGCCTGTGCTCCCATCTTCCCTCTCACATCTACACACACACACACTCACCCTTCATCTGTCCAATCACCCACGGTGCTCCACTGTAGCTGGACCCACATATGACAGAATCCTCGTCCTTTCTGTGCACGTGTGCATTGGGAATATGTATGTATGTGTGTGTGTGTATGTGTGCATGTGTGTGTGTGTGTGTGCATGTGCATGGTGTGTGTGTGTGTGTGTGTGTGTGTGTGTGTGTGTGTGTGTGTGTGTGTGTGTGTGTGTGTGTGTGTGTGTGTGTGTGTGTGTGTGTGTGTGTGTGTGTGTGCACGTTTAAATTGGTGTTACCAGATAAGGCAGAGCTGATTTTGTGGATCGTGTAAGTTGGGTGGGTCTCACCACTTACCCCCCCCCCCCCCCCCCCCCCCTACCAAACTAGACAACATCTTACCTATTACCACAATGACAGTGAGCTGGGTCTGGGTCTGAAACTACCCTTACTTGGAGGGAGTTGCTTCAGTAACCTGGCCTGGCAACCAAGAATTTAATACAGCTAAGGAAGAAAGCTGGAATACCAAGTACCAGACCTGGACAAGAACACAGTAGCTACACAACTCCAACAGGACACCAGTTGTTTTCCTCAGCAACACCGGCTAAGGGGTATACAATCACTTCACTATACACTAGTGCTGTGATATTGGTCCTGGAATCAACACTGATTATTGGGGGTTGAATAATTGGATTATTGTGGGTTGAATAATTGCCGACTATCCGATTATTGGGTGGAGAAATATGTTGTATGTACTGCTACTTGTTATAATATATGATTTGCTACAAGTTTGAAGTGCTAAACTGTTGCATATGACCATTTTATGTTTGCTTTATTGTGCTCACTAAACAGATTTCAATAATTGATATCTCGATTTTACCTCCAATATATTGGTTAAGATCTCTACATCGATCAATTATTCAATATAATATGGTTATTGGTCACAGCTCTACTAACTACAGTCTAGCAACACCGGCTGAGGGGTATACAATCACTTCACTATACACTGACTGTGACACTATACTGGACTCACCCAAAATTCCTTTTTTGCAGTGCAGGACAGAAGCAAAACATGCTTATTCATTTGCTAAAGCTGCTTGCCTAGCCTTTCCTCGAGTCAGTATAGTAGAGCTAGAGCTAGAGGTGAAAGGTCACGTGCATATAATTTCAATCATGTCAGTCGGGGTGGGGCTGGGCATGCAGACCCATAGTATTTTTCGATTCCCAATCAACACACAGTTCCGTTCTCAGGCTGATCGTTTGCCCTGGATGAGATGGCTGTACCCGCGACGTATGTCAACAACGAGAAGGCGAATGTGACTTCCAAGATCCCGGTTGAACGAGTAAGTTCAGGTAGCCATTCAAACGCACACAACGATATCCTAGATAGCTACATGTAGTTTATCAGGGCTGTCTGTGATATCACTGGACTGGACTAGTGGTCTAGCTGGACGGCATGACTTTCAACCCCAAATACGGTACTCAGAATCCACTGTAGAATTTAAGCTCCTGAACTGCAGCAATCAATTATTTTGCCTCATCACCAACAGAACATATATTATTTCTAGGCAAATAGGTACTCATTGATTGCCGGACTTACACAAGTTGGGGGCAAACATGAGCTGCTTCTATCCAAGTCTGCTACAAGGCAGCTGTTGCTGCTTTCATGTATACTTTATAATTTCATCCATGAAAACGATTTAATTTGAGTCTCATTCCTGTGAGACGTCTGGCGTTGGGCATGGAGTCACCAGTGCGGTTTGCTGGTGCTATTGCCCTTGTATGCTTCTGGTCTCACTACCCTAGCTATCCTTTTGTTGATGCTTCCCGTGAGAGTGCCATTCTCCAGACTGATGTATGCATTATAGGTGTTTAGCTACCATTTATAGTTGTTTAGGTATACTATATGTTTAGCTACCATAATTATATTATACATCTATACTGTGAAAAGTCATCACATGTTCCAGAATAGCACCCTAGGGTGCTACAGTGCATGGTTTCCATGGTAATCTCTGATAAGAAGCCAGGGTTTCCATGGAAACTGACTGGTCTTCGTTCCCAGAAGTTGATTGTCACAATGGTGATTTGTGTCCATTGAAACCCTCAAGGTTAACCACTGTAGCACCCCAGGTTGCTATTCTGGAACAAGCAAATGAGCACCCCAACTTTAACAGTACATTTTCAATCTGTCTCTACTACAGGTGGTGATGTGTGTATTCCATTGAACATTAGTGTATACTGGTGCTTGTCACAGGAATAGTGTTCTGTGGGTATTCCATTGAACATTAGTGTACTGGTGCTTGTCACAGGAATAGTGTTCTGTGGGTATTCCATTGAACATTAGTGTACTGGTGCTTGTCACAGGAATAGTGTTCTGTGGATATTCCATTGAACATTAGTGTACTGGTGCTTGTCACAGGAATAGTGTTTGCCTGATTTCTCCCTTCTCCATTGCCTCAAATGCATGGAGGGAAGACTCAGAAAGAAGAAGGCTGACACCGAGGATTATCCTATGGTTCAAATGAGCCGTGATGTCTGCAGAATTACCACTTGTGACACTGGATTCACTTGCTGATCTGAATGTGCAAGACACATCAGGTCTTGCAAGCCCCACCCCCAGTGCTGACAAGAGATGGTGCTAATCTGAATGGTACAAACGCATCACCAGTAACAGGAGATGAACTTCAGAGAGTTAATTAACAGTGCAGAAGAGAGCACTGCCTTCTAATATTTGTACTCCTTCTCTTGTGACAATTGTCACTAATAAGTTCTGGTGAGGACTTGGTTGAGTTCAACTTCAGTTATTCCGCTCTATACAATTTGATTGCGAAAATCAAGTTCTTGTATATATACAAACCACTTGGGCCTACAATTGCTGCTAGCTAGAGCAAACTTGCTTGTGATGTTATAGGAAATGCAAAAGTGTTTAAATTGGGATTCTTGCAAACATGCCAGGAAGTTCCAGTGGCCTGCACACCAAGTTTCCCAGAATCACAAGTTGCATGCATGCTATCTTTGAGTTGCGCAATGAGTGTTCAACTTAAAGGAGGTCTTTTTGCTTCTCTGTTAGAAATTCCCAGACACTGCAACTAAACCATTTTGTGTTTTGTTGAATTCCCGAACTGAAACCCCATGCAGAGATTCTTTGTTGTGAGGCTTCTCCATAGTTTCCTTGATTTGCAGATCAGCTAGATTTGCAGAAATAGCAACTCCATGCAGAGATGAAGTTGGTGAATAGGCTGATGATGGCAAAAACGGTAAATTCAAGTAGCTGCATGGAAATCACGGTAACTTTAATACTTGAAGGGATCTCAGGCTGGAGGCTGGAGTTACTGTTTCTGCAAATCAAGGACGCACGCTGGTGACGTCAAAGGTAAGTGGATTGCAATTGCACAAGGAGCTCGAGTTTGATGACGTCACTTGTGCAGTGGGGCTGCAGTGACACTCATGCATGCACGGTACCGGGTGCAGAGGCTGATGGCAAAAACGGAAAATTCTATAGTGCTTAATATAACCTAGATATTCAGCAAAACAGGAAAATCTGAAACTTCAGCAAGTTAATTGCTGTTTCTGAATTCACAATGCGTATCTCTGAGCTGAAGTTAAAGTTCTTAATTCAGAATTTCAGGAAACTAGTTTAGTTAGAATTTCTACTGCAGAAAAGCACAATGGCCGATTTTGTACACTCATTGAGTTGCACAGACATGTAATCACAATAATTTCATATTGAATTGATTTCGATGGGGAAAAAGAATGTAAGTATCCATTGATTGATTCTGAATTCCTTGCTCAGTCTGTTGGCTGCATTTCAGTCCAATAAACCCTTTCACTGGAATTGGGTCAGATATGTCCCTGTACAATTTTGTTGAAAGTATTGTACAAATCACTTAGATATCATTGTGTGCTATATACTCCCAGTTGTTGGATGTACACATGCACTACTGAAGGCTTCAGGGCTGGGGGGCGGGGCTGCATGCTTGATATGCCGATGTATTGTAGCAGGAAATCTTCCAGTGGTAGTATACACGTTTATAGCAATCTCTTTACCAACCAATGACTGCAAAAGCCCTCATGAGCTCCCATTAGCCCATAAGAATCTATAGGCGCTATAGTTTATGCACAGGCCCAGAAATCTATTCTGTAAGACTGTCTTATGTAAATGTGGTATAATGACATTGCATGTCACACTAATACAAGTCGTGGAAGCAGACTACAGGGAGTAAGAATAAGCAAGAGTGTATCCAAAGGTGGTGTAATCAATGCACAGTCTAAGTGAGTTGTTTCAGCCGCCCTCCACTTCTGGTGATCAACATCTCTGGAGAGGCTGGTCAGGAGAGGACAGCCGTGGGAGACTAGGAGAGCTGGGGGCACCGGGTCACAACCACCTGGATCCCCTCGTCCATCAGGCAATGACTGATGTTCAACTCCTGCAGTGAAATCACAATCATCGTTACGTGTTCAGCGAAGTACAGTGAACTCCTTTAAGGGGGACATATATAGGCTTCTCAGACTGGTGTCCTCAAGTCATGGTACTTCAGAGTGATTATCCAGTGGAAATGATAATACAGTAAAACTTCTGACAGTGTAGTCTCCGTAATAGAGACACAACATAATAGACCTCTCTATAAAGGATGGTCTTCAATGGTCTCCGAACGAATGTTTCCCTTATAATTCTAGAATCTCTGACAACCTCTATTATACAAAGGACAAAAGTCCTGATTCAATAGTGCCCCCCCCCCCCCCCCCCCTCTCAATGTTGTCTTCATTATAGAGGTCCACTGTATACCTTGACAACAAAAAACGATGAAATGAAATTGCAATTGCCAACAACCATAATAGAAGTGTACACTAAAGAACTAGGGTCAGACATGGTATCACATAGCAACATAATGTTTACCATTTCCAATCCTAGCCATGCGATTACGCCTGCCACCCTTAGAAAATAACGGCAAGGTAACTCATGCCTCAATACTTACGTTGCCACACTACATCGTCCATCCTTGAACGATTCTGTGGATGAAAAACCAGGGCCAGAGGGAAGAGAGTGTCAACATACACACTTACTCTGTGGGCTGCCTGACACACTCCGTATGCATCAGTTCCCTCACAATGGTAGGTGGGGATGGTGGATCTGCAGGGTCCTGGTGTGAGGGGCATGTGTCCACACCTGCCCTATTACTACTACTCACGCAATGATGTGTGTAGGTGCATAATGAGATTCATACCATTCACATACATGAACATAAATTGTGTGGGAAGCCCTTGATGGTTAAAGTACAAGTGGTTGCCAAAGGGCAAAGGTACACTAATTTTGCTTTCAACAAACTTTAAGGTCACATCAGAAGGCTGAAGGGCTTCAGTCCCATCCCATTCCTGAATTCTACACCTAAAGACCAACAGATATAGCAGTCAAATTGATAACAGTCTGGGCAGCCTGTTGATGGCTGACTATTGAAAGCTCGTTAAGAACGGAGTCACAGATGTGCACAGGATGGCTGTGCAGGGGCACCTATGTGCAACATGTCAACCTAGAATTATGCTTACGGCATCGATTAGCTAAGAGACATCCAAACTCCAAAACAAATAATTCAGGAGGTGGTTAAAAGTCAGGACTACTAGCTACTAGTCTCGGTAACAGACCGAACGAACACCAGACCCAACTTCCAGTATTACACATCACGGGGAACATTGAAAATTGGTGGTACAGTCGCAATTTGCGGTTTAAGCTACAAGCCTGTGAACTTTGCTATGGTACAAGAGAGGTATAGCATTGCCTGTTGAAACAGCTACTCTAAATTAGTACTAATAGGACTGGAGATTGCTGTTGCTAGAGACAATGCTGAAGGACAGCTTCATGGGATTTCAGCTATGGTTGAACCAACCTAAAGCAGTGGCAACTTTGTGCGGGGTCAAGATGTAAATTTTGTTTACTAGATCGTAATTACACATTCCATCAGAACATGAACTCTGAATGTGACAGCAGATCCTCCTCCCCTGGAAGTGATCTGCACTGGGTCTGGGACTGCTACTACTAGTCTCGGAATCAGACACTTTGCACGGAGAGGAGGAAGGGTCTGGTCGAGTTGTCCAGATGGAACGCAATTATGCATGGGCAATGGCTTATCTCAACTGTGCACCATGCGTACGATCACAATCAACTCACTCGTTGCTCCCTCAACTTTCGTAACACAGCATAGCACAGTGATTTGCCGACACTGAAAGCCTGGAGGAGAGAAATCATTTCCAATAGTAATGCCTCTGATTCGTCAGGTCATCATTCCATCCTGGAAACAAGTCGGATGTAAGCACGTGCCTACACCCTTCCTCCTCCCCGTGTGAAGGGTCTAGTTCAGTGACCAGGCTACTACTGCTACAGCAGTGGACAAAACACACCTCCAGGCAATTGCTTCTCTTTCCTTTCAGTGAAAGGACCCTCTCATTGCTAATGGCTCCAGCCAGCAGCAGGACATATTCAGACCTTGTGATTTCTAGAATAGTTGTCAGTTGATGTGCTTGCGTAAACGAAGCTCATGTACGGGGTTACGCTGTGCAATCCACCATTGCTTCGTGCCATTCACGATCGGATGGCAACAAATGTACGGAGTTGTGTCCTGGCTACTGCTAGCCTCGTTCCCAGGCTCCTCCCCAGCTTTGTTTTTTGTACAGTATGCGACAAAGCCTGGGAACGATCGAGGCTAGCTACTGCCTCAAACACCCACAAAATTACAATTAACTATAACTATCTACTCAGCAAGCACTGGATGTACGTTTCATTCGTAGACAACTTACACGCACAGTCTGCTGTAGCCCCCTTCGTCTTTTCACACTACAGTAGCAGCGGCATGGGCAAAGGTCAGAGTCCGGCTGCTGCAATTAAAATTATTACGTCGTAATTTATGATTAATTAAATAGTGATTGTGGGTGGGGCTGGTCACCTTATTTGGTCGTAATAATTATGTGGGCTCGTTAAGGTATGCAGAGAATGTTACTGCTCCGTATGAGCACATTGTAAGAAGAAAAGAGGCCCAAACTGACTGCCCTTGACATCCCCGAAAGAACAAGACTTGTATCGTGCCCCACCCTTTTCTGCTACTCGCAGCTTATGCCTTTCATCAAAAATTTGTTGAGCATGTTGGATTTCATAGTTATCCCAACAGATTCAAACTGCACGTTTAGTGTGTATAATAATATTCAGTTAAGTGATGTGTGAAGGGCTCCTGACAGCAAGGCAGGCTGACTGTGCATTTGCTAGCATCATTTCAGGCTCCGGCATGGAGGCAAAACTTGGAATTGTTTATACTGTCAATGGACTACCTACAGTGTACGTGTGGTGCAGGAAACACCTGCTGAGCTGAACAGCTGTGAGCAAGGACACCATGCATGTGGTGTTGCGTTCCCTCAATTGCGTTCTGGAAACAGGAGGTGTTTGACTGGTTTTAGAGTGAACTCTCCCCTAGAGACAGCCTATTCAAACCAGATAGCCAGGGACCAACAACTTTACATCCTCACCGAAGGATGCAGTGTGAACTATTTCATTCGAAAATGGCTCCAAGAACACACCTGCTTGCATTTTAGGCTAGAGCTGAATCGAGTCCTTGGAGAGAAAGAAAGTCTCCTATGGCACGGTGGGATTCGAACCAGCAATGTTTCGAATGTAACCGTCGAATCCTCTAACCACTCGGCCATACATGACAAAACCCATGCATGGTGTGGTAATCCATTGCAGGCAAACTTGGAATGAAAATAGCTAATGGTCACAGCCAGTATAATATTCTTGCTGATCACAGATTGAGACTACCAGTCACACAGTGGTCTCCCACTGTAAAACAAATTCAGTAGAACCTGGGAACAGTTATTTTTTTACACTTTGCACTAATGTACCTCATTAGCTATACAGAACTAGAATCATACATGCACGTACGTATTATGTGCTTTCATGTTCATCGAAGTACTGAACAGCACATACCAACCCATGGAGCTATTGGATGTCTGACTTCTCCAGGCCCTCGTTAGCCACAGTCATCCCGTGAGACACAAACATCTATTTCAGTAAGGGTGCTTATCGATCCCTGTGTATATGCATGTGGTCAAGAGTGCAAATGCATCATTGTACAAGTCATAGACATCATCAGTGATAAAGACTGAAGGAATATATTTCACCTGTTCAAGCATCATGCAGTTACTGATCCTATACATGCCTCCCTGTAAGAGGAAGGTATTTCATCTAATATAACTCTTTACCAACCGAGGAACAGCTGTGTTAATGTACAACACATGGGCTTATATGGGAGCTCATGACAGCATTTGTCCTCATTGGTTGGTAAAGAGTTAATCATGACTCCTTCAGCTTAAATTGTCAACTCATTGTCTAGAGATCACCTTGGTGCCATAATCAAATGGTGCAGTCAGCACAAAAAACATGCACAAATTATAATACCAAAAAACAGAAACACAATACCAAAAGCACTAACATAACCCCACCCACATAGCTAACAGAATACTACCAGGATTAAACAACAAATATCTGTCAACAAACAAAGAGAGCAAATCAAGTCTACAAGATAATACAGTATGAGTGCCACTAGCACAATGATGGCAACCATCAACGGGACCAAGACTGCCAGGCAGTGCAGCAGAGAGAGGTGCATCCGTCAATGCGGTGTTTGGAGGTGGACGCTCATTTCTGGCTGGCCGGATATACTTGGTCAGTTCCAACTTCTCATGTATTCTACGTGGAGATGAGACCAGCAGGTAGAAACACATTATTTTTGTAGATCCTGTGTGTGTGTGTGTGTGTGTGTGTGTGTGTGTGTGTGTGTGTGTGTGTGTGTGTGTATGTGTGTGCGTGTGTGTGTATGTGTGTGTGTGTGTTTGTGTGTGTGTGTGTGTGTTTGTGTGTGTGTGTGTGTGTGTGCATGTGTGTGTGTGTTGGGGGGGGGGGGGGGGGGGGACAAAAAGCTCACTTGTATGTGACAATGTTAGCCTCATTCCCAGGCCATTCCCACCGCCAGCATTTCATCGCTTCCAGTATGAAATATGGCGGGGGAAGGCCTGGGAGATCTGGTCAGGTGCGATGACGTCAGGTAGACAGAATGGTAGACACACAGGGGGGGGGGGGGGGGGGGGGTGCCCAACCTTTAAAATACCTGTTTCGCATTGATCCGTCCCCGAACGGTATCGATCGTCTGCCTTGCGAACACTCTGATATCCAGCTATTGGATGGACAGTACAACACAGGACGTTGAGATTCTTCATTGGGCACCGCCCTCCATGTGTATATATACCATGTGTCTACTTGATGGCATCGTACGTGACCAGATCTCCCAGACCTTCCCCGGCCTGGGAACGAGCTCGAGGCTATGACAATGTATTGTACAGTCATGTTAACAACTGGCCACTTACGCTGAAGATTGAGAGCTAGCCAGGGTTCATATTGTAGACGACAAAGAGACTGGAATGGCAGAGAATGGAGTGGAGCACTGACCATCCTTGTTCACAGCTGGGGAGGATGACGAAGATGATCAGGAGCACCTCCACCAGCACCAGGAAGACGATGATGAAGGACAGGAACACTCAGAAGATAGTCAGGTCTCCAAACCGGCTGTAAACCCTAGACCAGTTATGGTCACTGCAGTGTGTGTGTGCGTGTGTATGCGTGGTATATGTGTGCACATGTGTGGTATGTGTGTGTGCATGCATGGTATATGTGTGTGTTTGTGGGGTGGAGGGGGGAGGGGGGGGGGGGGGGGGGGGGGGGGGGGTATATATATATGTGTCAGATGATGGCCTTGGCGGATTTTGCTCGAACTTTAACCTATTTTTCTTTTCTTTTTTCTCCTTTAATTACCCTATTTTTCTTTCTCATTGACCTATTTTTCTCAATTATGCTGGCATTGATTCTCAAAATTTCACACCATATAGATTCAATACACGCTTGTAAACAATTGAAACCTGATTCTGAGTGACAATGTCACTGTTACAGCGCATCAACTACAACAAACTATCAGGCCACTTGTTGTACTAGTCGATATACTTCTGAGTAGTTCCATAGCTAGCTAATACGTAGCTATCCTATATAGTAGTAGTCTTTACATTGCCTTCTAAACCTATACCTGACAGTGTTGTTTTTTCAAAATACAACAATACAAAACCCATTTGTACCTATTTTTCTCATCAGAGTCAGAAAGTGTACCTATTTTTCCCAGCATAATTCACTATGCTTGGAAGCACCTATTTTTCCCAAAATTATGCCAGCAAAATCCGCCAAGGCCTAGGACTCACATCACTCAAAGAATGTCTTTGCATTCAGTATGCTAAAACTCCATAGGTGATGGAGATTCCAGGAGATGAATTTTTCCCATTAGAATAGACAGAAATGGGCTCAATTAATTGCCACCATCCGCATTTGGAGAGCAATCATTTGTAACTGTTGAGGCTCTACCAATCCAGGAAAAAACGGGCATCAACTGCCATGCTGCATTTGGAGGTTTGTTCCAGACTGACTAACAGTGAACTCCCTAAATGAAATTCATGTTGTTATGGTAAGTACATTTCCTGGTATTGGATTCACTGAGAATAATTAGTGTACAGGGCTACACCTAAATTGGATTATGAAATTCCACTTCTACCCTTAGATAGATCTGTGTGTGTCACTAGGCCATGAGAGAGTTAGGTTGAAGATCCAACACCACCGAGGTGGTAGGGGGATATATAGGATTAGCCTCATTCCAAGTCATACTCCGTATTTAGGCACATATTGTACATGAAGTGTGTGAAGAGCAGCAAAATTAAAACGGGAAGGCGTGGGAGCATTTCTCATGTGAGTGATACTAGGGGAATGCAGGACATTGGAGGGCGAGCCTGAGTGCATGCACCGGGACATGCAAGGAGCAGTTGCATTCACATGACTGTCATCAGAATGTGACTG
Source organism: Axinella damicornis (assembly GCA_963931865.1). Classification (NCBI taxonomy): domain Eukaryota; kingdom Metazoa; phylum Porifera; class Demospongiae; order Axinellida; family Axinellidae; genus Axinella; species Axinella damicornis. The sequence continues at coordinate 12,167,037 of OZ007516.1, read as the reverse complement.
GGCAATGAGCATAGGCCACAGAAATTATGGCACTAAACATACACTCGTGCACATCACAGCAAATGTGAGTCAGGTTAGCGTTTATAGCTGAAGCATGCAGTCTAGCAGCAACATCACCAGCCATGGCGGTAGGCCCATGAGCAGTCACCGTCTTTGTCCGAGTGTCGCCACTGACGAGGCAGAATGTTCGTGGTGCTCTAGCCAATGTCCACAAGTGGTCTCTCCGTCTTTGTTGTCGCCATCGTCCGTCGAACAGGTAGCTAGACGGTTTACGATTCCTTGCATCGAGGAGGTGCGTATTCATTGAATTGAATATTATTGTGCACGTGCAAGTGAAATTCGCTGATTTAAAATTTACGGTAATTGCAAGATCCAAGCAAACAAGCAAACAAGCAAACATACACACGCACAGCGCAATGAAGTCACGCTAGTGTGGGGTTCGCTCAGGCTCGCCCCAATCACATACATATCAGGTGGACATGGGAGAGGTGGTGCCCAACCACAAATAAGTTTCAGCACTGGCCAAGCAGAGTTTAGCCTCAAGTGTCTGGACTATTGGAACTACGTATGACTAACGAAGTGATGCATAACATGACGTGATAGAGACACACATTCCAGTACTGCTTGCTCTGTGAGTCCACTCATTAATTCATTATCATAGGCACGAGGTGATAGCAAGACCTGAGACATCACATTCCAGTAGTGCTTGCTCAGTGAGCTCACTCATTAATTCATTATCATAGGCACGAGGTGATAGTAAGACCTGAGACATCACATTCCAGTAGTGCTTGCTCAGTGAGCTCACTCATTAATTCATTATCAAAGGCACGAGGTGATAGTAAGACCTGAGACATCACATTCCAGTAGTGCTTGCTCAGTGAGCTCACTCATTAATTCATTATCATAGGCACGAGGTGATAGCAAGACCTGAGACATCACATTCCAGTAGTGCTTGCTCAGAGAACCCACTCATTAATTCATTATCATAGGCACGAGGTGATAGTACGACCTGAGACATCATTCTAAAAGTGAGTTTGCCCAGTGTCAACTTGCTGATGCTGATGGGTCTCCTACAGTAGTAGGTCGAGAGTCTAGCCCCTGCACTCAGTGACCAGTGTCGTGAGCATCACCGCTCGTACTGGTGTGAGGAGTGAGTGTGTGACGGGAGGAGGAAGAGAACAAGGGATGAGTGTGTCTACATGTACAACTGCAACTGTGAACCTTGACCCCTAGCCTCGTTCCTAGGCCACTTGACCCCATGTATGGTCTGGGAACCAAACTACCTTGCTTATCACTTTGTGTGAAGGAAGGGGTGGGATTTCAACACAGGATAAATAACTAGTTTGTGGTGAGAATACCCAACATATTATACAAGAAACTGATAAACTGCACACACAAACTGCGAAATGGCATTTTTCCCAAAAGTAGTTAGCTACTGAGATGCATGTCACCCAACACAATCATGTCACGAAGAAAGTCTTCAAACGAGATGAAATCATTTTCATCGATTCTGGGGAATAGCCTCGAGCAGCTTGGTGATTACATTTCACCTAGTGCATGGCAACCCTTATAGTTCAGCTTGCAGTGATCAACAGACAATTGCTTGAGGGTGATTAGGCACAGGTACACAGACCCTTGCAGGCTGCATGTTTCAAAAGTAGATAGGTGGGATCTCTCAAGGATGTGATTGAATTAGTACTCTCTCTCTCTAAACACAAATATAATGAGACCCCACCTATCTACTTTACCTCTGGTCAGCCAACCTCTGGAGGTCAGTATCTCTAACCTTCTGTACATCTTAATGCAGTTCCTCTTCGCCTAAAACTGTGGACAGACAAGCTAGAAGTGATGGAAGACTGCACTCCACCACGTGGTCCTTTCCATCGGTCAGAGCAGCAATGGCTAGTTGCTGGATTCACCCCGACAGTAGTCTCGCAGGCCAGCCCACGTCGCAGAGTCACAGTAGGTCTCCATCCAGACATATGGCTCAGAGCACCTGCTTCTCTAACTACTTGAGCAAGAGTCCTGTGGGTGCAACAATACCTATAACCGATACTCATCACACCCATGTACAAATTATCAGGCAGCCCCGTCTCCCATACACTTTCTGGACAGCATGGTTGACCTTTCAAAAGTCTCAAGTACGTATATATGTGGTCAAGAAAGTGGAGTGGGAGATGAGGTTGTACATGTGTACACGCACTGGCCTCCTTCATGTCTAGCATTCTGGGCACTGCGTTAATTGAGGTGATTTGGTTGTTGAAGTGTCAAGCACATGACCAGCAGCAGGAAGTTGTGCATAGATATCATTTGACTCCTACAATTCTTAAGGTAGGAAACATGGGTACACCGATCTCCAAAACCAAGTTGATGGATAAATGGGCAGCATCAAAGCATACACAAGTTTCAGCAATAGTTTGCATCAAACTGCTCCCTCTGCTTGAAAATGCCCTAAAACTCAATTTTAAGGCCCTCTACTAAACTGAAAATTTGAACCCTCTCCAAGGCCCCACCCACACTCTGACCCCATCATCAATACACACACATAACAGGCCAAAAAACAACAGATGGATTTACCACCTGCTCTCCTCAGTTGCAGGCTACAGCCCAAAACTCACTGCCACCCTCAAAAACAGAGGTTTGGCTACCCTAGGCTTTCAAAAAAAATCCACGCACACCAACTAAAACCGACCCAAGCCAAGGCCATGCAGTTTCCAAAAGGTCAACCTACCCCCTGCAAAACTAGGGATGTTTTTCCACATTCACCTCTCGGTTACAGAGTTTTTGCCACACATCTACTCCCTCTCACCAGCCCAGTCCAGCTACCAAACCAGCCAAATTCGCCCTAACACGAAAATGGGCGGGGCCTGTAAAGCCGAAAGGTCAACTCTCTAGAGTACCTTGGCCAGGGAGCTGTCGGAGGCTGTTCACTTTCCAGGCTGTTCTTCGGCCACTTCAGCAGCCCAACAAACATTCTGCTCACTCGACCTAGCTATTCACACTCAGCCCATCGCTAGATTCAATAAGCCAGAATAGCTCCTTACTTAAAAAAAAAAAGAAAAAAAAAAGAGTGTTGTAACAAATCTTCGAAGTACCGCACGGCCACATCAGAGTACCAATTTGAAACTTGAAAGGGCCGCTAGCCGCATCAAAGAGAGAAGCCCCCTTTGTTTATTCCAGTTGCCGCCATGGGAAAACGTAAACAGATGAATAACTCTATATAACCGTATGCGAGTGACGTCATCTCATTAATTATTCATGAACAAAATTGTGCGATTTCGCCGATGTCATGCTTCCTACCTTAAGCATGTGTCCACAGTGCCTACTAAAGATAATGAATAGCTTCTGCCCACATCCATATTTGGGCAATATGCAACAAGCAGCAAAACATTTTCAAAAAAGAATTTAGTGACAGCCTGTTATACTCCACATCTCGAAAAAGCTGAGGAAATGCCAATTTGTACAGCCAGTGAACAGCTCTAGCTCAAAGACAAACAATGCATATTTTAGGGAGTTTCCATCAATGTGGATGTGGGCATGTGCAGTGGCTATAGCCTCGTTCCAAGGCTCTCTCATACGTGAGCAAAAATTGAGAGAAAGGGGGAGAGTCTGGCCTGGGAACGAGGCTACACATCTAAACAGTAATGGAGAACCCAGAGGTTGATTGCATGTTGAGTGGTCAAATGTCCTAGCAATTCGAACCTCCGTTGTCACACGGGTACGACCTAGACAGAAGATGATTGCATTCACCACGCAATGCATTATGCTTCCACCAAACCAATCATAATAGAATGGTATGTTGTATTGCCCACCAAAGTTTTATCCTTCCCCCCCCCCCTAAAATTCCTCGCACCCATCTTCTCCTTCTCTTCCCCTCCCCCTCACCTCTCTGACAGAGTTGGTGCTGACCTCCACCCTCAGTTCACTATCCTCTCAGGTCATGCAACACCTCCTGTGGAGAGAAGGGAGGCCGGAGTTACATTTGAACACCATCACTTGCATCAGTAATACAGTACACTGTGGTGTAGCCTCATTCCCAGGAGAGGAGTCTGCAAGGGAATGAGGCTAACTTTGCTGGAGAAGCTGACCGCAGTGTTCTTTCCAGAGGTTCAGTTTGAGGGGGTGATGATGGATGCTTGTGTGTGTGTGTGTGTGTGTGTGTGTGTGTGTTGTGGGGGGGGACAATGGATCCTTGTGTAGGGGGGGTGATGATGGATGCCTGTGTAGGGGGAGGGGAGGGGTGAGGATGGATGCTTGTGTAGGAGGAGAGGGGGGTGATCGATGCTTGGGGACAGGGTGATCATTGATGCTTGTGTAGGGGGGGGGGGGGGGGGGGGGGGGGGGGGGGTGACGATGGATGCTTGTGTAGGTGGAGGTGGGGTGCCTGTGCAGGGGGAGGGGGGAGGGGGGAGGGGTGACGATGGATGCTTGTGTAGGAGGGGAGGGGGTGATGGATGCTTGTGTAGAAGGACCATGTGATGATTGATGCTTGTGTAGGGGGATGGGGTGATGATGGATGTTTGTGTAGCGGGAGGGGGTGACGATGCATGGATGCTTGAGCGTGTGTGTTAGGGATGAGCACATTATTCTTTCAAAATTACCTAATATTCAATTCTTGAATTCTTGCTTTTTCCCCCATTATTCTCCTTTATTCTCAGTGAAACTCACTGGCGGGTTGATGTGAACTTTACGCTTTCGACTCAACTCCGAAACTTTCAGGGCGCGCAATCTCTCCAGAAAGCTCACAGCGGGCTGGGTGTCACTATCTGCACTGCAACTTGTAGAGGAGCCGGTAGGTCCGCTACTACTACTCGACTGACTTGAAGACGCCATTTCTTCGCAGCATAAGACACACGTGGAGAAAAAAGGACGGTCCTACATGCGTGATAAATTACGTCTGGGGGACGAGACATTTTGTAGCCTGGGTACGAGGTCAATAAGCTAACGTGCCTATTATTCTTTCATATTTAGAAGCGCCCATTATTCCCAAAGAAATTCGGGAACAATGTGCTCATCCCTAGTGTGTGTGTAGGGGGGTAAATGGAAAGATGTCTGCCTACACTTCCAGAGAGAATTAGCATGACTGTTGAAGTTCCTCTTTGTTCAAAACTGTGGACGAACATGTCAGAAGTTATCAAAAGACAGCACTCCACCTGGTACACAGTAGTCTTGCAGGCCAGTCACTGTGCAGGGTGGCAGCAGGTCTCCATCAAGACAATGCACCTGTTTCTCCGGCAGTTCTGGCAAGAGTCCTGCGGGTACAACAATACCAATAGCGATTCAGTCCCATAGTCATCACTCCCATGGACGTACTATCAGCCCTGTCACTCACTCCGCTTTTTGAACCAAATACTTGGCCTTTCAAAGGTCAAACAAAGGTCAAGAAAATGGAGTGGGAGATGAGGCACATGCCCAGGGCCTTCATGCCTAGCCTTCTGAGCACTGCATATTGAGACATTTGCTGGATGGTGATTTGGTTGAAGCACATGACCAGCAGCAGGAAAGTGCTGATTGTGCATGTCAAGCATCTCCTCCAGATGCTGCACTGCTTAAGCAAGTGTCCATAGTGCCTATATACTAATGGCTTACGATACAACTTCTGCCCGCATCCAAGTTTGGGCAATATGCAACAGCTGTCTTGGGCCTGGATCTGTCCCTGCTGACTTTGATCTGTGTCCACAGCTTTTACTGAGTCAGAAAATACAGACAGCACTGCTGAAACCCCACCCACCAAGAAGAAGTACTAGCATCTCCCCAGTCTAGCTGCCAGCCCGTCTTCTCCCGGCCAGCTACTTCATGTAGCAAGCCCTGTACATGTGTAACAACTAGCTACATGGCCATACCCACAGGGTCGTTTCTTGCGAATTTCCTAGGCAAACAAGACAGTCACCTCTTCCTTTCCTTATTTTCCCTCCCCCTCCGCTCAGTTCTCTCTCTTCACTTACCTTCGACTACATGGAAAGCTCACAGCATCGCCTGCCTTTGTTGAGCAATCTCGGTCTGGTTCCGACGCCAGGCCATGTCATGGCATGGGGTCTGGGCACCATCGTAATGCGTAGTTTTCCACTGAGGCTGGTAGTATGGGCCACTTATAGCAATAACGATTGTCCAGCTGATTTGTAAACTGTCATCCCCCGCTCATTAATAATATCTAACCTGGACAGCCACTGGCTTGTAGTAGCTAATCAGTATTTTACTTTAGTTTCAGGCTTGTCTGCAGAGTCAGCTACAAGGACAGCAACAGAGGGAGCGCCAATGGCCTAGGGCCTACCGGAGAAGGACAACGCCATCGGAGGCCGAAGAAAAACGACAGAGACGGAAGCACGCTCACCATCGTCCACAGTTTACGCGTGAACAGATCGTTTCCCGCCAAAACATGTTTGACCACGGTTGTCAACCAATCAGATCATTGCAGTACCGGCGCGTGCACAGCTACTCGCACGCGCTACCGGCAGAGCTTCTGCGAGTATATAAAGAGAGCAAAGTTGTGTCCAAGCCATTCGGCTTAGGTTTAGCTCAGGTGAGGTTTAGGTGAGGTGAGCCCTCACCCTAACCTTACCTGAGCTCAATACCTTTCACCGCCAGGGTAAGTTCAGGTATAGGTAGTGGGGGGTGGGAGCATGGGAGGGTGGGAGCATGGGAGGGTGGGAGCATGGGTGTGTGGGAGCATGGGTGTGTGGGAGCATTGGTGGGTGGGAGCATGGGAGGGTGGGAGCATGGGTGGGTGAGAGCATGGGGGGTGGGGGTGGGGCTGGGGTGGGAGCATGGGGGTGGGGCTGGGGTGGGAGCATAGGGGTGGGTGCATGGGGGTGGGGCTGCATGGGGGTGGAGCTGCATGTGGGTGGAATATGGGTTGGAGTATGACTTGACTTAGTGTGTATACCAACCTATAATGAATGGCCCAACATACAAACACACTGAAAGTAAGAATGCGTGACTCGACTGTGGTATAAATATACTGCTACCTATTGTTGCTCAATTTAAATAAGATGGACTCAATGAACAGGACTTTTGTTTTGTTGCTGTAATTTCTTCTAGTTCACCATGCAGCCTTACTATTATCATCTCATCATTAATTTGATGAGCCCATTGTACTGTGAGGTTGATGAATGGCTGTTTAGTGACACTATGTAGCTACTGCCTGGAGTGAGCTCAGTGATGATGTGATCACCATATATCTGAATGGAGCCCAGGACCTGCCTGCAAACCTTCTGCACTGCAGAGATGCATGCGGCATTCCTGGGTTATGGTCTCACAGCTCTAGCCATATGCATGCATTATAATATTAAACCTCAAAGACGTGCAGGGCAACAAGCTAAGTACTTACTCTGTAGTGGTTTCAATGTGTGTCTATAAATCTCTCCAACACAACTCTTGCGGAGACTAGCGGGATGGTGCAGTGCATGTGCCATCATAATTATTTGTCAGGAGACATTTGATCAACTCTAAAATTCTAGCCAGCTGCAGCAAGCGAAACACCTGCACACAGACTATTTCATGGACGACTCAATCACTAGCACTGTTCATGGCATCCCACCCTCAATAATTGTGCACAACTAAATTCCACTTCCCAACTGACTTGACCAGCTCACCACACCTGGTGAACCAATACTCACTATACTGAGTAACTCATGATCACACTCTGGCCAGACGCTATGAGTTTACTTATACTGGTAGTGTGATTGTACGTCATGAGTGTTTGGTCAGGTAAAAGTATGACGCGTAAGGGTAAAAGTGTTGTACATGAGAATGATGAAGAAAAGAAACACCTACAAAAACAGTCAAGCTGTTGATGAAGACGAAAAGTTGACAGAGAGGGGGAATGGAAGCAACCATAATCGGTGGTTAATAGCAACAAGAGTGCATGATGACATCACGGTGATGTCATCATGCACTCTTGACAACAAGTGTATAAAGACACGTCAGGTTTGCATGATGAAACAAACTCGGTGACTAATCGTTTGCAGATGTTGCCCCAGTATTCAGAACCACCAGAATATCTTAAAACTTGGTCTGGCCTGTGGAAAAAGACGTTGTATGTGTGCAGGTAAATGTCAGCAGATCACAGATGATCAGATATATCTTGTGGTAGCCACATATATAATTAGCTAGCAGGCACTGGCATCACAAAGTATGAAGGTTGTGCGAGTCACTGGTCCACGAAATACCCACTTGTTTTACTCATACACAGTATGTATGAATTAAGGTCCAGGGTCACTATTTGAAGTCCACTCCAACCCCAGAACATCCAATCATCTGCACACACACCGTTTCAAATCTAACGATAGATTGCACACCTTTGGTTCCATCATCCAGCAGTGAGTCAACAGCTGTGCTAAATACGTCTCACATGTGTCAGGAATCGGTGGGTGCTATAATAACAGAAAGAGTGCCTGAAAGTCAAGCTCATAATTATGTCATCCATATTATTATATACACCATGTGGGCCACAGTCGTGAAGGGTTGCTGTACAAGTCATATGATCTCTTCCTGGGCCAAGGCCAGCTGTACTGTGCTTCACAAGTCATATGATCTCTTCCTGGGCCAGGGTCAGATGTACTGTCATCATCTATTCCACTCTCATACAACAAAATGTGGTCTGGATTTGAGCATCAATAACATTGTGCACGGTGAGTCTTGCTAAGTCTACACTGTTCCAATGAATCCACACACAGTGACACTGCAGTACACTTGTTGGTACTTTTTCGGTGGAAGTCAGCATTCGTCAACCACGTTTTTACTATCCGTGGTTATGAGTGCCTAGGTAGCTACCCATACGAGCAGTCAGGGAACGGCTATAAGTATGAGGTGGCGTATGAGTTCCAGTCAAGCATGAGAATTACATTCAAAACATTCTGAAATGTATGTTTGCCCAATCAGTGAGTTACACTATCAGGAGTGTGGTTGCCGCTTGTCAACACAGAAAGTTAAGAATTTGAACTTGAAGGAAACGTCACTTACGTACGTACCTCTCCTGCCACAACTTTATTCATCACCATGAATGGCGGGAAAACATCAGAAAATGGCTGTTGGTGTGTCAGAAGCTCCCAGATAAATATTCCGTAAGAATATACATAGAGAGTGGATCTCTCAGCATCATCTGAAAACGACAAGATAAAACAGATTGTAACTACGTAATTACAATTTAAATACAGGGCATCCCAGTACAATAATTTAAGTGACGTTTAAAGCTAGCTTTAAACATAGTTAACAAGCAAAGGGTGGCCACTCCCCCGGGGTCAAGTTTAGATCCTAATCTAGCTCGCAGATAAGACGCATGCGCACAGCTGCTGGCTGAGTGCGCCACGTGTGCAATTCGGCAGCTGTGAAGCCTCTTATCTGTCTACTAAGCTCTCTGTCTCAGACTGTCTCTGCCCTAGAAACTATCCTTTCTGTCTAGAAGCTAGTTACTAAGATTTGTACTCCCCACCATGCCACCGAGAAGAGGCAGAGGACGATGACGCCCAACTCATGGTCCCCGGAGGTCGTCGAGAGGGCCTAGGGCCACTTGGGCGGCAGCTCGACCATTTCCGGATTCCAGCTTCAGCCAGGGGCCATCGCGGACGGGGCACCCATCTGGCAACCGGCGGGAACCAGTCAGCAAACACCGCCCAGCAGAGCCAGGCTCTCGGACGCTCTCAACATGCTGCTCGCGCTGGTAAGGAGCAAGGTGACGTCTCCCTCTGGTGGTGCCCAGCACAGCGCATAGGGGCGCAACTCTGCCCCCGGATTAATCTGGTGGGGGCCGGAGCACTGGCCACGATGGCTCTTCAAGGTCCGTGGTTAATTACATTTGTTGTTGATTACACTCCTGGTAGGGGATGAATTGTGTCGCGTAATTAACCTAAATAATCAAACCTCATAGCAGGTAGGAAAGGTCTACAGAGATTCTGATTGCACCATTGTGATCGCCATCATGCAGTGACACAGTCATATGGTAATTGTGCTGAAACTCACCTTGGTGGTGGAGATGCGGGCGCTTTTTGTCATGCCGTCGGCCGCCGTTGCTCGATCGCTCTCTTCGATGTTGGATGCCAGTGCAGTCTCACGAAGGCTCCACAAGGATTGTGACCACACGGCCGTGATCGCTGTCGTTCGCTGGTGCTGGCAGGCTGGAGCTCACCGTGCGGGCGAGGTTGTGGGTGATGTCGTGTCTTCCCTTTGGTCACCATTGCTGGCGATCGACTGAGCGTGGTTGCCGTGTGGCATGTGCGTTGATTTGGGATAGCTGCGATACTTGGCTTGCGCTGCGGCGGGTCACAGCCAGCATTGCGGCGGCTACCAGGAGTGTGGTTGCCCCTCGTAATAAAACATAAAATAAAAACTCTTGCATGGGGGCTAAGATATGAGCACTGCTGGTGGGTCATGTCCTTGTTGTGGCACGGCGCAGGCGCACATGGGCCTTTACAACCGAGTAGTGGAGAGGCCATCCACACGCATGTACTCCTCTCGCTTCCCCCTGGTATTTTTCCAACACTTCTTGGTTACACCTCACGCTTGGCACCCAGACCAACCCTTTGACCTCAGCTACCCATGTCTCTTGCTCCTGTAGTCTTCAACCTCTTCCTCTCAAGGTCCGTGGTTAATTACATTTGTTGTTACACTCCTGGTAGGGGAAAAATTGTGCCGCGTAATATAATGTAATCATTGAAATGTTTGACTATTTCGGAATGGCCTACAAAGATTCTGAGTACACCGTCGTGATCGCTATGATGCAGTGACACAAAATCAAAATAATTGTGCTGAAACTCACCTTGGTGGCGGAGATACAAGCGCTTTTGTCTCGCCGTGGCCGCCATTGCTCGAGCGCTCTCTCCGACTTCCGGTGGCAGTACCGTTCTTAGGAAAGGCACACGAAGATTCAGACCACGCGGCCGTGATCGCTGTCGTTCACTGACGCTTATATACCAAAACTCACCATGCTGACTACGTTGTGAGTGCTGTAATAATGTCGTCTTCCTTTTTGGTCGCCATTGCTCGCGATCGGCTGAGCGTGGTTGCCACGTGGCATGTGCGCTAATTGGAACAAATTTCAGCTTGCGCTACGGCGAGTCGCAACTGGGTTTGCAACGCGGCTACCAGGAGTGCGGTCGCCCCTCGTTGATAATAAAAGATAAAAATAAAATGAAGAACTCCTGCACGGGGGCTAAGATACGACAGACTAGGTACTGCTGGTGGGTTATCGAGTAGTGGATAGGCCATCCACACGCATGTATTTCTCTCGCTTCCCCCTGGTATTTTCCATCACTTCCTGGTTACATCTCACGCTCGGCTCCCAGACCAGTCCTTTGACCTTGGGCTACTTATGTCTCTTGCTCCTGTAGTCTTCAACCTGGGCAGAAGTGTCATCTTTACCCATCCGGTGCTATTGTTTTCTTGGTTTTGTGGCAACCTTAACATCCGACCCAATCTCCAGGGACCAGCTTGCGTATGCACACCTCATTATCAAACAGGCCCGGAGTCGGGGACAACGCACATGGATGGACTATGATAAATGCCTTCAGGCAACAGCTGGCAACGGACCCCTCCATGCGTTGGAATGCCATCGACCCCAGCCTTGCTAGCGTCCACCATGCTGGGACATCGTTCATCACTCTCAACCCCCCCCCCCCCCCCCCCCCCCCCCCCCCCCCCTTTTGTACACTGTGTCGGGCAGTGGACCACAGGTGCGCTTGCCTATTTAGACCCCCCCCCCCCCCAGCCACCACACAGGCTCCATTTCAGCGTGGACCCGCATCAGCCTGGCGCAAGCCTCGGTTCAGTCCAACCTGCTTCGCCTGGAACAGGGGGACATGTCCATATGCTGGCAGGTGTAACTATAGCCATGTGTGTTCCACCTACTCACACAAAACACTGGATTGCCCCCAGGCCACAGCGATGCCTACCCGGCCGGCAGGACCCCCCCCCCCCCCCCCCCCCCTCGCCCAGCCTGTAACTTTATTACCATAATGTACCTCAGAACTCCTTCTTGGTTTGGCGTGATCACTGCATGATTCCGTATTTGCTGCATTATCATCTTGGCATGCATGAAACAAGCAAGTAATACTTACGTATACACAGATTACATATTGATTTGAAAAGCGAGTTGCTTAGTTACTATTGGATAACGCCTATCGCTGCTGTAGGCAACTCGAAAAACAGTTGGAATGGGGTATCCCAAGTTTAGCAGATCATAAATCAGAGGCCATCCAAAAGTTGATTGGCCGACATAAAAGCAAAGCATTAGGGTTGGTCAGCCCCTTGGTCATAATGTACCTAGGTCAACTTCCTCTTGTTTTGGTATCTGACCTATTTTGTGGTATCTGAGAGATTCTCATTAAAAATGTGGGTTGGTATGTTGGTAGCAATGTCAGTAATTTGGATGCCTTAAAATATCAGCCAGTCTTGGTCAGACATTTGATTCTGGGCGGCGGCATGTGCGCTTCCTGCGCTTCGTGTAGGGAAACATTGTTGCATGTACACTCTGCCTGGGGAGTGTTAATCTGTCATTGCCCATGCGCTTACCTTGGCACCACGTACGCTAGTGTCCTCTACTCATCCCCCCACCCCCCACCCGTTATCACACACCCAGTCCAGACCTATTCTAAGTACATTATGGATCGGGCATTCCCAATTGGCTTGTGTTCCGCCCCCAAAATCTTCAATGCTCTCGCAGATTTCATTGCCTGGGTGTTGCACCAACATGGGATAGCTCACCAGCTTCATTACCCAGACGATTTTCTTTTTCTTGAGCCCCCCTACTCAGACGAGGCAACCAGAGCCTTGGAGACTGTCTTGAGGGTGTTGTGCGTGCTTGGGATCCCCGTTGCCGTGCATAAAACCGAGGGTCCTGCAACCCTGCTCATCTTCAATCGTGATCGACACTCGCACCTTTGAACTGTGTTAAAACTCGCCCGTCTTCAGGGCCAGCTGCATTCCTGGGTTACCGGGCAGCATTGCCCAAGCAGTCTACCGGTCAGGTTGGCGCCAGTACATCGACTTCTGCAGCTAGCTTGCCCAACCCCCACTCCCACTCTCAGAACACACCCTATGCCGGTTCGCAGCAGTGATGTCTCAGACAGTCACCTGGGGGACCATCAGGGTCTACCTCAGTGCTCTTCGCTTCTTCCGGATTTGTGTTGGCCTGCCTGACCCCTCCTTGTCCTCCTTCCCCTGCCTTACCTACGTACTTAAGGGGATCCACAGAGTTACCCCTGAGCACCACCGGAGGCGCCGCCTTCCAATCACCATGCACATGCTCCATGGAGTCTGGTCCAGTAGTTTATGACAATGTCACGTGTTGGGTGACATGCTGCCTTGGCTTCTTCGGCTTCCTCTGGGCGGAGGAATTCACATGCACAGGACAGGATGCCACGGACCCCCCCCCCCCCCCCCCCCCCCCCCCCCCCCACTATCTCCTAGCGACATTACGGTAGACTCTTGCGTCAATCCACGACTGATTACAGTTTACTTACGACACAGTAAGACGCATCCGTTTGGAGTGGGATGCCAAATTTACCTTGGCCGCACTGATAAAAAACCCTTGTCCTGTGGCTGCTTTCCTCAGCTACCTTAGTCTACGCCCTTCCTCTCCTGGGCCACTCTTCCTCTTTCAGGACGGCATACCGCTGACGAGAGCACCCCTGGTGGTGCACTTGCGCATGGCCCGGGCACGGGTAGGAATTCACTCGAGTGGTTACTCAGGCCATAGCTTCCAGATTGGCGCTGCGACTGCAGCAGCACAGGCTGGCTACAGTGACTCCTTCATGGAAGTCGGCGGCTTTTGTCCCCTACATCCGTTCATCTCCGACAGACTTGGCCGCAGTCGCCCCAGCATTGGCTAAGTAACTGCAAGGACATTAATCACTCCCATGCACTCACTCAGCCACTATATGCATAGCACACACGTAGCCACTTATCTACGTAGTTCGCTGTGTTAGTATATTTACTATAGCTCTCATTGTCATTACCGTAGTGTACGTGTCGGGCGCCCACCACGTATCAAGTGCCCACCCCCCCCCCCCCCCCCCCCCCCCCCTCTTCACGTGAAAGTTACTGCACAGGGTCCAAAAGCAGTGTAGTAAGGGCCCACCCATCACAAACATTTTGAGCAGCATTTCTTAACCTCTGGGCGAGGTTGTGCATTCAAAAAGGCCGTGAAGTATGAACTACGGCATGCTTTAAAGACGTGCGATCAATTTCTATGCGTGAAAAATGGACTTCTATGTTCAGAGCCGGTCATTGATATTCACTAGCTTACCGCAGCGCTTGTTGTTTATACAGTGCTGAATGGGTGGGTGGATACTACATGCCTAAGTAGTCCGAGTATTAATTTAAGGGGGCAAAGGAGGAGGTGTAGGTTGGGGAGTTCTTTATAAAGGGCTGCTTTGGAGAGTGCAGTTTGCTCTGCACTTGGGTCTGTCACGGACAGGCACTCCCCAAAGCTTGTTGCTGTATGCTGGGCTGCTATATGTTACAGCTATGGGCATATTATTCAGGCTGTATGTATGCGGGCTGTACAATGGCTGTACAATGGCTGTATTTATGTGTGTTGGGTTGTGGGTAGACCTGGGCAGGTCTCCACGCTGAGCCACGTGGGGGGAGTGGCCCCTGCGCTACTACCAATCCTTTATTCCACCCAAGCGGGAGGAAGCCCACTCTCATAGCTCCTGTTGTTAGCCAACCTGCAGCTTGTTAAGTGACGTTTAAAGCTAGCTTTAAACATAGTTAACAAGCAAAGGGTGGCCACTCCCCCGGGGTCAAGTTTAGATCCTAATCTAGCTCGCAGATAAGACGCATGCGCACAGCTGCTGGCTGAGTGCGCCACGTGTGCAATTCGGCAGCTGTGAAGCCTCTTATCTGTCTACTAAGCTCTCTGTCTCCCCTCCCGCCCACCCATATCAAACATTTCTCTTCAGGTAAGCCAGGTAAGTCCATAGGACTTTTATTTGTATTTTTATTTTGTGTTTGTCTGTTGTGTTTGTCTGTTTTGTCTGTCTGTTGTGTTTGTCTGTTGTATTTGTGTGTCTTTAGATGTCGGCTCATGTTTTACGCCTCTCTGAGGTGTGACTGCGCAGGGGCATTGCACTCACTCCCTCCCTTGTTTCGTATGTCTTGTTGGGCGGGGATCTGTCCTTTATTGGGCGTTCCCTTTTTCATGTCTTGTTGGTCGGGGTCTGTCACGGACAGGCACTCCCCAAAGCTTGTTGCTGTATGCTGGGCTGCTATATGTTACAGCTATGGGCATATTATTCAGGCTGTATGTATGCGGGCTGTACAATGGCTGTACAATGGCTGTATTTATGTGTGTTGGGTTGTGGGTAGACCTGGGCAGGTCTCCACGCTGAGCCACGTGGGGGGAGTGGCCCCTGCGCTACTACCAATCCTTTATTCCACCCAAGCGGGAGGAAGCCCACTCTCATAGCTCCTGTTGTTAGCCAACCTGCAGCTTGTTAATCAGGTTTTGACAACAAGCAGAGATGAAATTTAATTGTGGGTCATTGTCAAGACTTGCACACAATGTGTGTGAGTGGCAGTACTGGTTCAGGATATTGGTGCAGTGTGCTGTTAGAGTGTGACTACTCGTGTTTGTGAATAAGGTCTAGCACAACACACAAACCTTGATTTCTTCCCTTAGATACACTAATCGCTTCCTGCTACCCTTTCATCCCAGATTGTGCTAGCCTTGTTTTCAGTCCCTAGGAGAAATGGCCTGGAAACTTACACGAGTTCAAACTGTTACTCCTGCTGCCAGAGAGTTGGCAGTACCTATCAGATTTTAGAATGCTGTCACATGACAACAGTCAATCGCATTGCATCATGTGTTGAAACGTCACAGTCACGCCCATTCATCGCAATAGTCAATCACTCGATCGCACTAGAGTAGGCGCTCTGCACAATGACTTTTGTTCGTTCGTCTTCTGCTTGCCTTCCGTCATAGAACCTGCAGCGAACAGTTGCTTCCATGGGCAGAGAGTTGGCAGTACCTATCAGATTTTAGAATGCTGTCACATGACAACAGTAATCGCATCGCATCATGTGTTGAAACGTCACAGTCACGCCCATTCATTGCAATAGTCGATTGCTCAATCACACTAGAGTAGGCGCTCTGCACAATGACTTTTGTTCGTTCGTCTTCTGCTCGCCTTCCGCCATAGAACCTGCAGCGAACAGTTGCTTCCATGGGCATGAAAGGACCACTCTCAGCAGGTGGAATTTAATATCAGAAGTATCACGTGGAGTTCATTGTTGTAATGAGGTATTCAATTACCGTGATGTGTACAGTTGAACTCGTGGAAGTTGCCAGGCTGTTTCTCTTACGGGGATGGAAGTTACTAGTAGCTACACACGGTGCTACAACCGGCTGCCTTTTATGACAATGGCACTTGGGTAGTGTGCACACAGTTGCATCTGGAGATGATGGTTCCCATACATTGTTCACTGTATGCGGCTAGTTGTATAGCGCTTGCATCACGGGGTGTATAAGAAACCGTGTACTATAATATTATATCACTTCTGGTCAATGCTATTTGTCTTGTACACAAATTCATTCATCAGTGTTGGGAGAGTTTGGGTGGGGATGGAATAGACTAGAAATGCACACATCTACTTGCAGCCAGTACTGCATTGATGACCCTGTTGCTAACCAAGGCTATCACAACCACAATTAGAGTGGCTGCTGGGACCAGCAGTAGTGACAATGTTCCATTGGAATGCCTCTCAAGATCACAGTGTAGTTAGCAAAACAACATTACTGGTACTAAATCAATAGCAGCCAGTGGCAGCTACTTGCAGCCAGTACTGCATTGATGACCCTGTTGCTAACCAAGGTCTAAACACAACCACAATAATTAGTGTCATTGTGTAGTTAGCAAAACAACATTACCTGTACTAAATCCCAACAGCAGCCATAAGTGTGCACAGTGTCAAGGCTTTGATTTTTCTATGAATTCTGTCCAGGACAGTATAAATCAACTCCCAATTACAGGTCATTACATGGATTTCCTAGTTACCAAAATAACAGGCACTAAAGTGTAATAGTAGCCATATATGTGTACAGTGTCCAGGCTTCCATTGCTATCCTAATCTCACAGTGTTATCCGCAATGTGATGTCCAGTGTGTACTAACTCTTACCTCTGGAGCCATCCATGCGTATGTCCCAATGGCCGTTGTTTGCTAGACAGTTTGGTCCAGTCTCCGAGCTGAGCCAAGGTCACAGATCTAAAGCAGAAGAAATAGTGTAAGATCAGCCAGGGCTTTATACACATGGATATGGGACTGGGTAGGCACGGTCATCGTCAAAGGTGTTCTGTGATCGCACCGTCCGGTCAACCATTTGAGTCCCTGGTTATTTCCTGCATAGACCACACCTACGGGTACTCCTCTAAGACAACAACAAAACTTCAAATGTTCCCACCATGGACTCGCACGGGCGAGCGCACGGTGTTGACACGGAGCAGGTCTGACAGTTACGGTGCCCTCCCAGTACCATACAGTTACCTACAGGTAGTTTTTACATTCACGGTGCATGTTGGTGCATGTTGACCCATAAACGGTGAGAGGGATAATTACTAATAAGAGCACTGCAAAGTATCAATGTGATTGTTTCAAGCAGTACAGGTAAAGGTCATGCTCCCTTACTCAGAAGTACTGTGTAAACATCCAGCAGGATGCAGCACAAGTGTCTACCACACTCACCCTAATCATGCGCTGACTATTTGAATGTCAGTAGTAGTTTCATACCTTCACTTTCAGCATGGATGTAAGGACGACTGCAAGGGAAAACAGTGAGAAAGGCAGCTGCTATGTACATGAGACAAATATCCAGCACAGTTACGTACAGTCATGTATATTTTTGCTCTCGTCCTTGTCTTCACAATAGAACACAGACGCAACTTTTGTACTTACAATTGCTTGACTTCAGATCTCTGTGAATGATATCTTGGTTGTGTAGATAGATCATGCCTGAGAATAGCTTTAAGTGCCACTGCAAATAAAGTAGATGGGTGTCTACGTATTTTCTCAAAAGTTTGCCTCAACCCTGCCGTGTCCTCGCACTTGTGGGTGTACAGTCGAGACCACTCGAACACTAGACTACTACAGTACAAGATACTGTAATCAATAACATTGTGCAGTTGCCCGAGCATTTCCCATGTCCAGGGTTTGGTTAGCCTCGTTCCCAGGCCGTCTGCCAGTCGCGCGCATCGCATATTCGTGACCTTTGAACCCTTGTCAGATAGCTGGCAGAAGGCCTGGTACCACTCCTACGTCATTTACATTAAGTGGACGCGGTTTGGGACACGGTTTCATGTAAAATGGCGGCGTGCCAGAATTTCACGGGCTAACGGCAGGTTTCCAACGGTGAGCGTAATCATTACTGCTATCAGCCAGGGGCACTCTCGTGAGCTTTGTTGGACGCTGCGTGCTCTAGGCAACGCTAAAAGCTGTGTGCAGATGCCAATTTATGCTGTGGGGGAAGATTTCAATAAACTTGGACCCTAAAGAGTTAATTAATTAATGTGCAAAGTCTACCAACTTACATTGGACATGTCTTTGATGATTTCCTGCCAATGCACTCCAATCACGGGAACAAGGCACTTGAAACATTTTCTTAGAGCTTCACACACCTGCAAGGGAGAACAATAAGAACACAGCATTTCTCTACCGTGTATATGAAACCCCTTTCTATCTGGGCCAGATAGCACTTTGTGCACAAGGGACTTGGCTGACATTTCAAATGACTGAGTGTAGTTAGAATCACAACTACGCATCAACGGGCTGATTATGGGATCTGTGCTTATTTCACAAACTGCCAGTGGAGATCATCACATGGAGATCATCATATCCTTGTGCAAGGACTTCACAAGGAGGGATAACTGTTTCTGATATCTGTTTCATCATATCTGTATGTTAGAATTCTGAAATTGAAGCTTGGAATGGCACTATACCTAATCTACCTCAATAATAACCTCAGGGGTCATTTGCAGCTGGCTTAAATGAGCTGAGAGAGATGTAAACGTGTTCAATGTGCAACAGTGTTCTCACCAAGATTCTACAGGCAAAGGACATAGCTGAACAGTCTGGCTTCTAAATGGGTGGGTGTTGCATAATCTACTTGCCAGTCAAAGCCCTTGTTATGATACACACTACTCAGTGGGCAGGTACATGAAATTTGCCAAAGGGAATAGGTACAGGAAGTCCAAAGGGCAGATTAGGAACCCCAAAGGTCACAGTGCTTTCTCTAGTGGGAACACAAAGCCTGGTGGTTGTCAGTGACAATGTTAGCCAAGCTGACCATGTAACTTTAGTGGAATGGTCAATCGTGGTGTAAAGTCTTCACAATCCACACGTCACATGAGGACCATGCTCAGTTGATCAAGTCAGCAATGGCGTCCAAAGGGAAGACAGCACTCACAACTTCGCCAGCACGGTGACTTTCAGCATGTGAGCATCAGTAAATGACAGCGATCTCAGCTGTGCGGTCAGAATATTTGTGGGGCCTAAGAGCTGTACAGGCAACGAACTTCGAAGAAAGCGATCGAACAATGACGGCCGACAGTACTACAAAAGTGCTTGTATTTCCACCATCAAGGTGAGTTTCAGCACCAAAATTGTATGGTGAGGACAGTGCACAACAGCGATCACGACGGTGTAGTCAGAACCTTTCAGGCCATTCCTAAGTAGTCAAATGTTGTTTATTTGCGTGGCACAATTTTCCCCTACCAGGAGTGTAATAATTATTGCATGTGCCAGATTTAGGGTATGGGAGACAGATCAACATTGCTCGACTGCAACTAGTGTGGGGCTTCTTCACACCCACCCAATCAATTACTGGCACACTACACAAGGTACGTACCTGTAAGGAGTTGCACACAGTGGACAGCCATGCAAACACAGTTGTGTTTTCGTTCACAGCCAGCGAGCCAAACAGCCAGGTGATCCCGAGGAATGGGAGTAGAATGATTGTGCTCTTGACTGCAGTTCTGGAGGAAAGAGTTCCACGATAAGAAGAGTGGCTGAACAGCCTGTGGAATACTGGGATATAATTATGGCAGCTGCGCTAAGTACAGCAACGAACGGCTCCACCCTTCAACCTGGCGCCACACTACCAGCTTATAGCGTAACCTTCAATCTCGGGATGGAGGCAAAGTTTTGTTACTTGTACAGCCTTGTTTGTAATAAGGATCATGTTAGGGAACTTGTATGCCTGGAGCATCTCCACAGTATTCAGAAAGGCAGTTGTGGTTTGAACATGAGGCACCCTCCTCCATCCCTGGGCTTAAGCCTGGGAACAAGGCATTACACTGGCGCCACCCCTTGGTGCCATAGTATTGTGAGCATATTCAAAATTATGCCTTCAACTATACCAGATATACATGTTTGTCTATAACATCCCCCTTCCTCTCATCCCCCTTCCACTCCCTTCCCCCATCACCCCTTCCACTCCCCTCTCCTCGTCACCCTTCTCCCCTCCCCTCATCAACCTTCCACTCGCCACCCCTCATCCCTCCTTCCCCTCTCATCCCTCCTTCCTCTCCCCTCACCTCATCCACCTTCTATTCCGGGGGAAGTGGAAGGGAGAGTAAGGGAATTGGATGAGGGGAGGGGAGTGGATGGTGAGATGAGGGAGCCCTCCCCCCCCCCCCCCCCCCCCCCTTCCACTCCCTTTCCCTCGTCCCCCTTTCCACTCCCCCTGTACACATCCTCTAATTGCTTCTATTACTGAATGTTTAGTGACACCTTCAGCACGAACTTGAGACATTTTACCTGATGGTGAAGTTCCAGAATACACCATGGAGCTGTTGGTAAAATTGAAAACCTGTGGAAGGCAGCACATACTGTCATGAAAAGCATCTTGTCCTAAGCAGGTTTCAACACACAGTACTCACCATGTCTGTGGGAGCAAAGCATAACCGGACAGGATGTGCGGTGATCTGGCCTTCCAAGTTGGACGCGTTCTGGACTTGGGTAGCAAGGATGGCCGTGCTGGTTTGGAATCCAGTTCTGTTTGAAATAAGAAATGCAGACTGATTCTTCAAAGTTTCAAGCACATACGTAGAATTAACATGCCACGGGTTGAGCCAACCCACGACCATGCGTCGCAAGACCTGACCTAAAATAGATCTTAGTTTGACACTGCTCACCACTGTGGTACTGCAGTAAAACTACACTAGAACTACTTGCACCAAGGCTAAACTTGGAGGGATGCCCCTGGCGGTCATTAGTAATAACACTTCCACAGTTTATCTAGATACGTAGGAAAGAGTCTGATGAACTGGGTGGTGAATTGCATGCAGGGACGACCAAACAGCTGCCACTATAGTGCGGTAGGATCACCCATGGCTGCTAAGAGTGAGTAGAAAGCTGTGCTGCTTCAAACTGACGTTTGCACTGCTCAATCACTGCCACTGGCCTCCAGCCTCCACGTCGCTGCTCACGGAACGGCTACACAGAGTATGTCAATCAACCTGGTAGCCATACTATGCCTTACTTAATCTGTCCAGGCTCAGACTCATCACGCACCACAACTTTAGATGGCATCTACGACTGTATGTGCCAAATATGCCATTTGGTTTCAAATGGCCATGGGATGGTTTGACAATGGGTGGTGGCTTGTTTTCTGAGAGGTGGAGTATGACAAAATCCAATCCCTGGTAGGTTTCACAGCAAAATTACCTATAGGTACGGGACTGGATGAACACTGTCATCGTCAACATTGCTCTGAGATTGCACAGTCTGTACGTCCGTTCAAGTACGTAGTGAGACTACTTCACATTTGAACATTACGCTATTTCCTGCGTAACTATAGGCACTCCTCTAACCAGGAGAATTCCTGAAAAAGTTACTAGAATCAAGAACCTGCCAGTTCAATATAGCAATCTCATGCTACACGCAAAGGGGTAAAGGATTTGTTAACTTGCAACTCAGCCAATCGCAGGTATAACATACAACCAAGGGCGCATCGACCCTAACGGGAAGAGGGCATGCAACTCTCGTATTGACTCTGCAAACGACAAAATCCAAATGCGGCCACCGGATATGCTATTTTTAGACATTGGTATGTAACGGTATATGTGAATGAATGCAATTATCCGATTACGTGGAATATCGTAGAGCAGGCCAGAGAGCTAGATCGAGCGCGTAGAGTGGATGAATGGACACCATCCATGTTTTGACGACTGGAAACAACGTGCACGTCCGTCCTACATGCGGCAGCCATGCACGCAGGTGCCGTAGGCTTCGCTTGGGACCGTCTCCACTGAAGGCACGGTTTGTTGGCGAAACTGAGGCAAGGAGAAGGCAGTGGTAAGCGCCGTCCAGGGTAACAGCAGTGAGTTTAGATAGAAGTTCATTGACTTACTAGAGAATGGATATTTTCAGGAACTGTGGCTGTGACTAGCGCATAGCGCGGTTAGCGTGCCAGAGCTGCGCGCGCCGCGGAAATGAAATAAACACATGATTTCTAAAAAGAGAAGCGATTTGGATTATGCCGTTTGCGGAGTTACATGCCCTCTCGTCGCCTTCGGCGGGTCGATACGCCCTTGATACAACACTAGGGTGGTAGGATCACCCATGGCTGCTAAGAGTGAGTAGAAAGCTGTGCTGCTTCAAAATCACTGCTCAATCACTGCCACTGGCCTCCAGCCTCCACATCTCTGCTCACGAATGGCTACACAAAGTATACTAATTAACCAGGTAGCCATACTAAGCCGTACTTGATAACCGATTTGTCAAGGATCGTGCAGACTCATCAAGTGCCACAACTTCAGATGGCCTCTACTGTAAGAATGTATCTGCCAAAGATGCTATTTGGATACATTTTCAAATGGCCATGGGATGGGATTGAGGAGGGGTGATGGCACTTCCCCTTGTTTTCTGAGAGGTGGAGTATGACAAGCCAATGCTAAATCCAATCCCCATCAACTTATCAAAAGAAAAATTAGCTGTAGGTACGGAATTGGACTGAGACTGTCATCGTCAACACTGCTCTGAGATTGCGCAGTCAGTACGTCCGTTCAAGTCCGTAGTTCACATTTGAACATTACGCTATTTCCTGTGTACACCACACCTATAGGCACCAGGAGAATACCTGAAAAAGGTACTAGAATCAAGAACCTGCCAGTTCCAGTACAAGTGCAATATAGCAATCTCATGCTACATGCAAGGGGGTAAAGGATTTGTTAACTACAACAACAGAATGTCCCTACTATACATCATATGCAGACGTACATTGTGAGAGGACACTCTTCCATTACCTGTTGATGGTTTGGTCCAGATATCCCGGAAGATTGCGTACCAAAGAGGACGACATGATAGAAGGACAGTCTGTGGGGGAATTAGACAAGATGAACTCCTTGTTATGACCATGACTAATTGGTGCGAGCCTGAGTGAGCCCCATATATACGAGTTTGCTGAGCTACGTACAATCATGTATTTGTACATTTCGTATATCATGCCGTAGCTGTAAATCAGTTGCAGCTTAGGGCTAACCTTAGAGTTTTATGTGTTCTTGTGTCATGCGTTCATTCAAACTAAAAACGACTTCGCGACTTGGAGATCAATTGAGACACGAACTATGAACAGCCTATGTACTTCAACAAGGACAGAGACTATAGTACGCGATGGGGCCTAGAGCATGTACTAAAGACAGGGGAGTACTTTCACCTGTTCAAACCATCTCCACATGTCCTGCTGAGCACATATGGTGTGCATAGCTAGAAGCCATCATGGTACGTATGGTGTGCCTGTTACACTGTTCCACCAATAGCCTGAGTGACAGTTCCTGCGTTGTTACATGCGTGTACGTTTTGTGTCGTTATCTGTGTCTAAGGCTGTGCAATGCTCGGTCACATTCTGACGATGATCATGTGCATACAACTGCTCCAAATTCTGCACATGCACTCACTCACTCGTCCCACAATGTCGTACATTTCGTCCAGTTAAATCATTTATCCTCTAAATTAGGCACACATCATTAGTAAGCACGTATGTGCTTTCTGTGGGAGTATTAGTGCATGAACATATGAAGGTGAGACTACAGAGTTTCACTATTTGTGCACATGCATTAACACTGGCATAACTTGGAAGGTATATATATATCCCGATTCATGGAGAGCAAGTCTCAGCCTACAAGTGAAGCAGCCACCCTTGCTCTCTAGCATGCAGGCTCCTCAGTGTCAACTTACAATGCAGGGAAAGCGTATGCAACTAGGCTTTTGAAATTCTATAAAGTCCTGTGTGTTTGGGTGTATCCATGCCCAGTGTATTAGCTCATGCACCAACCGAATAAATATTTCAAGAAGTTTGAAACAGACGTTTCGGCCACTATACAGTGGCCCTCATCAGGGAGTTTTCACTGTATAGTGGCCGAAATGTCTGTTTCAAACTTGTTGAAATATTTATTCGGTTGGTGCGCGAGCTAATACACTCAGGGGCGTAGCTAGGATTTCAAGACTGAGGAGGCGTGGAGTGGAGTTCACAGCGCGCGCGAAGCGGGCGGCGAAAATTTTTCGAGCTAATTAATTATTCATGAGTTACTCCGCAGTGCACGCAAAACAGTTGCTCTCGAAATGCTACAGCAATATGCCGGTACCCTGACTGCCCAGACTTGCAGCACTATCATCGTTAAGAGTATACGCCGGCTCATGGTCAGCCTAGCTCCTGTCTCTGTCATCAGATCGAATGCACATCGTACGCGGAGTGTGCGAGACTGCGGACACGCGCGTTAAAAGCGAGGAGGCAACTGCCTCCCTTGCCTCATTGCTAGCTACGCCCATGAGTGTGGGCTAGGCTTTTGAAAGTTCTCACACATACACATATCTACACTTGTTTGAACTACACAATCACTTGATTTGACTATTTCAGGTTCCCTTACCCAATTCTGTTGGTCTGCTCCCATCAGTACGGTCTTCACTCTGGTCATGATCACACAGCAGCTGGATAGGTATCTCCACCATAGTCGAGGTGTTAGCTGGGAATACAGAGAGAAGGTATACAATCAATTGAATATCCCTTGAAGGGAGGCATCAATAATCATATGAAGACATTGATTGTGGAAAGGCCTGTCATGTTTCACAACCAGACCACAAACTGCCCATTCTCAGGCTACATGGAAGGAGGCCTGGTATCTGCTGCTGGTGCATACATAAATAACCACATGACTTGGGGCATGACTTGGTGTATATACTGGCAACCCACATTTTGAGCTTACTTAATTGTGAAGTATTAGTCATTATGCAAGAAGGTATCAATAGAAGTGCCCATAGAAATTGTGATGACCGCAAAGGACCAGTAGGTACGTAGGAAGGGTGCCATCAGTGTGGAAAGATACGAATGTCGTCCCACTGTACAAACGTGGGGATAAGTCGGATGCCAAGAACTATCGGCCCGTCTCGCTGACATCTATGGTGTCTAAAGTCATGGAAAGGATAGTTCGACAGCACCTGTATGATCACCTGTCCACTAATGGCCTTGTCTCCGATGCCCAGCATGGCTTCCACCCTGGAAGGTCCTGCGAGTCTCAACTACTGGACTCTGTCCATGTGTGGTACAAGTCAATGGAGGACAGGAAGTCTGTTGATGTGCTGTTCCTGCACATGTCTAAGGCCTTCGATAGAGTCCCTCACATGTGCCAAATTGAGAATGATGGGCATTGATGGTGACATACTGTCTTGGCTTCGGGACTATCTTTCAAGCAGAAGACAAAGGTGCATTCTTGAGGGATGTGCATCTGGATGGCTCCCTGTATAGGTCCTGTAACCTTCTGCTCATACTCCCTTTCATCCTTCGGTGAATAAATTCTCAAATTCAAAAAAATTGTAGCAAATCTCAGCCACGACACACACACACACACACACACACAAATGCACACACACACACACACACACACACACACACACACACACACACACACACACAGTACTGGGCTATGATTGCTGAAAAAGCAGTTCAGCTGATGTTTCTTCATGGAATGCACTAGCATGGTCAACGTCTGAAGATGGTCCTGCTGTGTGGGCATGCCACCATAATTATGCTACAAGGAACATGTGGGTACCTTGAATACATGTCAGACCAATGTTTACACATTGTGGGTACAACTTGCCCTCTAGCAGATCTGCCTACTCCAACAGTTGTTTCATGCTCACCAAGTAAACCCAAGGGCGCATCGAGCCGCCGAAGGCGGCGAGAGGGCATGCAACTTCCTATAGCGCACGTATAGACGGCATAGTGCTGAGTGTTACTAAAAATAGCGTTTCCGGTTAAGCACGTGAAATTGCGTGCACGGTTCGGTTATGGACGTTCAACGGAACTTATTCTTTGGGCAAGGAAGATGAGTGCTACCGATGTCGGTACAGAAACGCCATCCAAGCGATCTCTAGCCCAAGTACTTCTTCTAGTCCGGGTAGCTCTCCTGCCAGTGTAGCAGGCCAAGATTCGGAGAAAGTATCGCCGGATGCAAACAACATTCGCCGCTCTCGACAACAGCACAATGGCTGTTGCGTAAGTTGGAGGGAGGGAATGATAGCATCGAAAGGAGCTCACGCTAGGTAGCTAGGTCCTCGTCAAAGACGCTACGGACGGAATATCAGCCATCTCGATCGTAAGTACACAAAGTGACCGCATAAGAGGCGCGCGCCTACGGTTCACGTGCTTATACAGTCCAAATTTGAATTCTATATTTAGTAACACTCAGCATTTTGCCGTCTATGTACGTTGCATGCTCTCTCGCCGCCTTCGGCGGCTCGATGCGCCCTTGGTAAACCACAACCTAGCCAGGAACATACTAATGGGCAGGTACAGTACACCTGGGTATGTTTATAGAAGACAATAGATGTTGAGTCGAAACTTGAGGCCCATGGGCTATATATACCCAGAGGAGGGGGACATGACATCATGTCTTGACAAAATCACGTGGTTAGTTATCATTCCTAACATTCCTGAACACATATAAAATGTGTACTCGGTCATAGCAGTGGACTAGACCAGGGCGCTCGATCTGTAAATGCTCTACTGACTATCGGTGTACTGCGACTGAAAAAATCTTCAAAATTGGCAGAGGGCGCCCCAACTAAATCGACTTAGCAGTGCAAGTGTACAGCCTATACTTACGTACAAGCTCACTGATTCACAATTAAAGGTGCATCACGTGATCGTGTCTTCCCTCCTCTGGGCTATACCAATATACTGTCACGACCCTGACTATGTGTCTCCGAACCAGTGTTGAACTGATTGTTTACTGTTTGCATTATAGACTTACTGTCTCCTTTAAATCATATGCACCTGTAATTTGTATTGTGTTGAGTCATACCTCCTTGTGTATATAAGCTGCCACCCTATTGCTGCTATTACAATTGATTGCTGTCTGAAGTTGTCACATTGGTGTCAGAAGTGGGATTTCATCCCCATGTCACTCGCCGACCATGGCCACCGGGTTGTGAGGGTCAGTGCCCGCCCGCCGTCAAAGTTCTCAGCAACAGCCGACTTTGTGCTGTGGATCCAGCGCTTTGAAATTTACCTGAGTGAAGCAGAGATACCTCTCGAAAAGCGAGCCAGAGAACTACTGTCATTGCTTGACGATGGACCCTTCCGTATTGTAACACAGCTCGGACTTGTGGACAGTGATGACTACAGCTGTGTGAAGGAGCAGTTGCAAAAACATTATGCGCCGAAGGGGGACGACCTTGAATGGCAGTACCGGTTGCAGAACCGACGCCAAAAATCTGGTGAACCACTGTCCGAGTTTGTGGGGGAGCTACGCATGATGACGGACAAGGCATACCCCGAGTGGGAGCCGAAACAACGATTGGAAATCGCCAGAAATCAATTTATTCAAGGAATTGAGTCTCCTTCCATCCAGCTGGTGCTAATGCGGGAAAAGCCAAAGACATTGGAAGATGCCTTGGCGCTTGCGCAGCGGCATCTCGCCGTGGAGACGGCCCAGAAGCGTTTGCATCGCCGTCCGTTGGAGCAGCATGCTGCTCAGTCGCTGGCCGAGCCACAGACCATGACTGATGGAGATGAAACTAATGCCCTCTACCGCTCGGGGGGAGCAACTGCCAATGCGCAGCTAGAAGGACTGTCCAGACAAGTGCAACGGTTGTCTGAAGAACTAGCACAGATGCGGAGTGAGGGTGAGCGCTCCAAACCACCCAAGAGAGTCCCTCCTATTTGCTGGGGCTGCAATGAACGAGGACATCTTCGAAGAAATTGTCCCCGTTGGAGACCCCCTCCTGGAGATCTAGACCGTCAACACAACCGGTCAAGCAAGCCTCAAGTGCCCTTCTCATCGAGTAGCATGGCTACTGAGCCTGCTGTTTCTGTAGAGGGTTTCATTGGAGAACGACCTACCAAAATACTGGTGGACACGGGTTCTTCTGTGACTATTCTTCGGGAAGATGTCTGGAAGGAAGCTGTAAACACCCGAAGTCTGGAGCCACCACCTTCCCCAGTAATTGCAGCAGTTCAGTTCAGTTCAGTTCATTTTGATTTGATAACCCAGGAATGCCGCATCTCCAGTACAGAAGGTTTTCATGCAGGTCCTGGGCCCCATTAACGGGGGATGATGGTGATGACATCATCACTGAACTCGCTTGAGTTACCATAAATGGCATTGCTCAAACTTGTTTTTCTGGAAGGGCAAAGGGCAAATTCCTTTTTTCAAGGTGAACCACCCTTCAACAGAAAAACCAAGGGCTTTAGTGGGATTCGAACTCAGGACAGAGCCTGAGTTGCGCACTGGAGACTCTCACTCTACCAGTACACCACCGCGCACCCCAAACGGGGAACAGCTGGAAATTCGTGGACTCAGCGAAGTGAATCTACGTGTAGGTGACATTTGTGCCTGTTATCCTGTCCTGGTTGCCAAAAATGTAACACAGGAGTGCCTACTTGGAGCAGATTTCCTGGAGAAATTTGGCTGCATTATTGACCTGCGAGGACGGACCCTGACAACCAGAAGAACATCTGTACCAATCCAGTTCCGGAAGACCCTCCAGAAAGTTAGAAGCAGGTTTTACTGGCCTGGACAGCGAAGAGATGTTGAAGACTGGTGCCGAGCCTGTGATGGTTGTGCATCAAGAAAGCGGCTGCCCAAACCCCACTGTGCACCCTTGCAATCTGATCGTCCTGGAGTACCCCTTCAGCGGGTAGCTATGGACATTCTTGGACCTCTACCTGTGTCAGAGAAAGGCCACAAATACATATTGGTCATTTCCGACTACTTTACCAAGTGGACAGAAGCGTATCCCATGCCAAATATGGAAGCATCCACCGTTGCGAGCTTGTTTGTACTTTGTCTGCCGCTTCGGAGCTCCTGATTTCCTCCACACTGACCAGGGACGAAACTTTGAATCCACTCTGATGAGTGAAATCTGCAAGCTACTGGGAGTAATCAAGACCTATCATCCCCAGTCAGATGGTCTTGTTGAAAGATTCAACCACACACTCTTGAACATGCTCAGTATCGTTGCCAAAGATCAGGAACAAGACTGGGACTTGCACTTACCCCTTGTCATGATGGCATATCGGACAAGCGTCCAAGAGAGTAGAGGAGCCACCCCCTTCAGTCTTATGTTTGGGCGAGAAGCTCGCCTTCCTATTGATGTAATGTTTGGTCCTCCACCTGGAGAAGAGTCAACCTCCTCCAGTCAATATGCTTTCCTCCTGCGGCAACGTTTGGAGTCAGCCTACCACCGTGTACGCACTCAACTTGCACTGCAACAACGCAGACAAAAGACATTGTATGACCGTAAAGTTGCAGGTCACTCTTACAGTGTCGGTGACTATGTTTGGCTTCATTGTCTAGCAGTTACTCGAGGAAATTCTCGTAAATTGCACCGGCCTTGGCAAGGACCTTATAAAATAGTGAAAGTGATCACTGACGTACTGTACCGAATCCAGCTGGTAAAACAACTGCGGCGCCGCATTGTTGTCCATTATAATCGACTCAAGCCATATCAAGGACATCGTAATGGACATGGTCTGGAGTCACCTCCAGTTACTACACAACCTTCCAACAACCAGCCCAGCCCAGCTGCAGAGTCCGATTATGATTATGATAATGAACCACTGGTAATAATCCTTCGGTCACAGCCTGACACACAGACAGCCAATGACCCTCCTCTACGCCGGTCATCCAGACAAAGAAGGCCACCAGATCGCTATGGAGACCCTGTCTCATATTGATTTCACACGAGGACGTGTGGCTTGGAGAGGGGGGATTATGTCACGACCCTGACTATGTGACTCCGAACCAGTGTTGAACTGATTGTTTGCATTATAGACTTACTGTCTCCTATAAATCATATGCACCTGTAATTTGTATTGTGTTGAGTCATACCTCCTTGTGTATATAAGCTGCCACCCTATTGCTGCTATTACAATTGATTGCTGTCTGAAGTTGTCACAATACCTTACATACGTAAGTGCAAAGGCCCAAGGGATTCCCATAGTTGCCAAGTTTTCAAATGCAACTTCAGGGACACTTGATTGAACGGTGCCGTGAGAAATGCAGAGATCAAAGCATGCACCGCACAGCTGCACAGGTACACGTACACTTCGTTGAATACCTGGAAACTCCTCCATCCATGAATGGCATTCCCTCCTTGGCTTCTTTGTACAGGTACAGTCCTCAACTCGGGCGTTGTCAGCGTTGCAGCAGCACTAATTTCCGTTCCCAGACTGCATGCAACAAGCCTGGGAACGAGAACAGGCCTATTGCTATTTTTTTCCAGGACAAAGCACCTTCCGTACGGGACAGGGGACAAGACAAAGAATTCCGGGACTGTCCCGGACGTTCCGGGACACTTGGCAACTATGGATTCCCTATCACATACCGTAAAATGAACTATTTTGGGGGGCATGAAATTCGGGCGAAACAAAAAAGTTCCATGCGATTTTATGTCGCAACCTGTATCTTACACGTACATTGTGCACCCTGGGACTCAACACGGAAGATCAAAGCGATTGGGCAATGGTGGAGACTGCAACTAGTTACGTAATGATATGTGGTGAGGGCTCCATCCTTGTAAATAGATCCATAGTACTCCGTTTCATGCCCAATAGCAGCTGGGTGATCGAAATGCACCTGCATGCACACCTTCATTGCAAACTGGAAGGAGAGTGAGAAGGCTTTTTTAGAGAACAGAAAGTTACCTTCGAAAGCATTTTGAAAAAGATTGTAGTAGCTATGTTCATACTTTTCAGCTGGAGATTCACTACAGCCTGCAGGTCTTTTTTTGCAGTTGAGTAGCAGAATGGTTGTGGTTAGCACCTATGCATCATCAGTTACTGGCATCCACCTGTCAGTTGCTTGTTGCTAGGCAACTTGACAGAGCTGTCTCCAAAGCACACTAGCTACAAATAGTCAGATATTGGGCAGTACAAAATAGTCTGTAGAGCTTTCTGTAAACCTGGCAATGATGAACGCACTGGTTTTTACTTGCCCTCAGGATGACAAATTTGGTCAATCATAAGTGAATCTACAGCAACACTACGTTTTAGCATACTCTAACCAATATGAGCGCCAGCATCCAGCACAGACTGGTGGGTGCTTATCCAAGTAACCTTTGACCCTATACAGGAATACAGGAAACTGGGCCTGAACTGGGAGGTGGGCACTCTTTTGCAGGTGGGTGCTGTGCCACAAGACCACAGTATTGGATGAAAGCAGAGGGAAAGGGTCACCTTCAATTGAAACGCTGCAATGCTTGAATCGCAATCAGAGCAACTTCGGGGTGCTATTCATCTCAGAATCTATTATGACAGGATTGCTATGCTGCACGCTGATCAATGATGTAAAAGGGAACTCACCATCCTTTGGGAAGCGGTACGATCCTACCAGTGTGTCCTCCGCTGAACCCGCTCCACTGTCAACGCTGAAGAGAATAATATTTCTAGTCATAGGCTTTCAGACCCATCGGATGTATAGGTAAACATTATTGCTGGACAAAAGCTATTCCAACGACCTGCCACAATAGGAAAATAACAGCGGGAACAAAAATGCCGAAACCCGGGATTGAACCAGGGACCTTTAGATCTTCAGTCTAACGCTCTCCCAACTGAGCTATTTCGGCAACTGGTAACTTGTCTGGTAACTTTATCCTACCACAGAATGGTACAGAGGCATGTGGGAGTATGCACACGACATGCAGTCCAAGGTATGCGCTGTGAACTATGACCAATGTGTACTACACTATTTACGTACCTAAACTGTTTTCACTGGTGTAGTGAAATGCTCCTCCATCAACTGCTGACGATCTACCCAGCAAAGATCCCATCTCCTCCACCCCAGCAGAGATCCTATCTCCTCCACACTCCCCAGCAGAGATCCTATCTCCTCCACACTCCCCAGCAGAGATCCCATCTCCTCCAAACTCCCCAGCAAAGATCCTATCTCCTCCACACTCCCCAGCAGAGATCCTATCTCCTCCACACTCCCCAGCAGAGATCCCATCTCCTCCAAACTCCCCAGCAAAGATCCTATCTCCTCCACACTCCCCAGCAGAGATCCTATCTCCTCCACACTCTCCAGCAGAGATCCCATCTCCTCCAAACTCCCCAGCAGAGATCCCATCTCCTCCACACTCCCCAGCAGGGATCCTATCTCCTCCACACTCCCCAGCAGAGATCCCATCTCCTCCACACTCTCCAGCAGAGATCCTATCTCCTCCACACTCCCCAGCATAGATCCCATCTCCTCCACACTCCCCAGCAGTTGGGATGCTTCATCATCATCCTTTAGGGAATGCAAAATGCGCATGAACAATTCCAAGATTAGGTACAGTACCAGCATGTGCAATCTCACGGTACTGACAATGTACTGACAATTTGAAAGTTCATAAACTGATACGGATGATTGTACTAAGTATACTCGTATGGAGTCCTACTGTTAGGTTGAAATCACTACTGCACGGTTCACACTCATGAATGTGAGCAAGAACAGTAAAGCTCGAGCTTTCACAGACCACCCATGGCTACAATTACGGTCTGTGTGTTCTGTATACTAGAGGCATGTTGACGTCTTCTCTCGAGTCTGTACAGGACAGTAATCTATAGTGTCAAAGAAAAAACCCTCCAGTATGGAGGCAACACTAGATCTTCATCTCCAGGCCGCCAGCCATATGAAGGGTACCTTCTGATGCAGAGGACAGTACTACTAGCAAGCAAACCTTCATGATGCTGGCTGGATGCATTATTAAAGCTACATGATTGTTCTGCATGATGTTGCTGAAGTGCAACAACAGTGCTTCCTGACTACTTTGCCATGTCTGCCAATGACCCCTCTCTCCCCCCACAATAAATTGTGTTTCGACACATAATAATTATACGTATATGGCTTGACTTGGCTTCCTTGTCCCGTAGCTACTAGACCATGGAGCGCTTGCCTCTTGTAGTAGCATCCACTCCTGCTGCTTTTCATCAGCAAGAACTTCATCGAGCATACCAACCAGACGCTGCAGTGACAAAAGAAAGACACAGCAAGATAAAGATTCAGTCAGTATTGGTTGACAAGCTGGTACTCTATACCATCAAACAAATACATACCGTGCATCTTCAAAATTGATGCCAAGATTCGTAACAGCTTTCCAACATTCATTTGCAGCTTTGGCTTTCTACATTTCTGAAAACGGTCCAGCTTCACTTACTGATCTTTCGTTTAGGCTTTCCACAGCTGTGTTTATAGGTCTTCCGGAACTGTAATTCTGGCATCGTGGCAGAAGCGATTCCACAAACGTACCGTGATGCGTACTGTAGGCATCAGGTTCTAGGATGGTTTCCATGTCTGTCCGTTTGCTTGTTGTACGTCTGAAATTTTCACAAACACAGAATGACATCGCTTGGGTTGCCATGTCATCCACAAGCATGAGTCAGACTTCAGGGTTTGCAAAGGCCATAGCAAAGGCACTGCAGACATAGTCTGACCGAGAACAGAAATCCAGACACCTACGGATGGCATCAAGAGAGTGAGACATCTACCCAAATATGGCAAGCAGACAGACATTGAGTCCAGCTCTGAGATGAATGACTGCTGCCGGAAGGACAGAGCAGCTGATAAGCACAGAGCAGCTGATAAGCACAGAGCAGCTGAAATGCGAGTGAATGAGCCCCTCCTGGAGACAGCTACCAGAAGGCAATTGAACGTGACAATTTTTGCACAGTAATTACTCCACAACAGTTATACTGCATCTGCAGCTGTTCAACCCATCACTCACAAACAATCAGACACACTGAGAGACTTTGTTAATTTATTTCAGGTCTTCATACCATAATACTGTGCATGTAGAGTTCTGAAAACCTACACCAACAATGGGTGGTGATTGACATAATGGGATAGCATGTAAACATCTGTACCAGAAGGAGTTCAAAGTTCAAAACAACTTGCAAGCTTCATGGATACGTGTTTTTAAAATGCCACATGTTTGCAGATCCATTTCCATGGGTAGTACTAAAACCCGGAATGGAACGGAATGGAAAACGGAATGAACGGAACGAACGGAACAGTCGTTTTTCGTCGCTGAGACCAAGGTAAGACACTAGCGCTTCACGGGCAGTACTGTAAAGTACACGGAGCTGCCAAGGTAAAGTACATGCAGTGCAGTGGGCGTTACAAGAAAGCAGTACGCAAGCGCGTGTACAGTACCGGTACCGTTCCCCGTTTATAATTAGCTGTATATCTACTGTACTACGTAAGTCTCACAGGCCAGACTACCCGTACTAACTGTCTAGCTTAACCCTGAAGTACTGGCAGAAAGGAAGTCGTACCTTGTTTTCACCACGCTGGGGCACCGAGCTCACTTACTCGTGCACATTACCGTACACGGTACAGTGCATACTAGCCTAGCTCCGCTCTGTAGCCTCGTACCCGGGTAGTACGAGGCTAAGTGCCTACCATGTACTGACCTTTGGGGATTCGTCTTGTACCGCCGTGCAGCGCTAGACAGAAAAATGGTTTTACTACAGTCTCAGCGACGAAAAATGACTTTTCCGTTCGTTCCATTCCGTTCCGGGTTTTAGTACCACCCCATTTCCATCACTGCAGCGGATTAAACGGAGCTTCAGAAGACTTAAACAAAGCCAAAAAGCCAGCGCTCCTCGGAAGAAGCCTTCCACTTCTTCAGAGGATGCTGCGTATCCAGCAACGCGCTATCATTTCAGGGTTTAGGGAGTTTTGTACAGTAATTAAGTTGACCCGTTAGCACTCCTCACCCGGCTAGATGTATCGTTGATTACATGGAGGTTGTCTTGAAGGGCATCTACGAGGTAAGGGATGATTTCCAATCAGGTTTCAAGATAGTCCACCCCA
Organism: Axinella damicornis; assembly: GCA_963931865.1. Taxonomy (NCBI): domain Eukaryota; kingdom Metazoa; phylum Porifera; class Demospongiae; order Axinellida; family Axinellidae; genus Axinella; species Axinella damicornis. The sequence goes on along the minus strand of OZ007516.1, from coordinate 12,131,754 downwards.
GGAGTCACGACGAGGGCACCCAGGATGTCCAGCAGTCTGCAAAAGTCATCGCCAGTCAGACCATTATCATCCAAAATGCTCTCTACCACCTTATCCTGCAACGAAACATAACAGAATGTCTGGTGGTCAGTATTCATACTCCATGGCACATGAAGTTAATCTTCAGGAGTGTAATGTATTGATATAGTGTGCCAACATTTGTCATAAGTCGTGCATAGTAATGTACACGTCACGCATGTAATGTCATGCACATCTTGTTTCCTAGGTGCAGTGGCGTAGCTACGTAGGATTCTGTAATGCCAGGGCCTAAGTACTGGAACTGCTGAAGGCAGTGAACATAGGCGTATAATGCCAATCCAATCCGCACGAAGCACAGATTTTTTTCGCAGTCATTTTCAGTTACCTTGAGTTCCATGAGTAGCACTGGCAGCCCAGATTCAGGATCTCTACTCAACCCCAAGTACTGCACAACGTTGGGGTGTCTGACACCACTCAGGAATTGGCACTCCTGCTCAAATTGCTCAAAGATCTTTCATGCACCCGGGACAGTTGTCTCAAATAGTGTTGGGTGAAGTATTATTTTTAGCTGCGCAAGGTAGCTCATTGCAGAGAGCTTTGTAGACAGCTCCATATGATCCAACACCAAGGGAGGTGGTTTTGATAATTCGGACGATTTGATACCCAAAACTGACCTTGTGGTTGTGCCATTATCGCAGCAGACACCTGAGCACAGAGAAAGGACAACATACTGACAACCACCTCTACCTTACCAAGGCAAACGCAAGGCATACTATCACTGGCAGAAACCAGTGGTGTTCATAGAACACAGTCATAAATGGGCTGTCGTAGCACCTTCACTGCTTTTGCACTACTGCTTTCTGGTTTCCGTGCAATCAGTGATCGTCTCACTCTCGATGTGGAAAGGAAACATAAGCTGGTAGCCCATGCGTACTAGTATCAACAGTGCCACCTATACTGTAACAGGCTGGCACGAGTCAAACCTGCCAATGCCGCAGACTCATTCCCTTCACTGCCTTCTTCAGTCTACTCGGAGTACTCCAGTAGACTCCGTTGCCTTTCAGGTTTCATAATGTACTTGTAACAATAATTTTTATATGATATTAACTCATTCCTCAATGAAATATTGCTTGATCATATCATCAGTATCTGGAGGTGGGGCTTTCAGTCCAACGCAACTCAGGTGGAACCACTCTTCACACCCATCACACATGATCATATGGTAGCTATAGGCCCACGAGCAGTCACCGTCTGGTCCGCGGAGTGTCGCCACCGAGGAGGCAGAATGTTCGTAGTGCTCTAGCCAATGTCCACGAGTGGTCTCTCCTTCTTTGTTGTCGCCATCGTCCGTCGAACAGGTAGCTAGACGGTTCACGAGTCCTTGCATCGAGGAGGTGCGTGCTAGAGTTCGTTGAATTTAAATATTATTGTGCACGTGCAAGTGAAATTCGCTGATTTAAAATTTACGGTAATTGCAAGTCCAAGCAAGCAAGCAAGCAAGCAAGCAAACATACACACGCACTGCGCAATGAAGTCACGCTAGTGTGGGGCTCGCTCAGGCTCGCCCCAATTATTGCCGCAGTGCTAACGTAATTATGGCAATTGCCATCCTACCGTCTCGCTTCGGCCAAGCCGCAACTTACAAAATAACGGACCATGTCAGACCATAGACAACCGGAATCCGTTCTTGAGGAATGATTGTGTCTTCAAATAATCAACTCCGTCAGGTGCATACCTACCAATGTTGTTTTAGTTAACTAAAACTAAAACTATAATGCAGTTTAGTATGGCATATTTCACTTTAGTAATTAAAACTAAAACTAAACTGAGGACAGTCTCAGCCTGTTAATTAAAACTACAACTAAACTAATATGAAAATCACCCAAAAATGGTGGTTACTAAAACTAAAAGAGCCTTTACTAACCCTTTTGAGATTTAGTAATTAAAACCAAAACTAAACTAAACAATGCGACTCTACCTAATTAAAACCAAAAACTAAACTATTTCAGTTTTAGATAACTAAAACAACATTGATACCTACACAATCTGATATAGTGAAGCAATCACCTACACGCCCACTCTCAGTAACAGCGCAACCAATGATGCAAGGCAAAATTGACACTGCACTGAGTTACCTTTCAGGTGGAACACTGTAGCTTGGATGCTTTGGTGAAACAAAGGTCCTACACTCACTACATCGCATCCTCTTGATAAACACCCCAGAGGAACATGTGCCTGTAGTAGAAACATCCCATGGGAACGCTACCTTAGTAGATCACTAATGCATCACCCCAGAACCTGTAATCATTCCACAATTCACCGTGACAACCTGAATGCAGACTTCATTTGCCAAGTAGCTATGTACCCAGCAATCAGCTGGAGTGGTTCTCATGGCCTCGATGCAGGTACATTGAGAATTATTGTTTTTACTTTAGCTAATGCAACATAACTGCATACTGATCAGACTGATGAAAGTCGTTCTAGAATCATACACTACACTGATAAGAAAACTAAAGGAAGTCATGGGTGTCCAAGGTGGAGTTTGCCCATTTTACAGGTCGAGTCCTTGAATGTGTTCGGACTGAAACTGAAGCTCTAAAACTTCAACAGGATGTCAGCTGCTTATCTCAAGGTCTACCACTCAAGCTTGAAGAAACCTTTTCTAGTTGATCTTGCAGCACTATAATTATAGCACAATATAGCTATTTCCCCAGCAAAGTCAGTGAAATACCAGTGAGTCACAATCATGTTCAAACAATTTTCTTGGCTTGTACAGAAGAATGTCATCAGCATAATTATAGGGGTGAATGTGCAACATCTGATATACTTCAGGAATATGTAGAATAGGAGAGGGCCGAGTATGGATCCTTAAGGGACCCTGCATGGAGCTGACTGGGGTTGAGCTCTGCTGCAATGCCGTCCAATACAACCCTCGATCTGTGTCCGGTTCGTGTGATAGTCACAGAACCATTGGTGAAGGGATCCAGTATAATGCCAGTGTTGGCTAGGAAGGATATAAATTTATCATGGGGCATTGACAGTGATGAATACTGCTGCAACTTGAGTGTGCTGTTCCATTTGTTCTTCTCCCAAGTAACTAATATTCTGGTGACTTAATTGAGCGCATTTGTAGCTGGCTGACTAATCCCCATAGACAATTCAAGGTATGTATGAGACCAACTCGAGGCCTGAAGAATATATTATAATATGCGCTTGGAAACATTAGCTAAGTTAACCATAACTTTTCCGGGGCATTATCGATGGTGCGCTGTTAGATTACGCTCAATTCACGCCTGTCCTGGGCCGAATCCCACATTTCCTTACTGCAAGCAACGAAAAGCTGGGCAGGGGCAGGAACGAGGCTAGCTACTAAATACCTTGTGTTTCTCTGTTGAAGGGTGCATATAGTGCATGCAGCCTTCAAAAAGGAATTTGCCATCTGCCCTTCTGGAAAAGCCATTTATGGTAACTCAAGTGAGTTCAGTGATGATTGTGTGTAGTTCAGTGATGATGTCATCACCTTCCCGGCTGCCAATAATGGGGCTCAGGACCAGACCTGCACGCCGAGTGAGAAAACCTTTTGATGCATCATTCCTGGGTTATCAAGTCACAATGATGAATCGAGCTGCACTGCTCGGATCTACACCGGCACAAATTATCATGTGCATGCAAGGTAACTGTTCACTGATAGTGATGGCAGTATTGGCCGGTGATCAAGCGGAGCCAGCAGCAGCACCAACATGAATTGTACAAGTGAGAGTGAGCATAATTGCCACTGACACCAAAGACAGTTCTTTGAGTACTCTTTGGTGAACATCCGTCAAAATTCGAATTTCATCCTTGTGTCATAATACGAGTGTAATTGGGAAACTGATTTACAGTAAGGGGAGGGTTCCAAACAACGACTGGCTTGCTGGGCTCGACTACAAGTAGCTAGTCCGAATCTACCACAAAGTTTGTGACCGAGATGTAAATAACACAACATTTCGACCGGAGTGGGTCTTCCTCAACTGATTTGAAACACAATAATTGTCATATTTGCATGGGAGCATAGAAGACTTTTGAGGATAGTATCCTCACCACTGGAATAATATCCTTTCTGATAATATAGCTACTGTTATATGCATATATAGCCATTGACTGTATCCACAACAGCATGTCTTGCCACAATTCAATTTTTTTGTTTTGCCTGGACATTGCATGTCTATTGCATTACCCACTACGGCTTAGTTGCTGCTTTGTGCATGAATGACATCGTAATGAATGAAAACTTAGCTTGATTATTTCACTAGCCACGTTCCCAGGCCTCCATGCCCAGTGTTTGTCACTTTTCGTGCTGCAAGCGACAAGAGCTGGCCATGGGCGTGGAGGCCTGGGAAGGAGTCTACATTTCAGTGATTTCAGTACAAGAATACTTGGACGAAGCTAATATTGCACAAACTGCATGCTCCAATGTGCAACATGTGCAATTTTACTGCTGTGTAGGTGGTAATAACTATTCAATAGAATAAACTATAAACACGTTCTATTTTAACCTTGGAATTTCCATTTTGTGATATTTTCTGAACAAAAGTACATTATTTACAGATTAATATATGCATTTCTGACTGAAGTCGATGAAACCTCCTAAATCTTGCCAGATGTGAGAGCAAATATTCAGAAAAAATGGCATTTAATTCAAATGAGGGAACATGAACACAGTTACCATAAATGACAGAAAAGCTCAAGCTATTTTACAGAGATACAGTATTAAGTGTTCCAAAGAATCTGAAGGTAGTAACATTCACATGAATTCTACCATATCATAAAGCTTGCGGAGTTCTTGTTTGATGGCTTGAGACAAACGCTTAGATGCTGTAAATTTTATGCCACTCTTGATGATAGCATTGCGATGGAATGTCTCCTCAACAACCTTCTTGTTTTCTTTCCACTCCCTCCAATTGTCACGGAAACTCCCCATCCACCATTGCACTGTAACATTCAGCTCATCCAGCGCTACCACCTTCGCAATTTGTGGCACTTCATCATCGTATTTGGCTAAACGAAGAGCAACGAATTCTCCAATCTCTGCTTTGCCAATGTGCAGTACTGGTGCGGAGTCCTCTGGATGATCTGGTTCAGAAGTGGTGGCAGGCTTTGACTTCTTTGAAGGGCGCTTGGTGTTCGTCTTTGCTTTCTTTCCCAATTGGATCTGGAGCCAAAAAGCTTGGAATGAATCTCAGGAACAAGGAAAATTTTATAAACAACCTTTGGTACCAAAAAAAAAACTGGTTCTGAAGTTTCAGAAACTGTGCTAACAACCTTTGGATCTGAAATTTCTGAAACAACCTTTTGGTTCTGAAATTTCAGAATCCATGCTAGCAACCTTTTGATCTGAAATTTCAGGCACTCCCTGGTTGTGTATCTGAATTCCAGGAACTCAAATATAGTTAAATTTCAGGCTTCAACCATTGGAAGAAATTTCAGATACCAACCAGTGAAAATTTCAGATACTAACTGCTGACTGTAACAATTCCTTTGTTAACTAGGAGTAAAAGCCTCAGAATGTTTTTCCATCATTAGCAGCCAACAGAATGGAATTACATTATCAACAGTGTCTTTGCATGTACATGACCATGCCTGACCTTCTCTGCTTTTAAGATCATGCCAGAAAGGAGGAGGATTTGAAAGCGGTGCAGGGGTGTGCAGCCAGGTGAAAATGTGTCAAGTGGGACAAACTAGACCATTGAGAAATGCTGGTCTGAGAAACGCCGAAGGCATGCCTTTCCGTTCTTTATACCGTAGTCTATTTGATTCTTGTATACTTTCCTTATTCGGAGTACCTTAAAATCTGTGTTGTTGTTGTTGTTGTTGTTGTTGTTGTTGTTGCTGTTGTTGTTTGTTATTCCAATACATTTGCTGTTGAACTTTTGGGGTTGTGTAAAGTTTATGAACTATATAAATCCAGCCAACTGTAGCTATAATACCACATGTCACTATGCCCATGCAGTAACGACTGAATCAATTTTTATCTCTTGAGAGAAATCATCCCGGGATTGCTTACACAGAAGGACTAGCTATATATACGCTCCCCCAAGTTTAGAAAAGACAATTTAGTTCATTGGCTGTGGATTGCTATAGTAATTATACCTTGGGCTGTGCTGCATTCTCTGCTTGGTGTAGTTGGGCAATGAGTGGAGGGATATGTACCCTCTCTGGAGCAGTTGCCTCTGCCGGTACAAGTAGATCCAGAAGCCAATTTGGAGGATCTTCTGGAAGACATCCATAGGATTCATTGAACGATTCTGTAAACGTGGTCCACCACAGTGCAGCTGCCTCATCAAAAACACCCGCTGCCTCATACTTCTTTGAATCTGCGCTGAGGCGAGAGATGTCCACCTTGTCAAGCTTGGGCTCAACAAGAGCAGGCGAACCTTCAGGCAAATTCTGGGAAAAGAAATTGATAATGATAGTTATAATTATACCCTTGACTACAACTTACATCAATTTAGGCATGACAATGCATTATTCACCTTCAACAGCTTCAAACCACTTCCAGATGGCTCCCAAGGTTTGTGTGACCACTGCTTATAGAACATCTCTGCCCTCCCTTCCGCATTTCTCTTGAACAAAAAGACGTGTGGTATGGTATGACGGTGTATTTCGTCGAGACAAGGACCAATCCAGTTCCTAATGTCGAACACATGTTGGAGAGTGGTCACGTCCCGGACGGTCTGGTTCGACTTGCGAAATTGATCATGCATCTCTGCAAAACAAGTTCAATATTGGTACGACATCATGACATTCAATTGCACAAGAAAAGCCGAAAGCAATTCTCTAAAAAGGATTTTAGTGATGGCCTGCCATAGTCCACATCTCAACAAAGCTATAGGGAAATACCATTACCAATCCATTAGTAATTACAACTTGAACAGCTACTCAACTACAAACTGTAAACTTGTTGCTATACTGTAATAGCTAAGAAATGAACATTCTAGAATAATATCAGGATCAATCCCTGTTGTCATAATTATAGCTACATCCCATTCTTCACCGCTCAAAGAAAACAGGTTCACCCATCCTCAGTCCTGTCCAATCCCTATAATCAACATACATACTGTTTATGCATGTATATAACACATAATATACCTGGCATGGACAGAGCAGAATTCTTGTGTAGTTGCCTGGATAAGCAGCTAAAGCTCTGATCGATGTCTTCATGTGTATGGCCGACCATCAAAAAGCCAAGTTCAATCTGTATGAAGATAAAAGCGGAAACATAATGATTGATTCCCCTTTCCTATTCCCCTTTGTACATTGTGTAACAGTGTTAGAGACCGAATTGTGGTTGTAACTCAACTCCATGTAGTGTTAACTGTGGCAAATTACTTCTGTTAGATTCAGGTTACGCATATTCATCAATACTCTATCATCTAACTCTAACTTAAGCTTCAATTTACCTCAAAAAAGATCTTCTTTTCGACAAGATATGCACAAAACCCCATGATGTACTTGTTCTTATTTTCTCTGACGCAATTGTCCATTTGTAGTAGCAATCGGCGAGCAAGTGGTTTCTTTTGGCATAACTCAATGAGGGTCAACAAGAGGCATGTCAAGGTAAGATTCGTGTCATGTGGCCATTGCAGAAAATCGAAATAACCGAAGTTCCCAACTCCATGGACAAGGCATCCAGTGAGATGTGTACGCAAACACCATAGGTTTTGGCATGATTTTGGCTGGCGAAGTAGGTGAGGAAGATTGGTTTTATTTTGATCCATTCCATCTACTATTATTGAAGTGAACTCAGTGGGATTCTCGATTCCAGCTAGACGATTTGAGTAATAGCGCTTTCTTTCTTGCCTGTTTGTAGAAACAAAAGACCAGATTCAGAATGATATTATGTCATGCATGCAGGAAGAACTATTGGTGTAAAGTAGCTAGTGCCCCTACATGAAGCCACCCTGGGAACCTAGTGCAGTGCTAAGGGTATATACAATATCATGCTATTCTCCATGAACTGGCATGAATCCACAAAACGGTGTCTTACTCTTGGAGTTTCAGGTGCTCTTGCAGCAATTCTCTCAGTCTTCTTTTTTCTTCCCTGGTTGCAGTACCCTTGTACATCTCATTTTTGATCAAGGTGCAGAAATTACACTTTGTAAATCTGCACTCCTGTATATATGAATCAAATTTAATGTCAAGGTTAATAGGGGTTTAATGGTCCTATATTATTATTGCGGTGAATTGTAAATTCCTGCAAGCACTGTTCAAAACTTCTAAGGTGTTGTGAAGTTGGCCTATGGACAGTGCATACCTCCATGCAGGGATTGAAATGATTTGTATCATAAGACGGTAACATCAACTTACCTTTGGAATGGTCACATTGGGAAAATGATTCCTGTACAATTTGTTGAATTGTGAAAAACACACTGCTTCTTCTTCATTGCCTCTGTAAAGCGTTTCGACCATGTAATTGTAGATGGAGCGCTCTGTTAAACATGATGGAAGATATATGCCATCTTTATCTGGCCTTTTATCTCCAACCCTGTCGAAATATGATGCCATCCATGCAATTGCCTGCTGGGATTTTGCTGAAAGCGACCGGGATCGGCGTTCACCAGCTTCTGACTGGCCACTCAGAAATTCCTTACGGACTTCGTAGAAGCGGCTTTGACTGATAGAGAATGCAGCTAACCACACTGGTTGACACACCTCCTTCCCACAGAGAACGAATGACATGTTGTTTGGATCTTTTGTCCCAACTTCATTGAGTGGACAATGACTAGCAAAATAGTCGAATAACCACTGCCGCTGTTGGTAGGAGGTCTTGGACGAAAACCCAGCGTGAGACTGAATGATCTCAAATTCAGTTAACTCGTGAACACGAGTTGCACAGCGATCATCACAACCATCCATCTCAATCACAGTAAATACTTGCCATGCATCCTCGTAGGAGCAGCTAGCATTCATAAGGGTCTTCCTTTTGGGCTTTCTCGGACTCCTCCGAACAGCGGCAGCAGGTATCTGTTTCCGAGTAGGTGCCATTACTACGACGGAGGGAACGCTTAGAGGAGCAGTAGTAAACTCAGAGCTGTTGGAAGTTTGCGATCCACTAGAAATGGAGGGAGACCAGGCAGTTACCTCCCATTCGATGTCTGGCTCACTGCACCGTCCATCGCTCATCACTTGAGCTTCGCTAGCTTCGTTATCCGACCAGTCGCACACTTTCCATTCATCCCCACTCTCATTCTGGGAACTACTTGTCCACTCACAGGTATTGAAGCTACGTCCTGTTGTCTGACTGAGTGGTAAGTCGGATGAAGACGAGTTACGCGACGCACAGCCCATCGGGGAGGCGCTCCCGGTCTGTGCCATTGCTCGAAACCAAATAACGCACATTACCAGTGCAGCAGTACACTGGCTGCAGACTACATAGCTAAGTATAGAAGCTTGCAAAAGAACACCAAAACCAGTACGGCCGTACGCTAGGAACCTAAAAGAACACTTCAATAATAATTATAAACACTGGTTGGCGCGTAGCAACTTTCACACCCAGGATCCATACCATACTGTGATACGAATCCAAGACGAGCCGGCCATGTATATAAGCATTATGCCATTTCATCCTGAGACCAAACTGTGATTGGAACAGCGACAAGCACAGCGCTAGTTCAATCGATTCTATCTCGACGTATCCCAGTATGCCGTTGCCACTACTTTGGTCTTTCGTGCGCCGATCTGGCAAGCTGTATGTGAAGTCGGGGAGCGATGTGAAACTGAACTTTGGTCCAGTGGCTGGTATACGACCCGCCCGAAAGCAGTACCACATCAGGGTAAGTGAATATGTTTTCCTTTACTAGGCCTACATGTTTGAAGAACGATCGACTAAATTGACATTTAACTTGATGCATAATTAAGTAGAGTTAGACTTTTGAACAGCGATTTATCTTACATACATGTGTGAGGTATATTGCTTGCAGGAATCTCAGGTAGACACTGGTAGGCCTTGACAAATTATGCTTTTTTCTCCCTATTATTCCATCCCCCTATTCTCAGCATTAATTTTATGCCTATTATGCATTAAAGTTTTATTCTCAACATTATTCTTCACACTATCCACTAGCGTTCATTGTACTGCAGATACGGAAACATAACACTCTAACATGCTAACATTAATTTTTAGTGTGCGCGGTTGTGGCTTCGCAAGAGAGGCCTGCATGACTAGCGCCTGTGAACTTGTAGCTATGTGATTGTCAATGCAACAGTAAGCTAGAGCAAGCAGTTTAGTACAGCATCAATGATAAGTATTGGGCAAATGTAGCCTATAAATTTCACAGGTTTGTGTGATTCCAGCATAATTCTCTTATGCTCTTCAGTACGTACCTATTACTATTATGCTAGCATAATTTGTCAAGGCCTATACACTGGCTGATGAGGCATTCCTGTCGAACATTAATGTATCTTCTTTGTATCCAGCTATGTAGCTACATAACTACGCTACATGCAAATGCATTTCTCTTCAGATCAAATTTCATGATGACACAAATGCACGGATGCTGTCGCTGAATGCTTTCAGCTGGGACGAAAACGAAATTTGTGGCCATTTCCAAGGATGTGGCAACAATGATGGATTCATGCGGGTGTGGGCAGAGCATGTCAAACCGTTCCTTGATCCACTGAATGGCAACTTCACTGGACCACCAGATTCAAGCAGTCAGGACAAATCTACAGTCGAGACCACAACTGGCAGCAGCATTGGACAGTCACATTTGAGCGATACCGAACCCAGACGAAAAAGGAAATTGCTTAGCGAAACACCTCCAAGCTTGCTCCCAGCTAGCAAGGCTGCCAAGCTGCAGGTAACCGCTGATTTGGATTCTGCTCGTATATCTGATTCAGCTGATGAGAGCACCATGGATGCAACCATACAAAAACACTTTATTGGTAAGTCAGTTTTCATAATTTGTGAACTCGGTATCTATAGGAATAATTACTTCTAGCCAATTATCCCATGGAAGCCTATGCACAATTGTGTCTTGTGTTGGAGCGATTATGCACTGAGGTGCATGATGTTGCCTTCCTTTCATCTGCCATAGGCAGTGCTGCTTGCCATCTGTTGTGTTTGCAATTACATTGCTAAAATTGGGGTGCTCATTGCATGACAATGCACGTTCCAGAATAGCACCCTGGGGTGCTGCAGTGGTTTCCATGGTAGCGTAGTATTGTACACATATGCACATGACAGAGACACTTCATTATATTATATATATACATACAGGTGTTTATATGCTTCCAGTTTCATCTCTTGTGGAGCCCAGCGATGATCTCCTAGTCAGAGATAAGAATGTGCAGCACATTGAGGCTTTGAAGAAGGAAATTCAAACGAATCCTACAACGGATGTGCAGCCAATGTTGTGCATTGTGCGCATGAAAGGAGATGACAAATTCGATCCGAAATTGAAGGAAGGATACCTATTTGAAACAATCGGTGGCAACAACTCCCGTGAAGCGTACCAACAGTTATTGAAAGAAAAACCAGAACTTAAGAGGAAGAAGGTCTTCACTCATCGATTGTGTTCTGTATATACAAGAATGGAAAGGCAGCTTGCCCTGAGACTTGCATCGAAGCATAATCGAGCGACTGCGTTTTACTTGGAAACATCAACATGGGATAAGGTACCTATAATTATAATATAATATTATGCTCATTGCTTGTATTATATGGATGCCTCGTATCTGCAGTGTAGTGATACATGCATGTATAGCTGTGATACATTCATGCAGCAGGATACATGCATGTAGACCTGTGATCTCAGGTCACTATCTATACCAAAATATAAACTGGATTTTCAATGTCATAAACATGCTCTACGTCTGTGTTTTCATCTGACTAGATCAATCTGTGCCATAATCTCCTTCCTGAGTCTGAGACTCATGATAGGCCCCCACCTGGTTGGAAAAAAGCTTGTGCAGCGACTTTGGCTCAAACTGTAAGTAGTTGTGTAAGATGTCTGTGTGTTTGTGCTCAGCCAAAATGTGCAGGTATTGTAATATATGCCATGGCAACCTTTGTTTTATCATGGTTACCATGGACGCCACTTTAACACCCCAGGCATATTTTTTGATAACATCTCAATTTTGGCAGTGCAGCTGTAAAATGATTCTAGAAGCTGGTACCAGTACACAAAATGTAATGTGTTAGTGTAAATAATAAATTCTGATAGACATGTCGACAAAAGTACTAGCTACAAGTGGTAACCAAACTCATGTTTAGAATAAACTGTGGGTCCATGGTACACAAGAGATAGACAGACAGGTGACTCCTAAACAGTAATACAAAAATTATTCAACTTAAGGATAGCTACACTGTCGTAGCCTCATTCCTCCACTCACACAGTCATGCCGTTTACTTACTCAAACACATTAAACCATAAACATCAGTATAATTATAATATATAGATACTTTGATTTGCTGTATGCATATTATGTCCTGTATTGTGCAGGTAGAGCAATTGGATGACAGCATGATATTCTACCTGGCTGCTCTTCCAGCTAACTCGTTTAGCACATTAAAGCAGATTTACTGTCTACACACGAAAGCAAAACTCAAGGGGCAGGTACTCTCGCATACAAAGAAAGGGACAGCTGCGAAGCCACCTGATTTGAAGGCCAGCAACTTTAAGTGCCTCCGGGGCATCGAGGCCTCAGTCGTGAGCCGACTGCTCTGCGAGCTCAAGGAGTGCAAGATTTCGATAAGAGAGCTCTCCAGTGAATGCAAGTCAATCAAGCAGCTGCATAAGGTGCAGGTAGCATTTTTGAAGGGAACTAATTCCATTAGTTGGGAAGCCGCTACGCAGAAATTTCCCAAGTATGCCACGGCAGCCCAACTAGAACCCTTCAAGAAACTGAACTTTTCGGGCTCTGGCCTACCGGAACAGTTCATGCGGTTCTGCCAGCGAGCCGTGGCCCATGGCCAGAGTGATTTCAATGCTGCTGAGTCTTGTCTGAATGAGAGCGACGATTCATTCTGCATCACGAGGAGACAGGACTGTGTGGGAATATTTTGGAAACATGACATCAAAGAGGTGACTTCTGAGAAGTTGGCAACTGTTTTACGTTCCTTCGGTATCCAAAGTTTCCCAGGATTCTCCCTGGCAATGTTTGACCTTCCAAATGGCAAGGGAGTCCAGCAACAGGTGAATATGCACTTTTTTTTTAATGTGTTCAAATATCCTATCCTTGTACAAATGTATGATTTCTACTTGGCCATTATACGGCATGATTGTTTGTTTCATAGGCGTGGGCTGCAGAAGATTCAAAGCAGCTACTCCTCCTGGTTCGCGCTGTCAACTACACTGTCAGCTGCCAGAACTTTAATGTGGTGTTTGTGGCTCCCCTGGTACTGCTCAGTTCAATTGCCGAAGCTGTACAACGTCATGGAGATGCTGTGCAGCTGGCTGTATGCAGCTTCTCTGACAAAGCACAAGGTATGAGATTTTATAATACCAGTTGTGCTGCTAGTGTAGGTACGTAAGAAACCTCTTATACCATGTACAGTCGAATCGCCAGCGTATATACAAGAAGTACATACCCGTGCATACTGAATTATTTGCGTGTACGGAGCGCGTTGCTCAACTTGACCTTTGACATGAGCTGCCTTGGTTACAAAACCTCACCGCGCTTCAACAGGAAGCAACTTCAGGTCCCCCACGGAGTGCTCACGCGTGCAGGAGCGGCGGCACTACATATCAGTGCAAGTTGGAGATGCCTAACAGCTTGTACGCCAAAGTTACAGCTAAGATAGCCAGGAGAGGGGGGTTTTGGGTAAGCTGAACATGACCTGGGGCCATTTCCAGCTTCCTGGAGATTCAGGCAAAGGAACGGTAAATTTTAATGGTGTTGATAGTACACTTTCAAGAAAAATAATGTATTCCTGTGTCCCACTCTGTGCTTGGGAGATATGAGGGACTGAATTGCATGCAATTTCAGTGCTCGTAGTGGTAGCTAACTAGACAGGACAAAAAGTCACAGTAAAACTTCTAATGCTGAAGGACTTCTATTAGCATGCTAGTGTTGATTCCACAGTATGGCTAGCTCCAGGAATGCCACGAGGGTCCTTGCGGGCTGTGCCATTGTCAATCCAGCAAGTTCACTCATGCCAAGGGGGTTGATGTCCTGCAGTACCAGTTCGTATGTGAGGTAGAGAACACAAACGTTGATAAGTCCACTTGTATAGGCTATGCATACTCTACAGCTACACAGAAATGCACACCATGGTGGAAGCAGTGTTCTAGACAGAATACAGGGAAGTGCAGCATACAAAGTTGTGAAGATAAGGGATCTAGAAACCCGAGGGCCCTGGGCTATAGAGTCCCGAGTGCAGCAAGGGTGCTACTAAGGGCCCCGAGGGTTTCTAAATCACGTAGATCCCATTGGTCTCAGTGTCTAACCAATTTAGAGTATAGCAACGGTAACTACGCTAGTGCTTCCGTTGTCAACAAAAGAACCTATGAGTCGAAGGTCCTTTTCAACAAAATAACAGACTGGAAACAAGTACAAGGCAGATACTAGCGCTGTGTGCCCTTCGCTTAGCCTCGTTCCCAGGCCCGAGACGGCGAGGAGAAAAGGGCCTGGTTTCCAGGACGGTTCAACAATCGAAGTCTACTCAATTCCCGTCTCGGGCCTGGGAACGAGGCTAGCCCTCGCAGCGCTTGGGACGCTACAGCCCAGGGCCCTCAGGTTTCTAGATCCCTTGCTCTCAGAGTCTAAAGAACAGCAACGGTAACTACACTAGCGCTCCAGTTTTCAACCTACGAATGGAGGTCCGAAGTAACAGACTGGCTACGAGTACAAGGCAGATGACATACGAGTGACTTACGTGCACGAGCAGTCATATGGCTCTGCCCCTCAACTTGGCTCCACCCCACCAGTGCCATCATTTACCGCTTAGCTCCTCCTTCGAGCTCTCGTGTACTGATGTAGCCGTCCAACAGAAACGAACACAGCCTGAGTGAGAAGTATGCAGACACATGTGCACTGCCTATAATTCTAAGCAGCTGCATGCTAGGCCAATATGTAGTTGCCATGGGTTTCAAGTTGGCAGTAAACAATAATTGTGTATCCTGGGGGCTCAATAGAAAACCCTGTAGGAGGTTTTCTAATGAAAATGAGGTTTCTATCCGATTTGTGAGTAATCTGATTTGTGGAATTGGTTCTACTCTAATGCTTGAAAGACGAACTTCCTGCAGAGGTGTGGCTACCAGGACACTTTGGCCCCTCCCACATACTTGTAAATTCTGAACACATGTGACAAACTATTCTCGTGTGCAGAACTGCACCTTCAGCTTCAGGACGCAGCTAGAATATCTAGTGACAGAGCTATAAATGAACAAGTAATTCAACGAGCATCTCCGGCTAGAGGCCAAAGTACACCGGGAAAATGGCGTTCAACAAAGGGTAAGGTGACAACTCGCCTCTAGCAGCGAGAAACAGACTACTCTGTCTCCCAAAACTAGCTCTGTCACTAGATTCATAGCTAATTACCTTTTTGGAGACAGAGGATTGCGTTTGCGCGGATAAAGTACATTTCGCACACGAATGGCTGAAATAATGTGCAGATGCTTGTATACACGCTTAGATTTTACTTCCAGCCAACGGGTACTCTTAACCTTAAGTGCATCTCATTATTAGGCCATATTTCCTTCCTGTGGAGATATGGGCACGTGCCTAATAACACGCGACTATGATATTATATCAGAGCTCCAACCCCTCCATTGTCTCAGTCACTAATATTGGCATCATTTGGAGGTGACCACCTTATTCAAGTGACCGCTAATGCAGGTTTCACTGTACTCTAAATTGGCTAGACACTGAGCCAATGGGATCTACGCAATTTAGAAACCCTCGGGCCCTTAGTAGCACCCTCGCTGCGCTTGGGACGCTACAGCCCAGCGCCCTCAGGTTTCTAAATCGTGTAGATCCCTTGGTCTCAGTGTCAAACCTGTATAGGGTTCACCCGTACAACCAGGATTGACATAATATTATACCAGTAATCCCGAACCACTTGATGTGGTTGACCCTATACTGATTAGCCAGAACCTGTCACTGGCAGATTTCAAACTCAATGCCATTGAGCAGAGTACCCTGGGTACACTGCAGACTGACCTTTCCACTTGATTTGTGCATACAACTCCAGCTACACGTTTCCTGCGCTTCCATCGCTGATAAACTGCATGAGAAAACAATCAGCAGATAAGGATGTATCAATGCACAGAAGTTGTCAGTCTCTTACACTCCTATTCAATCGAATACACCAAGTATAGCCCCACCGCCGCCACTATTTGATCACTCCCAGTATGAAATACAGCGGGGGGGGGGGGGGGGGGGGGGGGGGGGGGGGGGGGGGGGGGGTCTGGGAGATCTGGTCATGTGCGATGACATCAGGTAGACAGATGGTACACACACAGGGGGGGCGGCGTTATATACCTGTCACGTCGATATGAAACCATACAAAGATGCTGGCCTAGCAAGTCTGGGTAAGGTGTCTGGTCACCGAACAGAAACGCTCACAAGTCTACTCATGATCCAGGCATCAAACTTCTGGCAAACTCACAAGTTCCTACCACAAGCATATGAGGTATTCTACCGCTAAATTCCTCTCCCCGTATGTTGCTAAACGTTTCAGACCATCTTCACCATGAGGCAGAGAGCAGGCTAGAGGGCAGCCTTACTGCAGTGGTAGCAGATCTAGGGTAATCACATTGGACAGCCAGTTGAGCACATTCCGAGACAGTGCAACTGAACCAGTCAGTCTTTGGGCATGGGGCCATTTACAGCTTCCTTCAGCTACAGTCTTCATTTTATCTCCAGCAACTCTCCCATTCATTAGCTACTGCCTGATATGCATAACTCTTGTGTACCATGCCAAAGCGCTGTTCGTTTCTTAGTTCCTTTCCGTATACCCAGTATTTGTCTAACTCCCACTGTGACCAGGCAAATTCTACCCCCCTTTTGTTACTGTGGCTAGTTATTCTTTGCTATAAAGCAATACATACCTTTACTGATCCATGAGAAGTCCCATCAGCTCCGGTAAAGCTTCGATATCCGCCTTACGCAAGGCTCTGACAACCTCGAAGTGAGGCTCAGTGAGGATGATGTCCCCACGAGCATTCCGCCATTTTCATACTTCCGGTCATGAACGTGATGCAAATAAAATTGCACATGATCGCATGCTGGCGATTCGACTGTGTATATTGCTAGAGCACTAGACGAGTTTTGCTAGAGCACGTCCCTCATATAGTGTCAAATATAATTAAATGATCAATTATTACTCGAGCACACATTAATTTTATGAAACTTGTGCGTCAAATTTCTGCAGGTAGAACCAACTCTGGCGTCTGCAAGCAGCTGCAAGAGACCACTCATGCTGTTATAGTAGTGCAATGCGGCAGCCCCCCTCCTCTCTCTCAGTTTGCTGAGAATTGCTTCAAGTATGAGAACGATCCACCATACCTCGCCGAAGACAACCAGCCAGTCAATCCGGCCCAGAAGCCAGTGGCATTCTTCACCCAGCTGGTAGAACTATTCACTGCCAGGAATGATTGGGTGCTTGATGGACTGAGTGGTACAGGTATGTCCATTTTGTTCCTCTGATGCAACCTGATGATATCAGCACATAATTATTCAAAAGCATTCCACTGACCACATCAAAGGAACTTTACAGCAAATAGAGACTCCTGGTTATGAAGCTCAAGTTTAATTTTCAGAACTCAATGTCTATGAAATAGACGGGTTCGGAAATTTCAGAACTCAATGTCTGAAATTTCAGATATCTATGCCTATGAAAATTTTTGAAACTGCAGGAACTTTCTGAAATTTCAGAACTAAATGTCTTGGAATTTTTTTTTAATCTCTAAGAGTAATGTGAAATTAAGTTGCTTGCATGTCGAGAAATCCATGCAGTTTCTGAAATTTCAGAACTAAATGTCTTGGAATTTTTTTTTAATCTCTAAGAGTGATGTGAAATTAAGTTGCTTGCATGTTGAGAAATCCATGCAGTCCCTTGCACACAATTGTCTGTCACTCAGTCTCCAAAATCACAATCTTGGAACTATGTAAATATTCCTGAACTCATGCATGCATGGGTATTGCAAGAGATATTAATGGTTGTGAAATCATGCCAGATGCAGATGTTGTGATGTTACAATTTGCATTTTTGGTATACAGGGTCAGCACTGATTGCTTCTCTTCAAGCGAACAGAAGTGCAGTTGCCGTGGAGAACAACCCCACACAGTTTCTCCACGGCAAACTCCGAGCTGTTTCTGTGCTGTCTGCGACAAATGCTGAAGAAGAGACTGGAGAAGAGACAAATGCTGAAAAAGAGACTGGAGAAAAGAACTAATTCGTGTAGAGCACACGCACACACACACCATCAATATTCATATTTCCTGGGACCACTTTACAAAAATTGAAGAATATTAAAAAAATTAATGATTTTAGCAGTACTTTAAAATATATTATAGAATTTCCGGGAAAGAAATAGATCATGTTTATAGCTTATCTGCACTTCATTTGCTGAAATTGCAAGCGATATGCATAATGGTTACAGTACGTTATTATTAGCACAACAACATTAATTTTCCTTGTTCCACTTTTCTGTAAGCGAATGAACAAAGACTACTAATAATTATCATGATCATTATGGAGCTAGGAGCTAGCCCCTTCACAAGTAGATGAAAGTAACGTTATTATCAGCACAACAACATTAATTTCCTTGTTCCACTTTTCTGTAAGCGAATGAACAAAGACTACTAGTAGCTAACTGGTGTAATAATTTTCATGATCATTATGGAGCTAGGAGTTAGCCCTTTCACAATTTAGTATAGATGAAAGTATAGACACGGTAACGTGGGTGCCATGTGTATGCAGAGGTTCGCAGGTTTCGTGGTTTACAGACCATAATGTTCAAAACTTTATGCATTCTATGGTTGGAACATGACTACTCATTCCTTAAAATGGACAGTTCTGCTCAATACTAAAATAAGAATTCTGATGGGGTAATCACACCAAACACGATAACGTAAGGTTAACCCTGTGAGATTAGCTATAGGCGGAAAATACAAACGTATCGTGAATAAGCAACCTATAGGCAACATGGATACAGAACATACACAATGGGCCCCTCTATCACTTGTATTCCCCCCGTTCCTTTGCTAGAGGTATTAGTAGCATGGAGATAGAACAGATTTTGGGGGTATGGATCCGGAACCCCTGCCTGGCATGGTATGGGAGCTAATTTTATGTTGCCACCTGGGAAATTCACTCAACTAGAGTATAGCTACCTGACATAGTACCTGTATCACATAGCTGCATGTATCAATGCACAGTTTTGCAGCAAGTATTTACTACATGCTTTTCAGTGGGATTTCTTTCAGAACGCACTATGCAGTCCTAAACCCCCGCAATGGAGAAGAAGTTTGTCATTAAGCTGTCGGTCCCATGCAAGGGACCTGGTTTAAATAAGCTCCAGCCTTCTCCAGGCCAATTTAGCCACCATTGTGGCAAACCCCTCATAGGTACAGTAGCTAACAAAAATCACAACCTGTTGCCTAGGATCTCTGGGTGCACAGTCCCAAATATTAAGGAGGGCTGTGTTACCATACAGTTACACAGAGGCTCCGGCCATGAGAAATGTATAGCTACGTCTGCACAACTCACCATTTTGATTTCAGAAAACCTGCAGGATTGTTGCTGGTACATTCTTGATCTCCCTCTTCATCCTCGGGAATTGGTATATAGTTGCAGGCGGAGGGAGAGGTTGACAGATGCATTATCTGGTACTCTGTCTTGGCAACATGCGGTACATTAGTGAGGCAATTATGAGACAGGGTAGCTATGTACTATGAGACACCTCGGGTTTGGCTAGGTAGCTAGCTACACACCACCAGCATAGAAGATTCTGCTAGAACTGCTTCATGCAAACACGCTTGTTGGCATTCCGGTAGTGAACATTATAAATCAATCATCACAATTTGATATACATGTAGCTACTTGCCAAATGAATGTTGTGCACCATTCAAACGATAGAGGAAACAATAATGTTCAGGAAAAGCGACGTACGATCAATATCTAAAAGTTCATGAAACCCATAATTATAATTGCTAGTGGGAACAACATGCAGCCCTGCCCACCACAATTTCACTAATAGCAGCTGGGCAGGGCTGCATTGTTAGTGCACGTTACAGAATAATAAGTGAAAGAGTTTTGAATCTGCAAATAAATACTTAGTAGTATGGTGGAGAAACTATACATTATGAACGAGGTATCCCCTGGTTGGTTGCCATATCTGGAGGAGCACAATTTAAAACTGTTGTGATGCAGGTTTTCAAAGCCTTTCCAAACTAGTACTGCTTCAGAAATTCACACGAAGTATGCAAAGTCAGAGTAAATATTATCATGATTGCATTCTGTTTTTATCTCCTGTATGCATGGCAGGGAAAGAACTCACTGTACATTACTACATCCTGCGGCAACTTGTTGCTTATTGGCCAAGTGGCTACAGTGTTGGACTGCAGAACTAGACGTCCCAGGTTCTAGCCCATTGTATAGCAGCCATAATTATATGGAGAACCCCATGCAAAGGCTTTGGAAGCGTGCAATCACAACATATGCTTCTCAAGATAAGGCAATCAACCTGAGAATACTATATTGCTTCAGTACAAAATAATTGCACATGGATGGAATCGGCTTGCAATAGCCAATTAGTACTATTGCTGGCATTGAGAGAGCTTCAGAGTTATACCCAATATCACATGACTGCACCAATGAAGATGCCACGAAGCATCAACCTAGCTCATGCATTTCCCAGTGCAATAATTGTTCCAGTTAGAGAACTTATAATATGACGTGGGTGAGTTACGTAAGTGCACTTCAGGTCACACCACTGATGTTATTACCCCACGTTTTAAAAGTGCCCTTGTTGTCTCTGTGCAGCACCCCAGTGTACACAGAGAGTTCACCCTGACTGTACACAGCCATCTGTTGCACGGTTGACACATTTGCTCCTCCATCCATTATGTATACAACTTTTGGCCAATCTTTGTCTCCCTTGCACATTGCTAGTAATCAATGTGGCATTCTGCTGTAGGTGAGGGCCTCCTGCAATGCCTAGGCAGTACACAGTACTCCTTGATATCATAGCGGTGGTCGGACAGACCTCTTCCAGGATTCCCAGACTCTTCACATCTTGGAGATGAGACGCTGCTGGTCTAGTAACCCCATGCATGCACTCCTAATATCTGCAGCATGCAGCTAAAGTGCACAAGTACATACAAAGTAACGAATATCCACCCAGTCAGACAGCACTGATATGGCACTAAGACATGTTGTTCCTTGCTATTGTTCCTGCATTATAGTCTTGGTATTAACATTGAAACTACTCATCAACAGCAAGATGATCGTTACAACAGCCAAACAATGAGCTGTCTCTTCTCTGACAATCTACTCTCAAAAGTCAGCTATATAGAGGCCGGTCACCTATCTGTTCCAATCCCATATTTCAGTGCCATCTCTAGATCTTATGCTCACTTCCATTTCCACAGTATAGTTCCTGGAATACTTATCCCACCACACTGTATGTTGCACCTTGGTGTGTGGCACATAGTAGTGCTGAGCGTAAACCATCACGGTAGGTATAGCTAATTGGTACCTGCATGGAATCAAACATGCATCAATTACTCTGCATGCAGTTCATGCATGGTGACTGGACAATTAAAATATTTGTACGTAGTTATGGAGCACAGCTACGTTCCAACACCTCAATTCAACGTTCTGTATATAGGAATGCGTACTGTACCTATATATGTACTGGCTGATGTATTGTAATAGTGCACCGATATTCATTTTTTCCGATACTACAGATACCAGTAGATCAACCTCCAAGTACTGGCCAGTACCGATACTGATACCAGATGTAGGTACTGAAGCATCAAAATGACAACGAAAAGTACATATTAAGTAAGAATACAAGTTTGCAGAGCATTAATGGTTTTAATGCATGAGGGCAATCTACAGCAGTCGAGGGCGAGATAATGCATGAGCTGAAGACGAGTGCATTATCCGCCCAAGACCGTTAACTAGATTGCCCGAGTGCATTAAAACCCATAATGCACTGCGAACTGGTATCTAGTCTAAGATATTTCACACTAATGTGTGCATTATGTGATTTAATGTTCAGTCATGTGATCGATTCTGAGGCGTCCGATTCGTTGAGGGTCACGTGAGTATCACTAACGGTTTTAGTAATCAAAATTCAACAACTCCATAAATAACAACATTTCGATTCTTTGTTTCAGGTATCGGAAATGGCCTCAGTGAAGCAACAGATACCGATACAGTACCAATATACGCACCAATACCGATACCGATGTCGGTGCATCCTTAATATATTGGCACACGACACCTCAATATTAATGATAAACGATAGTATTGCCTAGCACCACCACATTTTTGAAGGTACGTACACCAACCAGTGTGGATGATAGACAAATGACTGGCTATTGTACACAATTGGTCATCCATTTAAGTAAGTTCACGTGTTAGTTATCACATGAAAACTAAAAGGGGTGGAGCCAATAAACAGAAAGTAGCTGAGAAACAACCTCCATGTTCATTAGTTTCTAAACACCTTGGCTAACATGCTTGAAGTGTTTTTGATAGACTTACTAACAGAGTGACTAAAACACTGAAACACGGGAGTCGTTTACATTTACAGACACAGATCTGTTCAACCAAGCCAATCAAATATTTGTCCATGTTATTTCAGCTGACGTATCTCGATGAATTATATGGAGAAATAGATGGAGATGAGCAATGTAGCTACCACAAGGAAGAAAAACACTGCACAAGAAGAGAGGGAAGAGTATGTTCAGAACACACTTGAGAGTCTGAAGGAGAAGCATGCAGTTTCTCATGTGCAATAACAATGAGACAATGTATGGAGTTCTGATGTTCTGACAATAATTATGCGAAACTCACCTGTATTACTCACCGGTTTGACCTGTATCATTGGAGCCAAACAGTCTATGTACTCACTACAAATAGTGGCATCACCTCATGATGTGTACACATTGCTACCAGAATTTATGACAAGTTAAGTCATCACACATATGGAGTGAGATGATTGCAGGTGGACTGCATGCGAGTGTGGATGCCCCAACTACATCCTCAATGTTTTCAAGAGCTGGAAAGCCTGTATCCAGAAAGAAGGATGATGGGAATTCAATAACTGAGGCACTGACCCAAGCTGCCGCTGCAATATCCTCGGCACTTTCACCGTGCCCATCAAGCCAACCGACAGGGGGAGTCCAGGGAAGTTCATTCACTCCAGATCTAAGTGCTACAAGCACTTGACACTCTAAAAGTGTTGGGTGTATTTACTGAACAGAAATATTTTACAGAAAAGGATAAGATGCGATTATGGGTGTTTTGAGGAAGCTTTTGTAGAGGTACCCAATGTACTTGAGTATAAAAGTGTGTGCATACACATCTTGAAAATATGACTTGATATCCACTATGCCGTATGTATCAAACAGTCGTCGGGAGTTACCATGCTAAGAGCCATTGCAAGGAGTACACTTGGAGCAGTGTATACTTGAAGGAGTTGATTGTTCTCCTTCATGACACTCTTGACTTGACTAGATACTTCCTCAAATGGCATCAAATCTGGTGAATACGGATAGAAATACTAGCTTTGCTTGAGCTACAGTCTATTAAGTGAGTAACCCGATCCACATGATGAATGCTTGCATTATCCATAATGAGGACTGAAGATGCATTATTGCTTTCAAAAGGGCTTAGAATTGGTAGCAAGGTCCTGGTAACAAGCGCTTCTCCATTTACACAAGTTGAACATCCTGGACTCCCTCCTGCGACACCACCATTATTCCTGAATATCTCACTCCATGAATTAAAATCCTGTCTTCACGAGCTGGTAGACCTCTCACAGAATAGCCATAATTCCTCATGCTGTTTGCACCTGCCCTGTTTCATCTAGCCTAGCCACACCAACGTGGCAGGGTAGTACATGGAAATCTCAGCCATATACTGAGCTCTGCATTCAGCAGATTGCTGTGAAGCAACATGCTGTATTTTCAGGCGACTACAATCCAATGCATGAAAGGTCTTAAAAACAGCAACCTCCACACCATACCTGGCAAGAAGTGCTGCCTGAATTTCTTTCAGATAGATGCCTGGGTTCTCAAGAATCAGTTGTAGTAAGACCAGTAACTGTTGTTCATGATTGTTGAATAAACATAGTGGTCCATAATAACTGTGTGGTCTAGGTACCACATCTCCAGTCTGATAAAACAGGTCAATGTACCGCCTGACAGTACAGGTGGATACACTGAGTAGCTGTGAGAAGCAAAGTGGGCTAACCTATGAACTCAGAATTTGCTTGAGCTCCACCAAACTTGATCATGCTCTTCAAATGTGTTTCAGAATTTCCATGCCATGGATAGCTATATAATATGGTAGGTACAATACATCTCAATTCATGCAGTTTCTATAGTACTTGATTGTGGGTTATATAGCCTACTTTGCTTCATCTATGACCTCAGTCTGTAGTTGTACCATATGGTTGATACTAAACTCAGTTTATACGTATAAGGACTCACTATGCTTATTAATTTTTTGCTGAATATCTATCATCCGTACTGTACCACAGTCATAACTTCCCTTTTGATCTAGCTACTATGCTCCTTCCTGTTTAATACAGATTGTTGCTGCTGTGCCCAATTCCAACAATTTGAAAGTCCAAACCACCACAAACGCTAGCAGCTGCCCTCTCTGGTTTGTGTACAGCAACAACTCAGACGGGAAGGAGTGTTCTCACTGCCAGTACAAGGAAAATTTTGGAGATGTTGTCATCTGTGATGAGAATCCTATCTTCAGTTGGATCACTGCATGACATACAACAGCAGTTATGATGGACAAGATTCTGATGCCATATCGTTTGGTGCGTGTCCTTATGCTTACTCCAGCAACATAATAAACAATGCATACATAGCTCTACCACATAACGCATCTGAACTGAACAATGTTTCTGTGCCCCACTGAACAGAAATGGACTGCTATGCAGGGAGTGTATTGAAGGGTTTGGCCCTTCAATACTGAAACTGAGATAATATTATACACTGTTGATGGTGAGGCCACTTCATATATCCTACTGGCAGATGCCACTGTGCATTATTTAAGTGAGGAACACCTTCCTTTTGCCATCACAGCTATTCTTGTTTGTTTCTTGTATCTCTCCCTCCGCTTCTGCTGATTCTTTACCCTTGCAAAATATTTAACAGGTGTCTCAACTGCTGTCGCAAGAGAAGGTAGCATGCACTGCACATATTTGTCAAAGCATTTCATGGATGCTACAAAAATGGTGCCAATGAAGGATGGGATTTCTGATCTGCACCTGGAGTCCATATGCTCTTTCGTCTTGCAGTGGTCATTGTCAATTACTATAGCATGAATCAAATCGCCTGGCTGCTGTGTGCATTGTGGTTCCTGAGTTCATCCATACTTATACTAATTGTACAGCCCTTCAAGAAAAGCTACATGAACGTACTGGATGCTTTATTTATTACTGGGTTTTCTGACACTTCTAATATCCACATTCCTGTATATCTCACAATCAGCAAATGGAACACTGCCACACTTAATGGTAATCACCTGTAGTTGTCCACAACTTGTCTTCCTGTTGAGTGTCACGTACAGACAACTGAAAGGAAAGCGGATAGTACGATGCATCAAACGCAAAGTTGGTACTTTGCTAAAGCAAGTACGTACGCAAAATCAAGCAGGAGATGAACTTTCAGATGCCGATTCACTGCCTCATCGATTGGTTAGTCCCGACCAGTACTGTAACAACAGGTCTCTGTTGTCAGTGTCTGAGCAAGCAAATGCCAACACTGAAACACTTACAGACTTACAGTACCAGGACAACTAACACCTGTGTACACGTATGACTCAAACAGCTAAGAAAGACATAATCCTCCAACTTTGTAGGAAGCCGTGGTGCAAGTAATCATCCACATCATTCACCGAGTAGATATACGCCATCATAATGATTTTGTCATAGTATTATGATATTATAGCGTAGGACGTGTATGCTGTGCATGATCTCTTCTATATTATGTTAGGCTATAATAGTGTACCTATGAAAAGTACCTTGA
Source organism: Axinella damicornis (assembly GCA_963931865.1). Classification (NCBI taxonomy): domain Eukaryota; kingdom Metazoa; phylum Porifera; class Demospongiae; order Axinellida; family Axinellidae; genus Axinella; species Axinella damicornis. The sequence continues at coordinate 12,105,528 of OZ007516.1, read as the reverse complement.
GAAAGAAGGTGTCTTCTCATATTGTTCTGGCTCTTGCATGCAACAGTCAGACCAATTGTGAATTCAGTATCGGACCAGCTGGGGCAGTAGCTACAGTCTTGCAGAGATGACTATAGCTACTCGCAACGGTCTCATCAACTCCAAACACACATAGCATAGTAGCAGCACAATCTAGTATTATGTTTTAAAATTGCATCTGCATGTACCAGTAGTATCAAAGAATATTGAGTATGCATGTTTATGGTTCCCCATGCCCCTCTTTGGGATGGATTTGGCGGCTACTATGACTCTGAGTCAGCATTTGGAATGATAAACCATGTCCATGAAGTGTGTTACACATGGGGGTGGGGCTGGGGTGGGTGCATGACATGGAGGTGGGGTTTGCATGGAGTGTGATTTGATTTGCAAAAATAATGTGTATACCTTTCATGATCAGCTATAATAGTCATCTCTGCAAGACTGTAGCTACTGCCCCAGCTGGTCCGATACTGAATTCTAGGCACTGTTGCATGCAAGAGCCAGAACAATATGAGGACACTTTCTTTCTCATGTTCACTTAATGTTGATAATTCTAACGATGCAACCTGCATCTTTTATGTGGCTAATCTTCCGGTGACCTATGGCTGCATAACCATTCGTTACCATGCGTATGTAACTCATACCGGTATCTGTTTCCACAGTATAGTGGTCCTGCTTACATTCATGAGCCAGCTCCGTGCCCCAAAAAAGCTAGAGAGGGTCTGGTGAAGAGAGTATTATTATGCTGTTGCATAGCAGGAGATGGTGTGCTGAGTGTACACTGTATAGCTACCCGTACTGAATGTTCCCTCGCGTCCGCGGCTGGTCTCATCTCCAAACCTCACTCCCCTCCCCTGTGTGCAGTAGGCACCAGTGTGGTGATTGTGCAATCATCATGAACTGACAGTAGACTAAGAGTTTGCCCATAGACTTGTCAGCACAAGAATGTTGTTCCCCTTTCTCCTTGTGTAGGCTAGTCTAAGTGTGGTGCAGGAAACCTCTACTGAGCTGAACAGCTGCAAGTGTCAGGACACTATTATAATGGACATGTCAGCACAAGAATGTTGTTCCCCTTTCTCCTTGTGTAGGGCTAGTCTAAGTGTGCATGGTTCAGTAAACCTCTACAGAGCTGAAAATTCGTACCATTCTGGAAATTACCCTCTCCTGCTATTATGTTACTAGTTATTATGCAGCAGCATATAGCTATATACCTGGCATTGCACTGTAAAGAGGTCACTAGTGCTTCTCTACAGTATATCCATCTGCATCCTCTGCAACAACATGCTGCTCAAGGCAGTGCAGAACACATGCTCTACATGTCACACTCCATGTCTTAGTGTTGCAATTCATGATTTTAAGGTTCTGTACAATAATTATCACCAATACAGCAACTCCATCAATGAAATCAGTTTCTGCTTCTCAGACTTCCTCAACTATATATTCTGCATGACCTCTACCACTCCAGGAAGGAGACAGGTAGGCTTTGACTCAAACCAATTGTTTGCTTTCCCAATTAATGTTGCACTAGCTATAATGAGTATTGTTCACATCAGCAGGTGCTTCACAGAGAGGTGCAGTTGGTTCACGACCTCCTCCCCCAACACTATACATGCCTCTATGCATGACATCATTAATTGGTAAGTGGTGCAAACAACTAAGTGTTTCTCTGTCAGTATGCTAATGTATTAACACCAACCTTACTTCCCATCCACCTGTCCTGCCTGTACCCTCAGCTGACAAAGACTTGTTGTTGCTGAACAGTTAGTCAATGCCAACCTCATAACTCATGCACCTGCAGCATTGCTGTCAGCATTCTGTCATGAACATACAGTTACCAAGTGCATGGCCTCACTAATTTCTGTACCATGCAGGGGCGGATGCAGGATTTGTGAAAGGGAGGGGCTAATAGCATAATTGAACGCTGCCGAAGGCGGCGCATAGAGGCGCGTAGGTATAGGGCCTATCATGAAGTCCGCGCGAAGCGCGGAAAAATTTTTCGCCTTCATTTTTTCAGTTGTCAGAATGGGCTCTCGTTGCACTTTCGTGCTTTGCACTGCAAGTTACAGATGTACGAGTAGCAACACGAGTTCCAGGATGGATGTTGTAGAGAGAACTCCGCGCGAAGCGCGGAAATTTTTTTTCACCGTCATTTTTCAGCCATCTAGATGGGCTCTCGTAGCGCCTTCGAGCTTTTGCACTGCACTCGCTGCCTTCTGGTTCCCGTGTCATCCGTGAACGTCTTATCCTCGACGTGAAAAGGTAAATGTGACTAGTCATGAATCACCAATTAATGTCAAGTCCGACGAAGATTCGCCGTGCACGTGGTCTGAACTGAGAACCGTTTTCGTCCCCAGTACGAGTTGACTCAGTATCCAATTCATTCTGACTGTCACAAGCAGTTTCCGTTGGAAAACGTCCAGCACTGAGCTTCCTTACAACTTCTTTGTTGCTGATTCCACTGTAAGTCTGGTACTCGTGTAAATAAGGGGTGTGGTCGGAACTGGAAAGGGGGGGGCTACAGCCCCCTGTAGCCCCCCCCCCCCCCCCCCCCCTGGATCCGCCCCTGCCATGCTGGAGATGATGACATGACGGAAGCTTTACGGATACGCTGTATAGCTGTGCAAAAACGAGCAGTTCAGTTCACCAAAAAGCCGTATTTACCGCTTTTCTCGAGCGAGACAGCAGATAAGTTTGCCAAGGATTATGCTATCAAAAAAAGCTTCCGTCATGCCCTGCACCTTGTGACAGCGCACCTCCAACGCCAGAATCAAGTTGCTCACGCTCTTCGTACTCGAGATTTTTGGTTAGCGAGCTTAAGTATGCATTTCCCAATACATTTCGGACGCCGCGCGCACGAGTATCCCGTAACCTTAATCCATGTCCCTATCATTGTACCACAAGTCATAATATCACTTTTAAAGCCAACATAGCCTTGTTCCTAGGCCCGTATGCAGGGCCCTGGGAACCTATGCGGCTAGCCCCAACATTGTACATTGTAATAAAGTCTTGTAAGTAGCTATGTATTGAGTTGCTTGTTCAGAAGGGGGGGAGGGATGCATGCATGCATATCCTGATGCACTGTAGGAGGAAATTTCCACTGGTAGTATAATAATAGCCATGTTTAATTAAAACAATTATTCATGTTTATATGCTCAGGCGAATTTTTCTGCATAAATGTGTCTACATGACGTCATCATTCATAAGCCGTACATGCAGTATAATGACATTACATGTCACACTAAAGCATGTAATATAAGTAGTGTAAGCAGACTACACAGATCAGGATAAGAACTGCATGGTGGCAAGAGCATGTCACAGGTGGTGTGATCAATGCACAGTCCAAGTGAGTTGTTTCATGCAGCCACCCTCCACTTCTGGTGATCAACGTCTCTGGAGAGGCTGGTCAGGAGAGGACAGCCATGGGAGACTAGGAGAGCTGCATGGGGGCATCGGTCACAACCACCTGGATCCCCTCATCCATCATGTTCAGGCAATGACTGATGTTCAACTCCTGCAGTGAAATCACAATCATCGTTACTTGTACAGCGAACTCCTTTAAGGGGGACATAGGCTTCTCAGACTGGTGTCCTCAAGTCATGGTACTTCAGAGTGATTATCCAGTGGCAACGATGATACAGTGAAACCTCTGATTGTGGAGTCTCCGTAATGGAGACACAATGTAATAGACAGACCTCTCTATAAAGGATGGTCTTCAAGGCCCTTAACGATTGCTTTCCCTATAGTTCTAGAACTTTCAATAAGAGGGCAACCTCTATTCAAGTGGCAACAACTCCTGAATCTATACTGTCCCCCTTCATTATAGAGGTCCACTGTATAACTTTACAACAAATAAGAAATGGAGTGTGAAGTAACTCATGCCTCAACACTTACATTGCCCCACAATACAATTTTGCTCTCCCTTGAACGATTCTAGTCTCCAGATGAGAAACTAGTCTTGAGATCGTAATTACAAATTCTTTGAGAACATGAAATTACACATTCTATCAGAACATTCCATCAGAACATGAAAATGTGACAAGAGTCACCCTGCAGACCCTCCCCGTGTGTGATACTGGAAGCGATCTTCACTGGATCTGGGACTGTCACTGCAGTTTGCCATTGCTTCTTGACTAGTCCATTCCAGATGGCAGCAAAAGTTACGGCAGAGTTGTGTCCTGGCTGCTGCCAGTAGTGAGACCCAGTCAAACACACTAGCTGGAAAATGTTTACGCTCTAATTACGAATTTTTGTCAGTTCCTTGGAGCGTCCAGCTGTTGGCAAAGTCTATTAGCTAACTACTCCAGTCAGGAGAAGACCTGACTCAACCATAGATAATAGAGCGTAAACGCTCTATTATCTATGACTCAACCGAAACGAGACGCTATATAGCCTCGTCATCGGAAGTAATTTGCGCTTAATTAATCGATTGCCAGTGATTGTGGGTGGGGCTGGTCACCTTATTTGGTCATAGCATGCATGTGGGCAGGCTAAGGCATGCAGAGAATGCATGCTACGCCACAGTAGTTACTCCTACGTTTGTCAGTGAATAAAACCTGGAGAAGAAGAATCAAGTCAAGCTGCCTGCTGAGTGTCCACCTTGACATCCCGATTGAGCAAGATTCGTGCCGTGCCCCACCCCTTTTCTGCTGCTACGAACCACATGTACCAAGAGACGACAGAAGTTGCAGTAAGTATTCGTTCCCTCTTTCCCGGGTTTCAAGCGAATGTATGTGCACACCATTATAATTTCGCGCACAATCAATAGTCTTTCATGCTCAAACTTGAGAGAACGTCAGTAAGAAGTCACGCGCTGATGTGATAGCTATATATTAGCTATGCCACTTCAATTTGATGGAAGTAGGGCATAAAAAAACTAAATGCGTGTTTAAGTTATCGATATCGCTCAGTAACAAACTGCATGCACGTTCAGTGTCTATTTTGCTTAATATTCCAGAGCTACCGCTACTAGTTCGCTACAGCTATACTGTACATGTTACTAAGCCGAAGTGAATTGCTATGTTGTGTAATCATTTCAGACTCGCATGGAGGCACATTTGTAATGTAGTTAAACTTCATGAATTGTTTATACTGTCTACAATTTAAGTGTGTTGCAGAAAACACCTGCTGAACGGAACATCTGAGAGCCAGGACACCATTACTTTGTGTGCATGTGGTGCTGCATTCCCTCAACTGTGTTCTGGAATCAGGAGAGGTGCCACGTTATGTGACATCCAGTGGGACGTCCATGTTATGTGACATCCACGTTATGTGACATCCACATTATGTGACATCCACGTTATGTGACATCCACGTTATGTGACATCCAGTGTCACACACCTCACCCCTTCCATGTATTCTGCACTGGTACTAAGGGGACTCATACCACTGATCTAACCCACCAATTTTGGTATCAATTTCGGGTGTCTCACAGTCTGCATGCATGGTTGGTGTCACTGTGATAGCTACTTGGCATTTAAATTTTGTGCCAAGGAATTTAAACAAAACAGAACAACTGCGGGGCACACGTACATTGTTAGGACCTGCTGCAACAACAACAGACACATCCAGTGTACACACATACGGGATTCCAAATTCCCCAAGGGGGGTGCCAAATTCCCTCAGCATATTTTGCTCGGGGATTCCAATTTCCCTAGGGTATTAAATTTATATGATAACATTATTTCCTGCAGTGCATGCATGTACACAATATTTCCTGTATGCATAATCATACAATGTCATCTATGTAATGGGTTTGTGTCTATAAGGCCATGCATATTCATCAGATTTAAAGTGTGTCCTTCACTTAATTCTTGAGGTGTTTCTGAGATGAATGAGAAATGTTTTCATGGTCACCATAACCCCATACTAGAAATCGGCTGAGGCCTGGGAACGAGGTTGAGTACAGTCCTCCCTTAGCAGGTATGTGCTGCATACCAAACAAATTAAAACAGACTTGTTAACTAAACGATACTCCACTCTGGCAGGGATTACAATCATGTAGTGCTGCAGTTTCCCTTGCACATATCTTCTGACCAGCCCACACAGTGGCTGGCCACAGCCACTGCCTGCAACAGCTGCATGAGAGAGGTCACTAGTAAAGAACGTATAGCTAGCACAATGTCATGAATCACTTCAAACTAAAACTAAAACAAAGAAGTGATGTTGGTCCGGCAGGAAGTACACTGTTAAAAGTGGGGAGCTCATTGCACGTTCCAGAGTAGTACCCTGGGGTGCTACTAGTGGTTGCAATGGACATGGATGCACAATACTGTGCGTACAGCTGTAGCAGCATCAGTAATTTTAGCATCGTGAGCTGCTTCGATATCAATCTTTAGTTACATCATCTGCTTCTTCCTCACATGCATGACCTCAGGCTACACACTACACAAGAGCACAGCCGCTTTCTCTTTGATAGCCATAAATCTAAAGTTTGTAATGGTACACGACCGCTACTACACAGTTAACATTTAGGTGCTCATAGGGTGCTGTGGTGGTTTCCATGGTAACATTGGAACTAACCATGTTTCCAGAAATTGATTGTCACTATGGCAATTGTATATTTAGTATGTACATACCTCATTCAAATCTATATCAAGGTTACCATGGAAACCAACCTCAGCACCCAGTGTGCTACTCTGGAACTTGGGAATGATTTTTTAAGTGTACTGCTCTTCAGTATATATAGTTTGCAGCAACTGAATTTACCTTCTGTATGGGTGATTGAGCTCAAACTTGACTTTTTACGCCAGCATTACGTATGTGTGATTGATGCTATAGCCACCTGCCTCTTTAGCCAGCAGTTTATGGCAACAGGAAGTAGCTATTAGGCATACACCATTAAAACTTTACCTTATAAGGTTGTGGAATGCAGTAGTGGTTACTACTGTGTGTAGCCAGAGGTCTGCTCTCTTGCCTGCACAGAAATATGCATCATGTGGTGGGGGACCTTTGACTGCAGTACTGAGTATACCTTGTGCAGTTACAAAAATGATGAGGATCGCTCATTATTTTACTTCACACGAGTGACAGCATTACCTGTAATCATATCTGTTATAGCTGATATCTATGCTTTGCAGCTAAGTGACATCATGCATGTACACCTTGTTGCAATAATGTGCAGTTAACGTTAGTTGGTGACTCAGCACAATAGAAGGCAACTAGGGGCCAATTACAACATCAGCAATGCTGATTCCTGACTATATTAATTCCCTAGACTAGAAGCTTTTTGCTGTATGATACAGGCCTTTTCCTACAGTACAATGTCACACACTAACACTATTGTCCAATGACACAATTATCGTTAGTAGTCTAGGGTGCAGAAATGTGGTGATAGCAGAGAGACAGCTGCAGTCCCGTCCAGCAATATTCTGGCGATTGTCTTAGTGCAAAGTGTACAATGGGTACTGCCATGATGCCAGAGAGCAAGCATCAGACTGCACACTCTTTTCAGGGCTACTACAGTTGAAACAGCAGTTTTTGATAAGCATAGCAGTATATACTATGGTCATGTAAACTCTATAACCACTACTACAGTCCAAAACATTGATAAGCATTCATGGACATAATATGGTCTTGTACCATGGACTACATCATGTGGCAGCTGCACATTGCACAATCTTAAGGTATGGATAGCTTGTGCAAATCATCATGACCTTTATTTTGCTGACAGGGAACTAATCACACAGTAGCTACAGGCAGGATAGTTGTAACAAACTAATCACCATTATCTGTCTTGCATGTACACCATTTCTCTAATAATACATTTGATTATACTTGGTCATTAATGCTTTCTGGATATCCAAGGACTCCTTTTCCATGTTAACCATACTGATCCACTGGCTTGCCATATTCTTATCAAACTAAGCAGGACATTTTTCACATGGTTTACATCATGACCTTTTGTTTGCTGACAGACCAACCAGCAGCACTGCAATAACTGTTTCCATGGTGATTTGAGATCAAAGGCAGCTGCGTAGTAACCATGCATGCCTACTCATATTATGTTTGTGACCACCAGATAGCCTTAGATAAGAGATGAGATGTGTAGTGTATTAGTCACACTTACAATCATGGATAATGGTAGTTGATTGGCAAGTGAACAGCATGAAGGACAGAGAAGGTCACACTCACATCCATGCATAGCCATTCATTCAGCTCATGCATCCGCATCATCCTGCACAACTAACAGAGGTGCAGTAGCTGGCCAGTCAGGGATCAGGGATACACCAGACTAGTTGCGTGCTTGTAGCTAACAGCAGTATAGCTATAATGGTACAAGCTCTTTATGACTTCAACCCCACATTCTCGCAGGACAGGGACTAATATCTCGTAGTAGGAAAATGGACAGCGGTCCAGAGAGGAAACAATAATGCAAGAGTTTAGTTTATTGTTAGACAGTTTTTGTTCCCACTTCAGTGCTTTTGCCACCAACACCAAAAAAAAACATTACTGAGGACAGTAGTTCTGATGCTCTGCAGCTCCAAGCTGGTCACCTGCTGTTCCTAGCTCTCAGATGTCATTTCTTGTAGTAAGGAAGCCAGCTATGTTCTACACTGCCATGCACTGCATGGGTGCACTTTGAATCTATTTACTAACAGGAAACACAGAATCAATGTGGAGGGCTTATAATAATTTTGTAGTATGGAATCAGCTACAAGAGTGTGCAAAAACAGTACAGTGAGCAATAATATGAACTGTAACAACAACAACAAAAACAGGACAGTGAGCAATAATATGAACTGTAACAACAACAACAAAAACAGTACAGTGAGCAATAATATGAACTGTAACAACAACAACAAAAACAGTATACTGTTTTTGTTGTTGTTGTTGTATACAGTGAGCAATAATATGAACTGTAACGATTTACAAAAAAACAACAACCACTGACATGAGTCTGACAAGGTTCAACAGCTGCATGATATGGAGCATTACAAACGTACTTGCATAACTGGCTGATGTGAAGTTGGACAGGCCACTTTACCCAGGCTGATAGAAGCAAGCATTTCCAGTTAAGATACAATATTATTATGCAAAGCAGTGACGTCTATTAATGACTCATGCAGCTACTGAACTGGATATGAGTGATGGATATGCACCATCTTAATAGCATGCATTGTGCATAATTGAGGCCATTATACCTTGTCTCACTATCTTTGGTGGAGAGAGACATTATATAGCTTTAAGGACAAATATCGGACATTTCAAGCGTAGTTGTAGGATTGGATGTGTGTCATTCTTTGTCACAACCTGATATTTACAGTTCACTTGTAGCTAGTAGTTATTCACATGTATATATAGCAGAATTTAATTGCAGCTCTGAGTGACCAGACAAGTTCAATGACATGATTGGGTGTGTCTCATTATCAATATCTGATATTCATAGTTCGTTCTAGTAGTAGTCAAAGCAAGATTTAATTGCATCGCTGAGTGATCAGTGTATACTTTACTGCTATGTAAATAACATGCATGCTCAATTTAGCCTCGTTCCCAGGCCCAACCGCCCCATCCGAAAATCGGAATTGGAAAATTGCTTTTTCATATGGGGCCTGGGAACAAGGCTATGCTCAATTTGTGTCAAACCAGGCACATATATGACATTATACATTCTCCTGCGAGAGAAACAAATCTATTATGCCCAGCTTGCAATTGCATGCACTTGCCAAACCATGCAGGCATAGAGATTATTCTCCAGCGAGAGAAACAAAAGCTATGCACATTGCTTTTTGCTGAGTTGCATTCTGGAGATGTTACACATTTGATACTACAATAATTCTACATTACATTACATGTCCTACACCAATCAGGTGGAGGATAGGACCCATGGCCCAGACCCTAACCTGGAGGTGTGTTAACTTGCATATGGTGGTTTACTTACATCCTTGCACACACAGCCTCGTGTAATCTGCTTCGATCACCTATTCACGCCGAAGACACCAAATTGCCACATTCAGTATAATTATAGTTCGCCTGCTAGTTATTTTTTATGACACTAACCAGAAGTAACTCGCACACAGTTAATTGGTTGCCACAGAGTGTGGGTGGGGCTGGCATCGGCATCTGCTCCCCGCCGTGCCCCATCCATCTATACGTTCTATACCTCTAGCAGGTAGTCTCGCGGGCCAGACTTCGAAAAATCGTCTGAAACGAGACTATCAAGCGGACGCTATCTAGCAGGTGGGTGAGGCTGGTCAGTGAAACTTTGGTGCGGTAGTGTAGCGGCACAGTGTGAGTCATCGCGATTCTGTTGTTCAAGCTTCGCTCTCCACCAGTGTGAAGCAGCTGTAAACTCAACCCTGCCAAGAGAATACACCGTCAAACTGCAAGCCAATTTAAGTCCTGCCCCGCCCCCTTTGTTCTACCTAGAGAAACCGTTTCTGGACGTCGTAATGGTAGACTATTTCAGCACAGTAGCTATAATTATGCGATCCAAGCGGTGCTGATCAGACAACAAAGTGAAATGGAATTTTAATTATATAAAAATTTCTACTTCCTCACTGTTGTGCACCCATGCATTCCTAGCAACTTGAAATTCAATTCCTATCATAGTAACGGAGTAATATAACAACTGCAGCACGTATCTTTGGTTTGATTGTACAGCAAGTAATACTAGCTATCAAACTGTAAAAGTAGAGTGGTGAGGGAGAGGGTGGTTGGTGGGTTTCAAAATGCCTGTCCCTGCAGAAGAAAATGGAAGGTGTGTGCTGAGTCCATGCATTCATTTACATGACTGTAAATCTGATTTCATTGCAACACTCCCCTCTGCATGTCTGAGAATTCAATAGGACAGATTTGAGGGACAGGAGGACTGGGAGACAGTCTAACTGAGACCCATTAAAGGTCTTGATAATTATGGACTTCAAACATGATAAAACTATGCAAACTATTTTGTTTACAGTCGAGGTTTAACTTATTCATACTGAAGAATAATTTATCGCTGTGAGTAATGCATGTGTACAGCCGAATGACGTGGGTGAGTTACGTAAGTGCACTTCTGGTCACACCCCTGATGTTATTACCCCATGTTTTAAAAGTGCCCTTGTTGTCTCTGTGCAGCACCCCAGTATATACAGAGAGTTCACCCTGACTGTACACAGCCATCTGTTGCATGGTTAATTGACACATTTGCTCCTCCATCCATTATGTATACAAATTTTGGCCAATCTTTGTCTCCCCTGCACATCACTAGTAATTCAATGTGGCATTCTGCTGTAGGTGAGGGCCTCCTGCAATGCCTAGGCAGTACACAGTACTCCTTGATATCATAGCGGCGGTCGGACAGACCTCCTCCAGGATTCCCAGACTCTTCACATCTTGGAGATGAGACGCTGCGTGGTCTAGTAATCCCATGCATGCACTCCTAACATCTGCAGCAGCAGCTAAAGTGCACATTCAAGTACATGTACAAAGTAGCGAATATCCACCCAGTCAGACTGCACTGATATGGCACTAAGACATGTTGTTCCCTGCTATTGTTCCTGCATTGTAGTCTTGGTATTAACATTGAAACTACTCATCAACAGCAAGATGATCGTTACAACAGCCAAACAATGAACTGTCTCTTCTCAGACAATCTACTCTCAAAACTGTACAGGCCGGTCACCTATCTGTTCCAATGCCATACTTCAGTGCCATCTCTCGTGTTCGCTTCCTAGAGTGTGTTTCCTGGAATACTTCTCCCGCCACACTGTATGTGCACCCATTGGTGCGTGGCACATAGTAGTGCTGAGCGATAAACCATCACGATAAGTGGTACCTGCATGGAATCACACATGCATCAATTACTCGCATGCAGTTCATGGTGACTGCACAATACTGGAAATTACGTCATTTTATAAATACTTGTAGTTATGGAGTACAGCTACGTTTCAATTCAACCTTCTGTAGGAATGCGTACTGTACCATCCTATGTGTACTGGTTGATCTATTGTAAGGGTGCACCGATATTCATTTTTGCCAATACTACAGATACCAGTAGATCAACCTCCAAGTACTGGCCTGTACCAATACCGATACCGCTACTACAGATGTAGGTTATTGAAGCATCAAAAATGACAACGAAAATTACAGGCACGCGCGGTAGGGTATCCTCAAGGCCAGTTGAGATGAAGAGGAACATAACCTGTTGTGCATTTAGTTTCTCAACCAGACTGTTCTCAACTGGTCTTGCTCTTTCATAATGCAAGTTTGCAGTGTATTACAGGTTTTATTGCACGAGGGCAATCAAGTTAACGGTCAAAGGTGAGATAATGTGAGATAGGCATTTCACCTGGTCGCAAAATTGATTTACAGGGTAAACTTTCGAGCTGGTACATGGTATGTTTGAACGAGGCACGGTCACTGTGGAGATTCAATCATGACACAGCTAGGACTAATGTTGAGCAGGTATAATACTGTAACATTGTACCAGAATGCATGCATGTGTTGTGTATATATCATATACTATATATATACTTTGAACTTTGCTGTTGTAATTGACATGTCGGCGAAACTGTTTGAATCATGTTCCCAGTCTCTGGCATGCATGCAAAGATGTATCTTCATGGAGGCAAGCTATGGCTGAGTGAACATGCCTCCTAGCTCCTTTGTCAATCGACCTATGGTGGAGAATTATCATGACAGGGATCTCAATGTGAGTGAGATTGCTGATTTGCTGGTATGTAGCCTCGTTCCCAGCTTTTTGTCGCATACTGTACTTAAAAATGGTACAGTATGCGACAAAATGCTGGGAACAAGGCTAGGTAGTATGAACAAAGAAGTTCGACAGATAATCAAGCAAGCTGTTAAAAACTAATTATAAGGAATGTGACTTGGTACAACATGGTGCAGACAATATTGGATCTAATCATGGGGTATGATCGATACCCTGCATTCTGCTGGGGACACAGTAGTGAATGCCAAGGTCAACAGTTGGCTAGGTGTATCGGTTGAATCATAAATCACTTCAGTCTCCTACAAGAAATATTTCACTTTGCTAAATGATTCTCTAATGGCTGAAAATCAGGACTGTAGGCTGGTAGATAGCGTACCAGGGCCCCGACACTGTAGCCTCGTACCCAGGCCCTCACGCGGAACGCGGAAGAGGGCCTGGTGACACATGGCAAAATTCTCGTATGTGCTCAGTCAGGATAATTGTGTAATCGATTACATTCCTTACTTGGATGCATTCGAAATCACGCGGAAGGTAGCTGTTGGTGATGGCTAAGTAGCAACTTGCCAAGTCCTTGCCAAGGAGCGACCAGAGGTGAGTCTTGAAGGCTAGAACAGCGGTTTTATCAAACAGCTACACTTTCACGGGGTGAAGAATGTAATTACTACACAGTAATTGGCAATGGACGAACGTGATTCGCCTACCCGAAATCAAGACTGCTGAGCTCAGCACATACGGGAATTTTGCCATGTGTCACCAGGCCCTCTTCCGCGTTCCGCGTGAGGGCCTGGGTACGAGGCTACCGACACTGTGGATTAGTTCAGCAACTCTGCTCACGTGACACACACTCGCATTATCCAGAACCACAATTGACATTAATTGCCATTAAAGGGCTGTAAGATAGGGAGCAACGTATGTTCAACAAAGTGCACAAAGGGGTCACCATCCACAGTTCCTTCGGTTATTTAAATATCCTCAATACCACGAGTAGATAATGCTGTGATGCTGAAAGCCGTTTCCCTCCTCACAGGAGTCAGCCCTCTTAGATGATACCCATTGCGACGACTGGCATCACGACGATCTGATCAAGTTTCATCAATCCACACTATCATATCTGCATCCACATTTGCCATTTCCTCTCTGAATTCTGCACGGAATCTTCAGAGTGACACATTACAACACGCCTCAGCTTCTTACGAGTGAGCCCATGACTATGTAATGTTCGACATACCGTGGCCACACTAACCGCAACCCCAGTCGGTCTTGTAATTCCATTTGAAGCTCATCCTGATAAGCACTAGGATTCTCCATAAAGCATCATTTCTTCCAAAGCATCCAATATTCGCTCAGTCCCATGGCGTTGTTGTTGGGGTTGAACGTCTCTGGTGCCTTTGAACAACTTGATTATCCGTCGAACCGTCTTTGTACATACTACCAGCAAATCAGCAATCTCACTCATATTGAGATAGTACAGCATGATAATTCTCCACCGTAGGTCAATCGACAAAGGAGGAGGCATGTTCACTCAGCCACAGATTGTCTCTTTGATATGAGATATGATGCGCACACTAAACCTACCGTTGTTTAGGAAAGAGCCCCAGTCCGATCGCCGGACAATCTGATGAAGTCGCGACCAAATTAGATCTTTCCTCTGAGATCAGAATGAGAAGACGACTGACACGCCCATGATCCAGACAACCCACGGGAATACCAGGTCAGGTACAGTGAGCCCGTTCCACGCACTGTGGTTGAAGAACCAGTACTTTCCTCCGCCATAGCTGATGAATATCATGATGATGAGGGACAGGCTACGATGGAGGTGGGGTGGAGGGAGGCAGAGAGGGAGGGAGGGAGGAAGGGAGGGAGGGAGGGAGAGAAGGGAGGGAGGGAGGGAGGGAGGGAGGGAGGGAGGGAGGGGGGGGAGGGAGGGAGGGAGGGAGGGAGGGAGGGAGGGAAGGAGGGAGGGGGAGAGGAGAGAGAGTTAGAGGAGGAACTAGCCTTGCTTGGTATCAAAGACACAGGTCAAACACCATACTCCAGAGGGAAGAAGGGGGGAGGGGGAGGGGGAGGGAGGAGACCAAGGGGTTTAATTAGCTCACCCTTGGATGGTATCCAGACTTTGAGCCGTATTTTCTTTGGCTTTCTCTCAATATCATCTTCTGGTTTGCTGGCTTCTCCACCACCCTTGTGAGGGCCTTTGGTGAGCTGAAAGTAGTGAAGCATATACTGCTGTGTTCACGTGAAATGGTTTGAAGTTGTGCACACAGAGAGCCATACAGAGGAGGAGGAGGAGGAGGATGGACAAAAGGGAGAGGGGAAGACGTGTGAGGAGGTACGAGGTGGGAAGGGAGGAGAAAGGGAAGTGAGAGGAGGATGAGAGGTAGGAGGAGGAAAGGGAAGTAAGACGAAGGAGAAGGGGAGGGAGGCACACAGGAAATCCAGGCCTCACCAGGTTGGAGTTGAGGCTGCTGGTCAGGCTACTGGTGTCATGTACCAGGGGCTCACGCTCCCCGGTGGCTCCATGCTGGGAGCTGACCTGCTTCGGGGAGCCCAGATCCGGAGGAAGCAGTGGAACGGGTGAATGGGAAACTGAAAGGACAAAGAGAGAAGGAATGGAATACGGAGTCTGATTGTAGTGAATAGGCACAGAATGGGTGAATGCAAGTATTGAGCTGGGTTAATAAAAAAATATTGAATGGGATAATGGAACCATTGGAATGGGAGAATAGAAATATTGGAATGGGCAGACTGAAGTTTCTGAATGGAGGCACGGAGACAAAGTGAACAGCGAGGAACGAATAGAACGTGAAGCAATCGCTGAGAGTGTGAGCATGGAATGGAGAACAACTGTTATGACCGCTATACCTGGGCTGCCGCTCGGTCCACTTCATTAACATGGAAGTAGCAAGAATATCTATACACCTGTGTGGTGTGTGGTGTGTGGTGTGTGGTGTGTGGTGTGTGGTAGTGTATGTGCGCGGGATTGTGTGGTGAGTGTGCATGTGTAAGTGCGTGCGTGTGTGTGCATGTGCAAAGTGTGTGTATAATTATGGGTTCTTGTGTGTATGCAGTACATACATGTACTTGTAACCCATGTAGCGAGTACCAGAGTAACCGTGATCGCTAAAACAGCAGCAGCGTAGAGAATGGCTACATATGCGTGTGTGTGTGTGTGTGTGTGTGTTGGGGGGGGGGGGGGGGGGGAGGGAGGTTGAAGGTGGGCGGAAAGGTGGGGGGATTGGAGGTAGAGGGAGGGGCAATGGCAGGTGGGGAGGAGGGGGAGGAGGTTGAGTGGAGGAGGTTGAGAATGCTCTACGTATACTGGAATACGTACTGCCATTTGTCCTGTGCAGGAATATTGTCAGGGGAAATGTGGTATCCACGGTAACATGAACACTCTCTCCTGCTCTGAGCAGACCTGAGTAGTCCGAGCACTGAGACAAGAGACACAACAGAAAGATAATCCTCACACGCGCTGAGGTGTGCTCAACGCCTTTAGCATCAGCACACCACCACAATGCTGTCTACAGATAAGTAATAATGCCAGCATATCCTGGTCTGTTAGAGGGTAGGCCTCTGCACACACACACACACACACACACACACACTTACAAAGTGAACCGCGAGGAATGAATAGAACGTGAAGCAGTCGTTGAGAGTGTGAGCATGGAATGGAGTACAACTGCTATGACCGCTATACCTGGGCTGCCACTCGGTCCACTTTATTAAGGTAGGAAGCACGGCATCGGCGAAATCGCGCAATTTTGCTCATGAATAATTTATGAGATGACGTCACCCGCATACGGTTATTTAGAGGTATTCATCTGTTTACGTTTTCCCATGGCGGCAACCGGAATAAACAAGGGGGGCTTCTCTCTTTGATGCGGCTAGCGGCCCTTTCAAGTTTCAAATCGGTACTCTGATGTGGCCGTGCGGTACCTTGAAGATTTGTTTGAACACTCTTTTTTTTTTTTAAGTAAAGAGCTATTCTGGCTTATTGAATGTAGCGATGGGCTATCTGAGTGTGAATAGCTAGGTGGAGTGAGCAGGAATGTTTGTGGGTCTGCTGAAGTGGCCGAAGAACAGCCTGGAAAGTGAACAGCCTCCGACAGCTCCCTGGCCAAGGTACTCTAGAGAGTTGACCTTTCGGCATTACAGGCCCCGCCCATTTTCGTGTTAGGGCGAATTTGGCTGGTTTGGTAGCTGGACTGGGCTGGTGAGAGGGAGTAGATGTGTGGCCAAAACTCTGTAACCGAGAGGTGAACGTGGAAAAGCATCCCTAGTTTTGCAGGGGGTAGGTTGACCTTTTGGAAACTGGCCTTGGCTTGAGTCGGTTTTAGTTGGTGTGCGTGGAATTTTTTTTGAAAGCCTAGGGTAGCCTAACCTCTGTTCTTGAGGGTGGCAGTGAGTTTGGGCTGTAGCCTGCAAGTGAGGAGAGCAGGTGGTAAATCCATCCGTAGTTTTTGGGCCTGTTTTGTGTGTGTATTGATGATGGGGTCAGAGTGTGGGTGGGGCCTTGGAGAGGGTCCAAATTTTCAGTTTCGTGGAGGGCCTTAAAATTGAGTTTTAGGGCATTTTCAAGCAGAGGGAGCAGTTTGATGCAAAGTATTGCTGAAACTTGTGTACGCTTTGATGCTGCCCATTTATCCATCAACTTGGTTTCGGAGATCGTGGTACCCATGTTTACTACCTTAACATGGAAGTAGCAAGAATATCTATACACCTGTGTGGTGTGTGGTGTGTGGTGTGTGGTGTGTGGTGTGTGGTAGTGTATGTGCGGGATTGTGTGGTAAGCATGCATGTGTAAGTGCGTGCGTGTGTGTGCATGTGCAAAGTGTGTGGTGTTCTTGTGTGTATGCAGTACATACATGTACTTGTAACCCATGTAGCGAGTACCAGAGTAACCGTGATCGCTAAAACAGCAGCAGCGTAGAGAATGGCTACATATGCATGTGTGTGTGTGTGTGTGTGTGTGTGGGGGGGGGGGGGGGGGGGGGGGGGGGGGGAGGTTGAAGGTGGGCGGAAAGGCGGAGGGATTGGAGGTAGAGGGAGGGGCAATGGCAGGTGGGGAGGAGGAGCTATGGGAGGAGGGGGAGGAGGTTGAGTGGGGGGGAGGGAGGAGGAGGAGGAGGTTGAGAATACTCTACGTATACTGGAATACGTACTGCTATTTGTCCTGTGCAGGAAGATTGTCAGGGGAAATGGTATCCACGGTAACATGAACATTCTCAGTAGTCTGAGCACTGAGACAAGAGACACAACAGAAAGATAATCCTCACACGCGCTGAGGTGTGCTCAACGCATTTAGTATCAGCACACCACCACAATGCTGTCTACAGATAAGTAATAATGCCAGCATATCCTGGTCTGTTAGAGGGTAGGCCTCTGCACACACACACACACACACACACACACACTTACCTCGTAACAGTTGTCAGATTTCTGACTATAATTCAGGGGGGAAAGGACATCTGATTATGAAGGAGAAGTAAGCCTCCGTCAATTCCATTAAAAGGGACGTCACTGGTTTGATGAGAAGGGAGGGAGGGGGAGGGAGGGAGGGAGGGAGGGAGGGAGGGAGGGAGGGAGGGAGGGAGGAAGGTGTGATGCAGGAAGGGGGCACATTGTTACACAACCCACAATGTACATGCTCTCTACAGATGTGGCTGATGAGTGTGACAGCTGCAACAGCATTCTAATCAACATAGTCACATGCTTCTGGAGGAAATTTGTGTTTAGATATTAACACACACACACACACACACACACACACACACACACACACACACACACACCATGCATAGGCATGCTTAGCTAACCATCACATGCATACACGCACACACCATATGCATGCATAGGCATGCATACAGCCATGCACACACCATGCAGAGTGAAACACAAACATGACCATTGACCTCCAAAGTGAGGGAACACTACACATCAGCTGAGCAGCTCACGTGCATGCACACACACATGATACACACACTCATGCTACACACGCACACACCAGCACGCCAAGAGCTCCTGGCCTCCACGTGGCGGTGTGTGGGAGGGAAACACCTTGACTGTTGCTAGGCTGACCATTGGCATTCAAATTTTGTACTGTACCTCTCTGTGATTGCAATCATTCCCAGCATCAAGGTGTTTCTCTGCAAAGTAGGAGCTTCCTGTGCACAAATTTCTCAACTTCACCCCGCCCCCCCAAACATACACCCACACATAGAGATGATAACAGGATCGTCCAACACTATACTTCAACCACAACCTTGCAAGAGACAACAGAGGTGAGCAAGTGACACAGACACTAACCAACCTAAAAGACCTCCCCCCTCCATAGTTGTCACAATGCAGTAATGAACCCAGAGCATGTAATTTCCCTTAACGCGTTTTGGATACCCTAATAGGCTCAATGTGCCATACATCTGCCAGAGTCAACCAACTGTTAACTAAGCTCAGCTGCACTGCATGATAACACATGGATAACACATTACATCATAGATTACATAACTAACTAGAGGTGCTCAGCAGAGCACGTACCCCGTGCGCAACTTTGACTTGACAGCTATAGGCCTACCACCGATTATTCATATACAGCATGCACGATGAGCTAGCTAGGCCATGATTTACAGCGATGTCAGCATGCAGAATGATATACCGGCAGTAATGTTAGAAATTGGGTGTGGTCAAGTTGTATTAATTAGAAGCACGACTTTCACGCAGCTTTTCTCAGCCTCTCGAGTAGATCTCTGGTCTGTGAGTTATGTAGACGCTATATTTTCTGAATTCTGACACTTCTATCCTGAAATAAGCCTTCAACAAGGCCTCCACTGCTCAAACCGCGCTTGGACTGCGGACAGACTGACAGACACAAACCGATCACTCTACCCCCTGCTGCGCATGCGCACGGGGTAATAACTGTCTACATTGTATATAATTATGTGGCTATCATCCCTATAGCACTCCAACTAGTAGTCAATGCCTAGCACTCCAACTCTCTATCCCTGCACACATGACTGTCGCAAGCACAAAACACAAACACTATTCCTATTCCCAAACCCACACACCAGACCAACTAGTAATGACACAGATGTAACGACACAATTTACTCTCTCCCCCACAGTATCCAGCCACCTGGTGCGAGAAGCAATAAAGTTCTGAACATGCATCTACTTCAGATTGTACTAACTCAACAATTACCTACCACTACTGTATCACAACAACGATTCAAAAATTGTCCAACTCTTCAACAATCACCTATCAGTACTTTATGAATCGTTTTATTCGGTACTTGACAGCACTCTAAAGTACTTCTCATCTTCCCGATACATAGCTATCATGGTACTCACGTGATGTGTGATAATAGGAACGAACTGTCACACTTAGCTTGTGCTACCGTTAACCGCGGCTACCAGGAGTGCGGTTGCCCCTCGATAACAATGATAATAATTATTCCAAAATGCAAAACAATGTTTCCTTGCCTTCGCTGTGTTAAGTTTATGGAACTCTGTGTTTTATTCCAGGACTCCCTCACTGAGATAACTCCACAGGGCCATGTGTACTACCTTCCCTGGACCCAACCGGCTCCGGACTGAGGGCAGATCACAAGAACCACGCTAGTAGTAGTGCGGACCCTCACTCGACGGACAACCACACCCAGTCCAAGGGACTAGGGCGTAATAAGAGTAGTGACTCTCCAAGCAAAACTAGAGGTCCAAAACCAGCCGTACCGCCGAAGAGAAGAAGCAACTATAAGACTGGCAACATACCAGTGTCTTAGTAGAGTTGTGTGTTCTGGTTTTGAGTTCTGGATATGCCGGACAGTGATCTGCACATTGATGTTATGCACAACTCACACACTGTATTGCCACACGCTCTCACTGCCATCTATAGTTACCATACACACAAATTAAGGTGATCTGGATTATTTGTGTACAGGATAAATATATATTTAATTCGCACACATCAACTATTCACTATGTACAGTACTGCAGTAAGTACTTGTTGATAATTACAGCTCACTGTCTTATGATTATAAGACTGAGCTGTCGAAACTTGCGTGATTCATAGTAAGACTAGTGGATGCTGTAGCTATGTGTATTAAACGTGGCATGGTAGACAGCCTGGTATTTGTACCTATCCATATATGGCCATATGTGGCTAAGTGCTTTCCTAGCAGGAATGGAACATTCCCATCGTACAGCTATATAGTGGCTTGTCATTCCCATAGTAGTTCTGCATGTACATATGTGAAGGAGAAGGCCGTGATGACAGCGCTGCAGTTTGGCATATGAAAGGAGAAACAACAGAGTTGCAAGCACTGAGACTGCACTTGAGCCCACCAGTTTGACAATAGTGATGGAACGTCTGCTTATAATAAGCAGATGATAAAATGGGAAGACAAACTGCAGCCATGTCCGAATGTAGGCATCCATTCCATCGACAAGGCAGGTCTCAATGCCGAGATCAAGGTTCTGAGCCATGCAATGAAGACTGCAAGCACTTGTTGGAATACTCTTACACCAAAGATGTTTGGTGTCTTGAAAAAGTTGGTGTGGTTTGCCCAGACAATATTTGCATAAAAGATGAGGCCATTGACTGTTCCCATGGAGACAGTGAGGTTGCAGATGATCAGTAGCAACACTAGCATTAGTCCAGCTAGTGCAATGGTAACAGAAGAGCAAGGTAGGCATTTGTACACTCCAATTGAACATTGGGAAGTGCCGACTGTACATGTCAGACTGAGGTTTGAATTACATCTTCCACAGAGGGAGGATACCTGGACGTCCTTGGAACACACTCACACTGAGCAGTGATGTTGGAGAGCTGGATTCTGGAAGCCAGGGGACACGGGAGTGCATTTATTTGAACACGGGCTTCATCTTTGTAGTAATGGACACCATCCACCCTCAGCATTATCAATTCATACTGTCCGGTGGAGAAGATAGTGTACCGTATATCGGGAAATTTTGGCGGCCATTAAGTTTGGCGAAATGGCCTGAAATGGCTCAGTATAATTATTTGGCGATTTTTGAAGTTTGGCGATCGCAACGGAAAATTATGACTTCACTATTCGCGCGACGTGCTGGGATGGCTAACCAGAACGGACGAAGACGTACGAAACGGAGAGCAGTGTCGTGGCCATCACGTTTTCAGCGGCATCTGGAGGCCCACAGAACAGCTATCCGGGAGGTCAGCAATGCCCATGATGCGTATTACGCCGTGGCAGTGGTGCACGACCCAGGACAGGTACGTAGCTAGTCGGCCATGACTGCAGGTTCAGCAGTCTGTAGTCTGTCTACGCTTTTAGTTCGGTACACCGTCTGTGAAGTAGTAGGCTCTGCTCCGCAGGCAGTGCGTTGGGTCTTGCCATCTCATTGAGAACTTGCTTCCCGCGCGCGCCGACAGTCTATCTAGCTGGCCAGCCAATATTGGTAATTTGGCGATTGGCTTCCGAAACGCCATATCGCCCATTGCACCCTGTAGCAGCCAAATTAGCCCGGAGGATTCCCATAAGCCCATAAGAATTTATACAGGGGTTTAATATTAGGCGTTAATACTTTGTACATGCTCTTCTGCTTCTTTAAGCTGTTTGCAGTAGTGGGTAATGAGTTAAAACGGTCGCCAAAATTTCCCGGTATACGGTATGTTAGATCTTTACTTAAACACCCATTATCTTGAGTCTCTTGCAATGGAGCAAGATATGCGTTGCTAGAATTTTTAACCAAGTTATCACGCACAATTCCATGCAGGGACATATCCTTTTTGCTGTCCATACAATGCTATGCTTGTCCAGGAAAGACGTGAACTACATGCATTGCAGATCTAGCAAGGCTTCTATTGTTGCATTGCTACATGTCCTGCAAAAGGATTTGATGATACTTGTGACACAAGTGAGCTAGAATTTTGAATAGGTTGGCAAATATGGCCCCACTACTCACTTCAAAGAAGATCGGCTGACTGCGAGTGTAAAGGTGACAATGGTCGATCTGTCCTCCATTTTGTTGAATCGATGTCTGAACATGGGTATTGCAGATCAAATACTTGATGAATCAATTGCTCCTGCATTTTGATCTTCAATGTAGATACCACCACCTCTCTTGGCATGATTGTTGATGATTTGAACGTGAGTGTGGGAAATGTAGAATCACCTTGCAGCATCAGAGCTCCTCCAAGTGTTCCATTGTTTCCTGAGAAGGTACATTCCCTCCTAAGTGTAGCATACTCTCTTAGAATGAACGCACTGCACTGCAAGTGCTAGACTAGCACTTGCAGTGCAGTGCGTTCATTCATTGCAAAAGTGTAGTTGATGATTTTAAGGTGTCTCAAATGGAATGCAGTGATGACATTGAAGTTGTTTGAGACTGAGTTTTGTTCAGGTATTGTATGGTTGGTGAAGTTTGTAACACTTCTAGCCCTGAGGTGCTGGACATTGTACTCACTTGTCCCATGCACTATTGTGCTATCATTATGCAACTTCCAGTTGGGTTCATATTTCTTTGAAAAGAACAATCCTTAATAACCACGCTGTATTATTGTATAGCTACCTCATAATTATAGTTGAAAATGAAAGCCTGTTCCACGTACTGTTGTTGTGAAACTTAGAATCGGATATGAGCAGGAGTGTCATGTTAGAAGTAGGGATCTGTATTGAAGGGTCCGATACTCTGTAGGTGAATAAAAATCCTGTCCCATACAGTGCTTCAAATTCACCTTGGTAATAGGTAGTTTGCCATGGAGCTGGTTATATTTGTAATATTTACGCCTCCAATGTTAAGAAAGAAGAAATTCGCTCCTCCTCTCTTTCCCACATTTCGGGTGCTGATCACATTGCATATTGAAATGTCATCGTTGTACTGAGGTTCAGCAAAAATAGTATTATGCCTAAACCACTCGAATATTGTGCCTTCGGCCCATTGGAGATATCTACACCGTTGCTGAATACAATACTCATTACACTAGTACTGCTACGCATGTTGACTGCAGATCCTGAAAGTGGGCCATAAAGAAGGTGCATGTTACCTCCCTCACATGATCCTATACCGTAGGAACAGTTTGTTGAACTAAAGGTGTAGTATATATATACTTATTGAATGCAAATCTTGAGTGGGACACGGATGAGTTCCCCAGAATATTTATCCCCATTATTCCATACCCAGTGCTGTTTTCCACAGAGACGCTCAATAGCATCAGTGAAGTAAATGTCCATCACGTGTAACCGCTGCGCTTGGTTGTCTTCCTTGTGGTCCTGGATACACTGGATAGCCGCAGTGAACTATACACAAATGTTTCATCACTATACGTTCACTGCGTTAAAGAATACCAGAGCTGCTGGTTTCATGCATACAACTTTTACACTGCATACAACTTTTACACTGTTTGCAGCATGTGAGCTGGACACATTGTATCCAGCAAGGGTGAGATTAGAAACATTTTCAATGTAGAGATGAGAAACATAGTGAACCTCGTGAACACCTGGCAGGAAGCTTATTCTGGTGTTGGATGCAAAGTATTTGTACTGTGTGACACTCTGCAGATACATGTGCTGGGAGAGAGTGTGGCACGGGAGTCCAGGACATGGGGTACTGTCGTTGGGTTTTACAAAAATTCAGTCTGGATGGCATGGAACAAGGTCAACAGTGTGACCAGGCCTAGGACCGCTGGTACCTGGAGTGCTTTCATTGCTACCTGTGGCATTGAACATGAGCTTGTTACTGTAGGTAATATCTAATACTGTATGTAACAGTTGCTTTATTATTATTATTATTATTAAACATATTATTCACACCACAGATATGTATATACAAAACTATTATTAGTTACTTGAAGCTACACGTGCCATTTGATCTAATATACAACAATTAAAATCAGGAACATAAATAGAATTGTCTCTAATCTCCCTAATCAACCGAGCTATTGCATAATCTGAACATGAGTAATTACGCACAAATGAAAAACCATATTTATTATCATAACCTATGTAATTGCGACAAGAAGAAGACAAAACTGAAAACCCCGAATTAACAAGTTTGTTGTTGGAAGATTTGGCTCTGTGAAATAATTTACAAAAACGATTATAACAAACATTATACACACTACAACAATTAGAAACGACATGGAGAATCCCAGTATGAGAATTATACGGCAAGGACCATATCCTCCGCAAAACTTTGTTCATACAGACATCAAGACTCTTAAGTGAGGGAGAACTCAGGTCCCATATTGCACAGCCATAGAATGACATACAATAGCAATGCAAAAGGTATGACAGAACCTCCGGAGTACAAAAAGCAAAACGATGCAAAGTACAATTGGCTCGCTTAATGAAATCAGAGCGACACCTTTGAATATCCAAATCGTCCTGAAGGTTCTCTTGCAGGACATGACCAAGATGAGATACAGACTTCTCACGCTTAATGAACTTGCCACAGAATTTGAAAGTATCACACAGTTCAGAAGACCTCCATCCAAACCTTATGCATTGAGTCTTATCCGGGTTGAACTTCAACATCAGACTCGTGCCAGAGGTTTCACAAACCACAAGAAGTTTTCCAAGTGCAGAGGGCATAGGCGCCAATAATGTGATATCGTCCGCATATGTGATAGCCCCAACAATGATATTGTCCCAATAGCATGGTTCGTGACAGCTCAGTAAGAAGATCGTCTAGATAGAGGGTGAACAAGATGGGTGAAAGCTTAAGGACTCCACCCTGCCGCACTCCACGTGATACCTTGAAAGGCTCAGAATTGTGGCCATTCCAATTTACTGGCCCGGACAGGTAACAAATGGTTGGAAGAAAATTATTTCTATGGAGCCCTTGCACTTGCAGCTAAAGTTCAAAGTTGCAGGGACATCCACTCACCTCTATGTGGATGAAGTTTGTGGGTTGAATTTCGTTACCAATTTGCTATCAGGATCAGTGTTTCAGTCAAACTGAACTATAGCTACTGCTCTGGAAGTTTTATTATAATAATTATAGCTAGTTGTTGAACAAAAGCACGTGTTTTTCCGGAGAAACTTTACAGAGTTTGGAACCTTGGTGTTAACAAATTTGCAGTTATGCCGTTTTACAAATATTATCATAGAGTAGTTGACTAGTTGGAAGAATTGACTTCACAACAATGATCCCTTATATGGAACCCACTGACAATAGCTGATGAAGCTCACTTTTACATTGGTACGTACACATGTGACCCTACACTTAGCCTCATTCCCAGGATTCTCAGCCATGCTGGTGTGGCCTGGGAATGAGGCTACTCTACATTATTTTACGCAAATGGAAATCTTTTGAACTCTGCTGCAAGAAAAGTTCGCTTGAAATTAACTGCTGTACTACAAAAGGAGTTTCTAGCAAATTATTTGGCTACAGCCTGCACAATATGTTGGGTTTGACTTTTCTGAACAACCAATTACCAAATTAAAATACATTGGTATGGTAGAAACTAAGATGGTGAATATTGCAAGATGGAAGAATTGATAATATTATGTTGGGGTAATTTTACATACCACAATTAAATTGAAGGTCAACGAAATTTGGCACAAGGCATTCTGAGTGAGCCAGGCAAATGTTATAATTAACCCTCGGCGCGCATGCGCACAGGGTTACTGTAGTCGTTTTGTGTGTCTGTCTGTCTGTTTGTCCAAGAGACTTATCTGCCAACTGGTGCTAGCTAGTAAACGTAGAACTAAAGGCACTAGCGGTACAAGCGGGATACATACATGGATTTAAAACTGGCTTTTTCCTAAAAATACTTAGTTAGGAAGCTAGAGCACTTCTTGCTTACCGCGATAATGTCCGCCATTTTGTCCAACATGCAATTTTCGCAGCGTACTTGCAAATGATTATGGGTTTCCTGCTTCATGAATATACTTACCTTGTCAGTGTGAGCTACATGAATATCTTTACCAGGCTGTGAATACGACAATGCCCACTCGCTTCGCGTGAGGCTCTTCTGCGTGTATTCACGTATGCACTACATGTAGTTCATAACGATTACATCATGCACCATTTGGATGTAGATTTCTGGCGAGAACCCTGTTGGTTGGTATCTACTGCCGCTGGTGGCTGACAATGGAGTCTGTATGGTCTATGCATCTGAGAAAGACATGTCCAAAGTGTGGTGCAGTAGTACAGTGCATGCGAAGAGGGCGGTTTGTGATTGTGGCCATGCCTTTGCGTGTAAAAGGAGGGCACGTTGCAGTGATGATTGTGAGCCTAAGAAAGCTACCAAACGCCGAGGGTTTGCACTTTAGTGCTTTTCATTTGGACTAGCAGTGCAGTGCAAGTTCGTGGAGACATGCACACACAGTCAAATCGCCAACGTACCAACTTCCGGGAATTTAATTGCAGCGCACGGTCACTTCCTGTCTGAAAATGGCGTTTTTTACATCGTGCAGTTCTAGCGATGTTATTTCTCTCCTCGAAGATGGCGAAGGGTCGGGCTACACTGGTTCGAGGTAAGCAGGAGTATGGTTGTAATAAAATCGACCTTATCTTGGTCGAAGACCTCGAGCATAAACGGAATTAGCACTTTAGTGTGCTCATGTTGACCTTTTTGAAAGGTCAAATGTGATATTCAGGGGTATATCTGCTTCCTATTAGTAGTTAGCTATGGGTCTACTGAACTGGCAGGATGAGTTCTAAGTTTGTGGATGAAGGTTAATAGAAACGGCACCAGTTTGTATAACCCTGATCCAGATGATTTCCCAGTGCAGAGGATTAAACATGCACATATTGATACACACAACAACATCAGGCCGCTATAATTTTAATTCATGATCATTATCTTCACTGAATTCATGTTCTATAACCTCATCTAGCTCTTCACCATCTCTCATCCAGTCTTTCTGGCAGAATATCGTCTTCTGCTGGACCGGTGCTCCTGTACTATATCGTCTACATGTACTTCGAGATCTGTCACTCTCACATGGAAGATGAGCCCCAACGGTACAAATAATGCTGTGGCATCCAGGTCCTCTACATGTCTGCCGTTCATTTTATGGTGACAACTAATGGCTGCACATCCTGTCTTGCATCTGCAACCACTTAGCCACATGTAGCCACTTAGAACCAATTGTGCCTATCAGGCTATGCTGTCTACATGTATGTTTACTGGTACCTCCCGTATCAGCCTGGCAGAGCGCGTCTAATAGCCTACACTCGAGCTAAACTAGTCCAACCTGGATGCCTCCAAGCGTACAGAAGTCGTCCTCAACTCGAGCTGGCACTTCACCGGTTCACAGGTACATGTAATTGGCATTCCAGAGAAATGTGAGCAAGTGCAATGTTTGCTAGACCCTCTCCGCCCTCCGCTTGCGGCGCGCGGCTTTGCCGCTTGACCGGCTGGGCGGAGAGGGGCTAGTGGCTAGACTGCGTTTTGTAATGATCAGTATACACAACCCTATTGGGAATGCTATGCCCTACCCTGGCTCTGCTCTGCATCAAATGCTATAACCCTCTTATCGAGCATCTCCTGGAGCCTGTGCTAATGCATCCAGTGTGGTCAGCATGTACCCTTCCCTCTGTTTTTCTTTCACTGCTATAGGATGTGTGTACCTTGGATTACTCTTCTTGCAGAGCAGTGAGCAGAAGCTGCACTGGCCAGGTTGAACTTTGGACGCTGTTAGCTGAACCTGAATAATATCTGCTGACTCTGTTTGCTACTTTCATCTTCAAGTGTGAAGTGCTCTGTACCATCTGCTGACTCAGGAACAGACTTCAGAGCCTCTATGTAGAGTTCTCTGTCATGCAGTAGCTATGTTAATGCAGGTGACTATACATTTTCTCATTCCCGCATGCATTAAAATTATGTAGACTGTTTATACCATTTGCATTGCTGGAACACGGAAACTGATGTAAACCCTAACTATAGCATTCATACTTCTTGAACAAAATACCTGCAATAGCTGTCCAGGAGTTGGTTAAGGCAAACGGCACCAATTTTTGTGAAGATGGCGCTCATTTTCACTCAAATCCAGTTGTCAGCTCATATCTCTCGTTCTGAGTAAGCTACAAACTTTACACATGCATTGGTGCGTAGAGCTGCTGTAGCTGAGCTTGCATACCAAAAATTATTAATATCACTACACCACATCCGAAGTTAAAACCATTTTTGTGCGGTCACTTCATTACTTCAGATTTTGCTATACCGCATACTTCCGGAAATGTTCCGCGTTACGCATACGTAGCGTTGTATATAAACTAGAGGTGTTCATAGAACACATACCCCGCGGTGAACATCAGGCCAGGATGCATGCAGTGCAGCTACAATCGACGTGACATCTCTGCCTTATGCGCAACGGCGAACAGGGCTGCTATCGCATATACTGTGTTCGTGTATGGCCATATCCAAGGTGTGGGAGTGACCGCTTAGGCCAAGCAAACTTGATTCCTTGTTTAGCGTCCCCGCCCGCATGCTTTTAGAGGGGCCGCCCCTAATTTTTCATTATTCATTACAAGGATACCGGATGTTGAAGGCAGCTATTTTTGCCGCGCGTAGGTCTGTAGGTGCTATAGTTGTGCAAAGTTGGCTCTTCTTGCAGTGATTTGTAGAGCAACTGGCTTTTGTATGCGTTTCTGTAGTAGCTTGCAATCGTTGCCTGGTCCGTCGTGAGTGTACGTGTGTTGAAACCTTCGCAAACAAGTTCAAGGTTCTTGAAAATTGAGTAGGAAATGAAATGGCAATGAATAATGAAAATGAACCGCCCGCCCGCATGCAATAACAGGGTTTCCATGGCGCTAAACAAGCAATCAAGTTTGCTTGGCCTTACCGTATAATTATACTATATTGTGAAGCTGGAGAGGTGGGGCCAAATGTTACGAATAATAGGAAATAGCTGGAAAAAACAGCCGAAACAATAGCCATGATGTCTGTGAAGTACATAGATCGTGAGAAAGCACTGTTTCCTAGCGGTCATCTCGAAGCATGAAGTTTCCAAATGCACTGCGTGTCCTGTTCTTGAAGTCACGAAGAGGTGGAGCCAATGTTATGAATAGTTATGAAAAGTAGGAAATAGCCGAAATACAGCGAAACGGAGCGCCTTGACTTCAGTCAGGTACACATAGAGCAGTTTTTTGCAATTTGCTATTGTTTGACTCCATTTGGATGTTTTTTGAGGGTCTATGTGTCGAGATTTCAATTTTTTCCACCTGACAGACGACTGACTGACAGACGACTGACAGACGACTGACTGACAGACAAAACCGATTGCTTAACCCCGCCTCGCGCATGCGCGCGCGGGGTACTGTTATTTTCCGTTCCGTTGGAACATGTCTGTCCGTTCCGCGCTCCGCGCCGCGTTCGGTGTTCCGCGATCCGTACTGTAAAAGTCGTAGGTATTAACGCGGCGCGGAGCGTCTGTTCCGCGCTCCGTTTCGCGCTCCGCGCCGCGTTTATACCTACGACTTTACAGTACGGATCGCGGAACACGGAACGCGGCGCGGAGCGCGGAACGGACGGACATGTTCCAACGGAACGGAAAATAACAGTAATAAATTTGTACAGGCGTGAATGGACTTCCGGTACGGTGGCGATTGGACTGCACAGTAGCAGATCAAAGGAAGGAAAATTCTAAATTCAAGTTTAGCTCAATCCATGACTGCCTCTTCATAACATTAGTTTGCAAAGCTATTATCCAGGGTGGCTCTGCATGTATGGAGACCCTGTAATATAGATTATGCAGTTGTGATAACATTATGTTGTGATGCATGCATGCTGTCTTTGGGACCTTGTTTGGGACTTCTGAGAGATTTGTAAATTGGAAGGAAGTTGAACAATAGCAAACCTTGCTGACCAAAATCACTGAGTATCATTAGGAGTTTGGAAAAAAAATTTTCAAAGCAGCATTATAACTATGTTGTCTAAATGGTAGTCAATATAGCAGGTCTGCATAGTATGTGCATAGTGGTTCTGGTGGACCATGTGATATCAGCAAAACCTGAAACACAACAGAACATCTTTTGTGTGTGCATTTTACATTTCAATGAGGAAATTGATTGAACTACCAAGTATTAACCAAAGTCAGGGCCTAAACTATATGGTTTAGTTACGTACAGCGGCACTTATCCACCTCTACACAAATGTAACTGCTATTAGAACAGTCCACCGGAGATGCACAAGCTACTGTAGTCTAAAAGTGCCCTAATTACAACCTGCACAATATGTTGGGCCTAATCGATGTCTCTTTATACCAAAGGTAGTATCCAATTGTGGATCTATATAGGCCTTCGGCGGCTCATGCGCTCCTGATATAGGCAGACCATGATGAAAACATCTAAATGTTTGTTGTGATTCATTCTTTGTTTGGGACTGCATTGGGACTACTAAGATTTGTAAATTGGAAAGATCTGCATATCTACGCTTTGATACTTACACTATTAATAATACCATTCATTCTGCAGTCATTTTGGTATGAAGGTGAGAGGCAGGATAAGTTCAAGGACCATATTATTCGGAGGAGAAGAGGCCCAGGAATCTGAATACTCCAGGAATCTGAATACTCCAGCACGTAAAATGCCTCACAATGTCTTGCACCAGTGATCCAGTCATCTGGTCCCCCCCCCCCCCAAAAAAAATCCTCCCACACACTCATATACCCGTACATGTTGCACCAGCTGAAAGGCATTGACGTGCATGTGGATTCCTACCGAGTCTTTCTCCTCCTGCAGGTGACTCCAGTGCATCAATGTTCACAAGCACCCTTCCCTCATGGTGATGTCTCTCTCTCCTGCAGTGTGCTGGACTGGAATGCCTATGAGAGGTACAGGCGCCAGTGCGGTCCATGTCCAACACAGGTTCAGAAATTCTGTTTGTCCTGCAGTTCATTCCTCTTAAATGTTTCTGTGTTTAAAAGTCACAATTAATAAAAGCAGCAATAACTGGGCAGATTGTTACCATGAGAAAGTTGACCCCATTTTCCTCTCCCCTCCCCTCCCATACCTCACTCCCTACCTTCGTCACAGGCAGGCAACACTACCACCATCAACATCAACGTATGTACAGCGGACTTTCTCCTCAGGCTGCAGGAGTCCATCAGTGACTTCTACTGGCACTACTCTGACTATGACACCTACACAGGGAAAAGAGAACTTACTTAAGGTTGCCAAGCAGGTGTTCCAGAGTAAGACCCTTACAGAGTTCATCCAGGTGGATGTGGCTGACCTGTACAGTTTTGAATATGATGTGTACAGTATAATAACTATGACCCTCCACCCTCACCCACACACACATACACTCCTCTCCACACATCAAACGTATACACCATCCACCGCACATCACGCACCTGCACACACCACACACCTGCACACAACACACACACCCCTCTATGCTGACCAGCTGAATGAAAATCTCTTGGAGGTCCAACAGTTCATGCAGGAGTTCCATAATGGCAAATGTCACGGTACAGCTTGCGTTGCGGCACAGCAACAGTTGTAGGACCCCAGACACTGCATCCCATAGCCGGTTGTGGGCTTTCTGAATCCTGGTTCTTCAAACAGGGACTCTGCACGTGGATACATGTAGGTGTGTGAGAGGAGAGTTCATGAGTGCAATGTTGAGGGTTCATAAAGGCCACCGAAACACAAAGATTTATCACACAGAATTGGGGTTCGAACGCAGACCGAACGTTCGCGAACGCAGCGTTCGCAAACACGTTTGCGAACGCAGACAGAACGTTTGTGAACGCAGAGTTCGCAGACCGAACGTTTGCGAACGCTGCGTTCGCAAACACGTTTGCCAACGCAGACCGAACGTTTGCGAACACTGTGTTCGCAGACCGAACGTTTTGCTAACGCTGCGTTGCAGACCGAACGTTTACGAACGCTGCGTTCGCAGACCGAACAATTCGTGAACGCAGACCGAACGTTCGCGAAAGCAGCGTTCGCAAACACGTTTGCGAACGCAGACCGAACGTTTGTGAACGCTGCGTTTGCAAACACGTTTGCGAACGCAGACCGAACGTTTGCGAACACTGCGTTCGCAGACCGAACGTTTGCTAACGCTGCGTTGCAGACCGAACGTTTACGAACGCTGCGTTCGCAGACCGAACAATTCGCGAACGCAGAACGAAGAATTCGCGAACGCAGACCGAACGTTCGCGAAAGCAGCGTTCGCAAACACGTTTGCGAACGCAGACCGAACGTTTGTGAACGCTGAGTTCGCAGACCGAACGTTTGCGAACACTGCGTTCGCAGACCGAACGTTTGCTAACGCTGCGTTGCAGACCGAACGTTTGCGAACGCTGCGTTCGCAGACCGAACAATTCGCTAACGCAGACCGAAGAATTCGCGAACGTAGTATTTGCAGACCGAACGTTCGCGAACGCAGCGTTCGCAAACACGTTAGCGAACGCAGACCGAACGTTTGCGAACGCTGCGTTCGCAGACCGTTACAGCATTGTCTCTCAGACTGTAGTGCAGTTTAGCTCCGCCTGCCAACGACAAACGTTCGCGGTCGGCGAATGCAGCGTTCGCTGATCATCGTTTGGCTAGGTAGCCACAATCTACCAGCATAGAAGATTCTCCATGCAAACATGCTTGTCAGTATTCTGGCAGTGCATTTTTTAGTAGGACAATCGGTAAATTTCATCACATTTAAATGACAGATAATGGCCAGAAAGCCCAACAGTCATAGTGAGAAAACTCAAATTCTAATCAACTTGATTGTCTTATTATATATATATAAATTTTAATGACAATGGAAGGCCAGGGGGACCCATTGTCAAGAGTACAGATGAATACATATACAAATACACAATTGTTAAAGTGAAAGTTTACGTTTTTCCCATGAAACTATGGTACACAAACACACCTGTGAGCCAGATGATACGAACATTCTTTGAGTGCAAAATAAATATTAGCTTGTCAATAGAGCTCATGTGGGGAAAGGAACTGTTGAGGGATCTGCAGCAGTTAAATAGTTCGTCTCTGTAATAACCCCGCCACAACCGGCAAGTGATCAGAAAATGGGTTTCATCCTCAATTCCACTACACCTTGGACAGAGACGTTAATTCCTCCAGTGGAGTAGGTTTAGGGAGGAAGTATCGGTCCGTTTCAATCCTTGTGGGAACTAGACCATAGTCTAGCCAGTTGGATACGAATATTTCGTGGGAGGTTGAGGTATGGTTCAAATTCAAGCCTTAAGCTTGTTTTGAACAAACGGTATGTTCACAATTTTCTGGAAGTTGCCAGATCACTTAACCATTGCTGTTGATATTGGTCCCAAAGTCTTTGCGTAAGCTTTTCAGTGAATAGGTCATGTGGAATACTGTCTGGGTTGTTCCAGATATGGGAAAACCCTGCTTTGTCGAGCACTGTCTTGACTGCCTGTGCCCACTGACTGGGCTGCTCAGAAATATTTAGTTGGTATGCTTCCTGCAATAATGGAGGGATGTCCCAGTGTGTTGAAATACGTAACCAATACTTCACCATAGCAATCTTTCTTCTGTTCTCCAGGGGACGCCTACCAAGATCTCCATATACTGCTGCATTGCAAGCAGACGTTGGCAGCCCAAGAGCAAACTTACAGAACCGTTTATGAACTTTTTCCATTTCCTCTGCTTTGTCAGAGGCCCAGACTTCACATCCATATTCTGTAATGGGGCGTACTAATGCATCAAATAGGTAGAGTAGTGTTGTTGGTTTAGGATGACCGAGGTGCATTGAAGTTTTTATCAAGGAGAAGGTGGCCTTATTAGCCTGGGATGCCAAGATCGAAATGACTGGCTTCAGAGACCCATTTGCTGACATGAGGACACCCAGGT
This sequence comes from Axinella damicornis, assembly GCA_963931865.1. Lineage (NCBI taxonomy): Eukaryota > Metazoa > Porifera > Demospongiae > Axinellida > Axinellidae > Axinella > Axinella damicornis. Next base: position 12,071,103 of record OZ007516.1, on the reverse strand, counting down.
ATTTGTATTCTGATGCAATGGTAATGGGTGATCCACTCAAATGGAACGTGTGGGACATTGTAACTGGTTGTTCTTTGCCGTGAGAAGCAGACAACCTTGGTTTTCGTTAAATTTACTTGGAGGCTCCATTTTAGGCAGTACTTGGACAGGCTCTTTATGGAAGACTGGAGTGCCTCAGGAGATTCAGAAAGAAGAACCAGGTCATCTGCAAAGAGTAGGAGTCGTAACTTAGAAATTAGAATGCATGAGATCAACACCTCCATGCAGCTTCATCTGCTTCTAGGTGCTGTTCCAAATCAGCTATAAACAAATTGAACAGTAGAGGACTGAGGTTACACCCTTGACGCACCCTTCTTCTACATGGGAAGTGAGAGGAGACCTCAGTTCCCAGCTGAACTACTGATATGGCGTTTGCATACATACTTTGAAGTAGGGTGAGTATCATATAGCTAACTCCCAGCGATGCTAGCTTGGTCCATAGAGCACCATGACTTATTGGCCTTCTTGAAATCCACAAAGCAGGCAAATAAAGGTTATAAATTTGGCTTTCTTCCTGTAGAACTGGATAACTGAGTTTAGGATAAAATTAATATTGGATCAGTCGTTCTTCGGCCATATCGAAAGCCAAACTGTGTTTCATTTATAACATTTGTTGTTTCAGCCCAATCTAGCAGTCTGACCCTTATGATGGCAGTAAAAATCTTGCCCATGACACTGAGGAGGGTAATGCCTCGGTAGTTGCTAGGATCCAGTTTTTCACCACTCTTATGAATAGGTTTGATAACACCGATGATCCGTGTTGAGTAAATGCCTTAAGTATAAAAATACCTAATACGTATATTGCTCGACCATTCCCGGCCTCCCAGAATTTTTCAATGTCCTCTAGGAAGTTGAAGGAGTAGTTTATCCTTTAGCAAAACTGCAGTAGTTTGGTTCGTTCCATTAGAGCTTCGTACAGACGGCAGTGGAAGACAAAATGCAGCTCGTCTTCCACTCTTCCATCGCAGTACCAGCAGAACCTAGGGAATTGGAGTAGGCAGTCTAGTCTGGAGTAGGCAGTCTGTAATGGCCAGTCTCGATATGGAGGGGGTGGCAGCTGATCCTCACCTTTGTGATAGGGACCCATAGGTGTGTAATAATACTTGCCAAATCATGATAATGTTTTGCACCATTCAAATGTTGGAGGATACAGTTGACTATCTTCAGGTGAAGTGACGACGTCTGTAATTAAGTTCTTGTAAAGTTTGAAACCCATAATTGGTACCGACTCATAATACCAGCACCTACCTTAGTCACGACGTCTGTGAAGTACGTAAATGGTGAGAAAATACTGTTTCCTATAGAGCGGTCATCTCGAAGCGTGAAGTTTCCAAATGCACTGTGTGTCCTGTTCTTGAGCTGAGGTCACGAACAGGTGGAGCCAATGTTATGAATAGTTATGAAAAGTAGGAAATAGCCGAGATACAGCAAAACGAAGTGCCTTGACTTCAGTCAGGTACGCATAGAGCAGTTTTTTGCTATTATCTATTGTTTGACTCAATGACTCCATTTCGATGGTCTATATAGGTGGCGAGATTTCAACAGACAGACATCTGACTGACAGATGGACAAAACCGATTGCTTAACCCCGCTTCGCGTATGCGCGCGCGGGGTAATAGTTGATAACAACCCTGCTTTGCCTGTCATCACTTAGCCCTTTCCTATTGTGTCATGTCCACAGTGATCTCATCATGCCACAGTATTTTCTAAACCCTAATGCTAAATAATGTGTTCCTGGTTCGGGATAGCTTGATTCCATGCTTTCCTTTGATGTTAACCGATTATACGCGGACTGTGACGCGCGCGCGCTTCAATATAGCGAAATTAATTTTGGGCGGAGCGAAATATTGAACACCATGTGACTGCCCCGGGTCATATCTCCAAGACGCTTCACAATTTGTATTGACAACTTGACATCAACGTGAACTGCCATGGAAGAGCTACCGATCGATGCCCATGATGCCCATCAACGACGATCTCCGAAGATTTGAGGATGGATCGCGCAGGAACAAGACAAAAATGTAAGCTGACCGAGTAAATTGTACCATCAAATAGTGTGTGCAACGCCTGGGAGCGTCAGTATAGGTACGGGGAGGTCATAAAAATGTAGCTGAGGGATAGACAACAGTGGGTTCTGGCCCAAGTCAAAGTAGAATTCGCGTAGCGGCTTGTGAAGCTTTGGACCCACCCGCGGTCAGTGTAATTGAAATGTCATTTTTCGAGTCTGGTAGTGATAAATGCGCAAGCGAAGATCGCGCTAGATTTTTAGCTAAGAGAACCACTTCTATGCCTTCCTTAAGCATGCTACACTTGACAGATTGCTGTATCTGTGTGTGCTTGGCTCACAAAGTTTGTAGTACAGTTACAACAGGGAGAAACAGCATGCGTATAGGTAGTAACAGTGTAAAAGTTAGACATGTAGACGAGTATGCCACTGCATGAAGCAGTCACTTGATGGCTCTCCACTGTGGCACAACCACTCTCCACACTCACGACAATACCAGGTGGAGAGAACACGACGATGGTAGATGTTGCGGTGAAGAGCACAAGGACCGCGTTGGTGTCTAGGCCCGTCATTGCTGTCATCCAACCTGATGGGATAGTGGCGGAAAGGGAGAGGGTGGATGACAGTCCCTCCGCGACCTCGACGGCGACGACTGCAGTACTCCCCAATCAGATCCTTGGCCAGTTGTATTCGAAATGATTTGACACCTTTGAAGGGGCAGGAGCTGGTAGACGTCTTCATGAGAATGTGTGCATTGGTGATGGCCACATCGAGAAGAAAAAAAAAGATGTACTTTGACTCTTTGTTCGGCAGCGATAGTATCCTCGTAGTTGATCTCCGCGATCCACACCCCCCATAAACTTGTACAGAATGATACTTGCTGGGCATGGCACTTCGACCCTACTGCCATCCTTCTGCTTCCTCTGGACAGTGCCACTCTCTGATGGCTGGCAAGTAGTCGACATCAACATCACCACTTTGCGATCCATCCAGGCACTTGCCACCACCTTGCCGGCCTGGACCGTCAGTGAGTCCCCTCTGCAAGTTAAATAATGATTTACATAGCATTGCATATCCATTCTTGCACACATGCACACAGACACTGGCACACATCATCAGACGCACACACACATAAACACACACCACAGCCTTTATAATGAATCCAGGTACTTGTCAATATTTTGCCACCCCAGACAAGTACGTTTTTGTGTACACTTGTAGCATCCATACTCATACACTCTCTCACACACACATGCAGACACGCAGACACACACACACACACACACACACACAGACACAGACACACAGACACAGACACACACACTCGCACACACACACACATGCACAAGTACATGTATGTACATGCATATGCAGACCTTTTCTTTAGCTTGGCTGTTTTCAAGGATGGAGGAAAGCCTCTGCGATCTTTTCGGGCAGTTCCACAGGCATAGATGTTGTCGTTCGATAGATCACGCAGCAGCTGCTCACTGGTTTATCGAAAAAGACGTGGTGGTGTTTGCCTTTCAAGTGGTTTGTCAGATCTTTGACGACTCGCTGCCCTTCAACTCTTCTGTTGTAATTTTTACCCACACACCATACTTATCCTCACCCATTACCTCCTTAGCGTAGAAATTGCTCTGCTCAACGATGGACTGAAGTAGATCTGGGGTGAACATCAGCTGGAAGATGTCAGATGGTGAGTCCGGAATGGCAACCTTGGGACCAACTGATGAAGTGAATGGCATGATAGTAGTAGGAGTGAGGGTGGAGGTCCAACATGGGAGTGCGTCCATGCTGGAGCCTTGTGTATCAGTGGGAGGGGGTTGAGGCAGAGAGTGACAGACGCCATTATCATCATCATCATTGTCGTTTTCTGCATCCTCTAGGCACACTTCTTCCAAGTCACTGAACTCATCGTCACTCCCAGGCATCATGGGCTAATCATCAAAGTCATCCTCTTCAAGATCAAGCTCCTCCAGCACAGCTTCAAGAGTTAGCCTAGCTCTTCCAGCCATTCTTTAGCAGCTCAGTATCACTTATATTTTATGTTTACATTCCTGAAGTAATGTTTACATTCCTGAAGTAATAATAGTACAACCACGCTACACTGTAATAACTTTGAAGTCAATTTCCTGGGAAATCCCCTATGACACTGCGCAAGTTTATCATACGAGGTTAAAGTCCGACGAGTAGGGAAGCCCTTGCAAGACCGCAACAAAGAGCAGTTACCGATAAGTTACGTAGGCAGACGCTATTAACAGATGCTACGCAGCTGGATCCTTGAGGCGTCTCTCGCGCTTAATGACATGCACGCGCATGCGCCTTAAGGCGTCTCTCGCGTATAATTGGTTAACTGCTGCTTTTGGCCAAATGTGTATAATTCACACAGACAGAGCAACTTCTGAAGGAGATAACCTCATGTACTATAGAACATGATCGGATAATCACCACTGGAATAGAAAAACATTAATTTCAATAGTGAATGCAAGAAGGACTAGTGAGATGGAATGAACAACGTTATTGTTCAATGGAGATTTCAGCCGGCTTGCATGATTGCATAGAAATAATATAGTGCATACTTGGAGGGCAGCATACTCCTCAGCTCTAGTCTGGTGGCCTGAAAGAATGAGTAAGAGCTTGATCCAACGTGGATATTGGGTTTGGCCATGGAGTACCTGGCCTGGTCCTAATGTACCCAAAGTAACCCATTGCCTTACTTCCTGCCGGACCAATCACCACTTCGTAAAAATTAGTTTGTAAACACGAACTCACAAATAATTATTATTGATGATCCATTGATACGTACGTACACAACTGCATGTATCCTTGCCTGAGATAATTGAAGATATACCGTATGGCGCTTATATTTCGCGGGTCTAAATTATATAGCTGCAGTGGCCAAACATCGAGTTTGCCTTATGTCCTCCATGCATGCATATACAGCTAATTATTATTGTACAAAAAGATGATTCATGATGGGCATTGGCTGTGAATTCATACAATTTTCTTCACTTGATTTGGGGTTACCGGTAGATCACTTTGGTTGCCATGCAGCCCTTCAACTCATTATGGAACAAGAGAGATTGCTTATTAAAGTCACAGTACTTCATATACTACAATGTATGACACCAGAGACTGCAAAGTGAAAAAGCGAAAAGTAATGACAGGATCTCCAATTAGATGATGTCCTTACACATGGTTACAAAAGAGTTAAGTTAATTAATAAGAAGGGACAGCTCTTAGGAATGTGTCTGAATCTTTCCTGGTCATCGCTTCATGCTGGCTGTGCGTCCTACTAGTCAAGGTTGTCTTCTCCATGTCAATTGAATACTCTGAGATCTCTTCACTGCCTGAGGCAGGCAAGGGAGGTGGAATTATGGTGAAACCTGTGCATAATAATTGCTAGAGTATGATGACATGGTTTCATTGGTTTGTGTTCAATGCTTACCAAGCGTGTCTTCTGTGGAAGGCTGTAGTGTTGGGGGATGTGGAGAACAGACTGCTCCTCTGTGTGGAGTTGATCTACACTGCATCTGCAGATGTAAAATACATAATCATCTAGTGCTTATACTAATTATTTATGACAAGAGTAAAAACTGAACAGTAAGGAAACAAGGTACCACGCCCTCTCCCGGTGATGTTTACAAACGCTTCCTTCCATCGTGACTAACAAGTCTCAATAGATTGCTCAGCAAATATGTAGTTCATGTCAAGGGATTCTAACAGCTGGCATGCTGCACCAAAATCAGCTTGTGCATACCTCCAAGTAACTCTCCTCTTGAACTTTCGTCTTGGGGTGCCAGAATAGCAGTGCACAGACTTGTAGGCTAAGATGGTCAGAGTTTCCCAGCTGTGGTATGGCACTGCATGCACTCATGGTGTGACTGAGGGTCAGGCAAAAATACAAGGTCGATGAGAGTGGCAAAACCATCAGGGACAATGCGGGTAGGCTCCTCAACAACCTGTGTAAGAGAAAAAGCATTCTGCAGATCGATAAAGTGCATGGCTACAAAGAGGTGAGTATGATAACATATCAACATTGAACTCACCCAACAGGATAAGTGATTAGCTAGCTAAGTCAGACAAAAACGTTTTGTGCATGGTACCGCCCTCCTTCCTCAGGTCCTGAAAGCATAGTGTAATTTACTTTACAGAGTTCCTGATTAGAAATCTAGTTAATTTTATCACCCACTTGTTCGTTGTTCCCCACTTTGCGTATTGACTCACAGCTGATACCCCATCCCACTCACACTGGTAGACCCGCGCTAATTCGCTAATTGATCTTGCTTAATTGTTCTGTTGTACCTCCACTTGCCCCTTCTGACCACAATGGAATCCACCTTACCTCGTCATTTCTTGGTTCCATCCAACCTACTGCTTCTCCAAGAAATGTCTGGCTTTATAGCCAGGCGGAATTTTCATGATGCAGAGTTGCTAGATGCCTTTGACTAGTCCGTGCTACAGTGTAGTGGCAATGACTGTTGGCACTCATCCGATACCTGCAGAAGAAATCGCCACTGGTTAACTCATCCATTCTAAGAGCTTCTAGGAAACGCAACTAGCTATATACTTCCACAAACTTGCCACCAGATCTAATTCGGATGCTCATTGGAAGAACTATCGGTTCTGGAGAAACAGGGTAACATCAATTCTCCAAGAAAAAGTATTTTAACTCAATGGCACAAGTTGTAAACGGTATTGGCAGGCGGTCCAGTATCTTACTGAAACATCTTGCCTCCCATAACCCACTCTCTCTCCAGCAATGGGGATTTCAAAATGGTAAAAGTATCACCTCAGCATTGATCCATATATCAGATCACTGTCTGTGAGAAATGGAAAGGAACTGTGAGATATGTGCAGTCTTTTGATCTGCAAAAAGCCTTTGACTCTGGTGGGTGGGGGGGATGTAGCTGGTGTCCTGGGTGAGTGTCCTCACCAACTATGAATCTCATTAACCCCCCTTTTAAGCCCCATTGATGCATAATGTGTTATTTTATTTAGACCCTATGCACATGTAGGGCTTCTCGTCAGTCCAAAAAGAGACCAAAAAGGCTTCGCACCCCCCACTAAACGTACAAGCGGGGGGGGGGGGGGTATCGAAAAGGGGGGCGACAGCCCCCCCCCCCCCCCCCCCCCCCCCCCCCCCCCCCCCTTCGCATCTGGTGGGCGGTTTTTAGATTCATTGACTCGAGGATTTTTTATTCTAATGATATTCATAGACCCCACCCAGGGCCTCAAGCAAACATACAAATTGGTGGTGTAAGGTGTGCCATCAGTCAGATCTGGCCCAGGTTTAGGGAAATGCTGGGCAAAAAATCCGGCTGACATGCACTTTGACCTCCGATTGCTTGGCTTGTGGGGGTCAGGAATATCATTAACAGTATTGCCAGAAGGGTGTCTCCATGTGTGTGTGCCTCACCAAGTCTGGCCGCGGAGGAGCGAATGTTGTGGGAGAGGAGTACCTACGAAGGTGGTGTGCGTTGAATGCATGAAAATGTGTTGTCTTGGTGGGAAGAATTTGGTAGTTAAAGGGTTAAATGAACTTGGCAGTTGCATTGGCTACCAAGAATGTTACCTACTGGATGTACTGTGACATTTGATGTAGTAATGTTATTGTATTGCAGAATGCTGTCAAATATTGTGTGGTTCACAAACTGTCTAATACAGTTTTTATAATATTATTGCCCCTCCTGGAGATTTAAAAGCAACTCCTCCCGGACCGACGGCCTTACATCCCCTCCGAGGATGTGGTGTGAACTGTTTCAGGTGCCTGAAAGAAAACACCTACTCATTTGTTAAGGCAAAGCTGAGTCAACTCCTTAGAGAGAAAGAAACTCTCCTACATGTATGGCACGGTGGGATTCGAACCAGCAACGTTTCGATCAGCAGTCGAATGCTTTCACCATTTGGCCACCAGCCATCCGTGGAAGCAACAAAGCAATTCTTGAGTAGCTTTAAGGTGTTGGGTATATGGGTCACATATCACATGTACAATCCATAATTGCCCTTCCACAATTGGACGGTAGTGGCTGAAATCTTAAACAGTGCAGGGCCAGTAGACACAGGCCTAACAAACCAGAACTGTGAGTTTAGTAGCTACAAGCATCATGCAGTGTGGATAATGATTGATAACGTAGGTCACAAAAGAGGAAACCAGTTCTGGCTGCTGGGTACATTATGGAATTCAGGCTCAGCAGAATCTTTGTGTAGCTCCCGTAACTCTAAAGCAGCTGTACACAGGCCTAAAATGTAAGACAAACAGTCTCAAAGTAGACTATAAGACATAGTAATTCTTGGATGATGTACAATCACTGTTCTCAGCCATAGTACCAGGATATCCACAAGTCAAGTTCCTGAATTTTCCAGGGGATTGAGGTGGGTCTATATAGTGACTTATCACATGCACCCCCCCCCCCCCCCCAATGCTCCACCAGAACCTCCGTCTGTATCACGTGAGAAGATTTCCCCGGTCTTCTCCCACCGTTTTTGCATGCGATCAAAAGCTGGAGGTGTAGAAGGCCTGGGAGCGAGGCTAGTGAAAAAGTATCAATTGCTTTATCACTTGAGTGTTTTTATGGAATACTTACCCTAGCCGTGCACCTTGTGCTGCGTCTTAGTGTAGTACATGCCAGTACTTGAGTAGTATGTGGTTGATGATAAAAAAAATTGGTGGAGCCAAGAAACCGATAACAGGAAGTAGCTGAAATAACAGCGAAAAGAACTGCCTCAATTTATTTCAGGCACAGTAATGTCTTAACCCCTGCTGCAAATGCATGCACTGTAATTGGACCTCGTATATGCTGGGTTCATGTATATACCATTTCACTCACTTTCAAGAAGCCTCAGCTTGTCCATCAGCACATCAGGCCCGTAGCTGAGGGGGGGGGGAGGGTGTTCACTGAAGATTCTGGTACCTATAAATGCAAAAAGGGGGAATGGCTACCTCAATTTCACTACTTCTGAACTGCCCTAGAGCCAACATTCATTAGGCATAATTATACGCATAACAATGGTAGTCTGTGGGCCTGAGTGGGATATTGTAATTACCACACTTCCACCATCGACGTCCCTTCCCAGACAAGGTTCAGTCAAGTGTGGCCAAGAGGAATTAGCTGGATACTTCATCACTTCATTACTCAATCAAGCTGAGCATTATAAGTTACATAGCTGATATGACAAAAACCAATAGCTACAACATTAGCAGCTTTGAAAATATGCCCTCCCCCTCTTTACCCACATCATACCCACACCTCACCCCTGGGGGTTTGGTGGATGGTACTACAAATCTGACAAGACGCTTTCGGCTCATGTAAAGATGAGTCTGTTCAATGTGAGGTGATGGTATGCCAGGACCCCGTTTACCCGTTCAAATTTGACTACATGACCAAGTGCACACTTTGTGGTTATGAATCGCGCCATATTGTGAAGTGTGCACAGCTTAGTGAGTCACTAAATGCCGGGATGGGGAGAGGAGTTCCAACCGGTATGAGTGTATGGCAGTGAAGTCCTGCAGACAGTGCCTGGATCACTGAAAGTCATTTGGTTTAGACCTCACTGCCATGGTAGCACAGGGGTCAAGTATAGGATCTACTACGTCGACACAGAGGTTATGCGATTTATCCTCCGCGGGAAAGTTTGGCCGAGGCTAAACTTTCCCAAGGAGGATAAACCGCATAACCTTCGAGTCAGCGTAGTAGATCCGGCTTCTACCACAGACATAACCTCCAAGTCAAGTTAGTAGCTGGATCCGGCTGCTAGACAGCTACAACTCTCTGGTTCTCAGCACAGCGTGGCGATCCTTTGATGTACCGCGGAGGATAAATTGCATAACCTCCGCTATGACATCATAGCGGAGGTTATGCGATTGATGTACCGCAGAGGATAAATCGCATAACCTCCGCTATGACATCATAGCGGAGGTTATGCGATTTATCCTCCGCGGTACATCAAAGGAACGCCCACGCACTGTGGTAGAACCTGATTTCTTTGTCACATTGAGTGTGTATGACTGCTGGCCTCAGACTCAGGCAACTCTGTCACATGGTTGGGGGGCTTCACAATCTAGCCAGGAGTGTTGATGACAGGCAGGCGGCAGGCCATTCACTGGCACATGATGGTGTGGGTGAAAGCCGGTCCTCCCTGTACTGACAACGAGGAGGGTGGGGATGTACCTGTGCAAGATAGTACTCAAGATGCAGATCCATGGGCAGTGTGCCCTCCAGCAAAATTCAGCTACCTGAGAATGCCTCCCTTCCAGACCAGAAAGGTACCTGTGCACACGTGTGGTAGGTACGTAGGTACAATTGAGGCCTTGGAGGTTCTTTCCAGGTTCCATCAGAGCCACATCATTAGACACGTTATTTTCCTGCACACTGAGCTCATAGTCAGCATAATATTATGCTCAAGCTCAGTAGGATATATATACAGCACCTGCAGTCAGCACGTATACGATGCTACCTGCTTTGCTTGGTGCATGGGGAAGTGATCACCATATACTTGCTTCTGTGAGTCCAGTCCCACAGTCCAGTCCACCGAATACAGACGGCCCATCACATCATAGATTACACAATTAATTACTACTTGTATTATCAATCAAGAATTTATCAACCCCAATACAGTCATTACGCAACCAGAACGGAAGTCTATACTTCGCTATATAAATTTATTTGCACAGGAAGTACAACTTCCTGTCAGTTTTCTTGACCTCTGGCGTTTATAATAATATTCATCAACTCATATCTTTTGCTCTTTTACACATCTTTGCATGAAATTTTGCTGTACAGCTAGCCTGATACCTTCCCTCTCTCCCTGTCAATCATAAACAACATCGATGAATGCAAGCGTAAGCAGTAGCCATATTTCTACGGGTATATCGAAAATGACCCCTCCCACAAACTTGTGACGAAACATTTTCTGACAAGGCAGTCAATTTGTAACTTGGTAAGCTGGAAAAGGAGTCCTAATCCATACTGCGCAGAAAATTTGAAGTTGTGCGCGCGCATGGCGTTCGAGTTACAGGACCGCAAAGTTATGTAATAATACCGCGACAAGCTCTCGAGCTCCCGGCCCGCACAGTGCAAACTGCAGCTGCTGTCAAGACATATATACAGCAATGTGATTACTCTGCAAAAGGAAAGACATATTGCACAACTACAGTGTTGCAAGTATCCCCCTCATGCATAGTCTCGGCGTGCCCAGACCTCTGTACAGGTTCCGGCTTGGCACGAGACTACCTCATGCATTGCAAATACAAAATAGTATACACAGATGTGTAGGTATTTACAACATAATGCAACAATTGCCTAACTATAGCATGATATCGATGGCAACAAATGGTGAAGACAAGAGCAGCAGGAGATGGTTATCTTCAGGCGAGATGTGACTATAGGGTATTATCAAACAAGTCATACGTACCTAGGTGGAGAAAAGGGAGAGAAACAACAAGACTAAGTGCATACTGTGTGATGGATTGCACAGATAACGTCTTTGCCTCGTTGCACCAGGTCAGGTACAGTCTTTTTAAAGCAAGGAAGCTAAGAAGCTGTGAGCGTGAAATTCCAGTGCCAACCCCACTTTGCAAATTACCACCGTGTGTACAAGTACATAGAACCAACACAAACACACTGTGTAACTTGCACTGAAACACTCTTGAACATTGTGTAACGACCCTGACCTAACACACATCAATCCTAGCCTTCAGCCACAGATACTAAAAACCTTGTTTGTAGTTTCAGGTTGCATTTCGAGATGGCTTGAAGACAATATTTGGGATCGAACAGCTTTTGAAAACGAGATGATTCCCTCTGACGAGGCCTTGCTACTGTGATCATGTTGCAAGCTGATCACACCCTTAGGGCAGGGTTTCTTTTCCCCCTTGAATGATACCCAAGAAGTATTATGTATGCAAAGCTATTCATGCTTCCCCCCTTACCTCACCGCACTACGATTCCCCCCCCCCCCCCCCCCCCCCCCCCCCCCCCCCCCCCCCCAGAACGATTTTCTAAAAGAAACACTGCCCTTGCATTGAACCAGGAGTGCATGAGCTTCGGCGGCGGAGCGTCGAACTCAGCATGCGCACCCTAGCTGAAGTAGTAGTCCTTCACATGTCCCAATTTTACCTTATACGGCAAGAGGCCATTACGTAAAAGTGTGAAAGACAAATTGGCGTTTGTGCGGTACCACAAAGGCCTTCCATATAAGGTATGACCGTAAGGCGTGAGGGATTACAACATGTAATCGGCAGCTCATGCGCTCCTGAATGAACCAATCACACAGTGTGGCTGGTCTCTTAATAACGGAACTTACTGAAATTTGGGATTTGGGACAATGTCACCGCAGTTCGTCAAAGGGTGAATTCATTGCTAAGAGGGGATGTACCGGACTATGCGGCTGCAGAAGGAAAAAGATTCAATGCATAACTGTTCCAACACAGAGGAGGTTATACATGGCTGAAATATCTCTTGATAGACCACCGATATCGAGGTACACGACACAGCAGTCTAGCGACTAGCCCCTCTCCGCTCGGCCGGTGAAGTGGCCGCGCGGTGAAGCCGTGCGTGGAGGGCAGAGAGGGTCTAACAAACATTGCACTTGATTGCATTTCAACTGACCAATCAGATCTCACTGAAGCGATTCGTTCCAATTTTATTCGTGGTAGTAAACTGAGCCACTCGCCTGCGATCAGCCCGGCGGAGAGTGTCTAAAACTTACGCCTGAACTAAAGTAGTCTAACCTGGATGCCTCCACGGGTACAGAACTCGTCCTCGACTCGAGTTGGCACTTCACCGGTTCACAGGTACATGTAATTGGCATTCCAGAAAAACGTGATCAAGTGCAACATTTGCTAGACCCTCTCCGCCCTCCGCACGCGGCTTCACTGCATGTGTACTTGACCGGCCGGGCGGAGAGGGGCTACTGTAGTGGCTAGACTGACGACACAGAAGATATAATTGACCAGATTTTTGGGAAAGGGAGATAGATGAGACTGACAATAGGATCTATGATACATCAATGATATAATATTTGTCCACAAGATTGCTATACAATGTCATGATTGACAATGGTTGGTTATGTACACATGCAGATTGCAATGTTAATTGGGGCGAGCCAGAGCGAGCCCCACACTAGCGTGACTTCATTGTGCAGTGCATGTGTATGTTTGATGTTTGGTTGGATCTTGCACTTACCGCAAATTTTAAATCAGCGGATTTCACCTGCACGTGCACAATAATATTCAAATTCAACGCACCCTCGATGCAAGGATAGTGAACAGTCTACTTGTTCGATGGACGATGACGACAACAAAGACAGAGACCACTCGTGAACCTACCTATTCATTGGCTAGAGCAATAAGCGAACCATGAACATTCTCCCTCCTCGGTATGCAGTGGCAACAACAAAGACGGAGACCATTTCGTGGACCTACCGCCGTGGCCGGTGATGTACCTGTTAGAGAGCTTCAGCTAACGCTAACCTTGCTGTGATGTGCATGAATGTGTCATAATTTCCGTGGCCTACTTTGCCCAGTCACATTCTGATGACAGTCATGTGAATGCAACTGCTCCTTGCATGTGCATGCACTTCGCTCAGACTCGCCCTCCAATGTCCTGCATTCCACTAGTAATTATGACATTGTAGATTTTATGTAGTGATATCCTGACAAACATCTCTTATAATACTCCACTAGTAGCATCACTAGACACTTACCTATACCATACTTCAGCGCCTCCAGATGTGCACACTTTCCCTTGCCGGGTGGTAGTCCGTCTTATGAAGCTCCTGCACCACAGGATGTACTGGACTATGCGGGTGCAGAAGGAAGAAGATTCAATGCTCAATAGGATGCCAGTGCGTTAACTGTTCCAACACAGAGGAGGTTATACAACAAGATGAGATGGCTGAAATAGCTCTTGAAGAAGAGTCATATATCACTGATATTGAGGTACATGACAAACTACATAGCAGTTCGGGACAGAGGTAGGTATTGGAGCCTGAGAGATGAGACTGACAATAGTGATTGAGAGGATCTACGGTACATCTACAATACTCGAAACTCAGTTTGTCCAAAAGATTTCTAGCCAATGTCATGTACAGGACATGTCGACAATGGTTGGTTATGTACACGTGCAGAATGCAATGTTTATATGTAGTGATATTTTATTTTCTGACAAACATCTGCTTATAATACTTGACTGGCAGCATCACTAGACACTTACCTATACCATACTTCAGCCTCCAGATGTGCACACTTTCCCTTGCCGGGTGGTAGTCCGTCTTATGAAGCTCCTCCAAATTTCGCGGAAGGAACACTGCTCGATTGCTCCCAACTATTACAGCAAATCTCCCCTGTAGGTCTATTCATCGTCTTCTATCTGTGCATCTGTGCCTCTAGACCCCCTGATCCACGTTTGCTATCCGTAGGAGCGATTAGAGATGGAGTAGAGAGGGAAGAGAGCTCTGCTGCTGATACCGCTTCCGTCCTCCATTTTGACACCGGAAATGTGACGCCGTCTGCAAATAAAATCCGGGGAATTTTCCAGTTGCGTAATGACTGAATAGCGCTCCAACCAGTAGCAAGTACCAAATTCATATTTGTCAACCACTGCACTCCAACTCTATATACCTACACACATGACTGTCGCAAGCACCAAATTCCAATTCCTTAAGGTCGCGGGCTAGTCGCGTATTGATTCGGTACACGCGAGTATTGTTTTCCGGCTGTACTGTCAATTTTCGTGAACCTATTGACCTTTTGCGGAAGTCAATTAGACGTCGTGGAAAGTGTAGAGACTGCCAGTGCCTGTCACGGCGTCGTTGTACGTTTTGTGGGCGAAGTCTCAGGCTAAAGCTGTTGTTGTTCGGGCGAAAGTTATTTGAACCACAGCCGAGTTTGACTGACGGAAGGACACCAATCCAAAAGAGAGATCCTGGATGTCCAGCAACTGTACTTTGCGGAAGCGGATAGTTTTTGTCTGACCGATGAACACAGTGGCAGTACAGAGCTAAGTGTAGCCTAAAATGTGTCCTTGAAGGTGATTCTTGCTTGTACTCGAGCGTCCTGCTCTGGATACAAAGCAGCTGTCCGTCTAAACTATCCGCTTCCGCATTCTACGAGAGTGGTACTCATGAGCTGTGGTAGTCATGAACTTGTCAGGTATGTTTCTGATTTTATTCTGTGGTTTAAAATTGTTAGTAGTTTGTGTGAGGCTGCCTCCATGTGTTAGTATACTGTGCTTCAGGCTGGTATTCTATTTAGTGCGCGCCGCTCTGCGCAATGCGCCGAAGACTAGCCCGCGACCTTAAATAACGACTGACAACCTACTGCTATTCCCAAACCCACACACCAGACAAATTAGCAATGGCACTGAAATAATGAGACAATTTACTCTCTCCACCACAGACTACCTGGAGTGATGAGCAGTCAAGTTCTGAACATACGGCTACATCTACTTCACATCGTCCTAGCTCAACAATCACCACCAAACTTTTCAAATTGTCCAACATCAACAATTACCTATCAGTGATAAATCATTCCTCAACTCCACTTATGTATCACAACATCGATTCTCAATTTGATTCCAAAATGTATTATTTAACACAACAGTTCAAATTTCCATTTCGGTAGCCTCGTTCCCAGGCCCGCGCGCCGCTTTCGGTTGCACGAAAGAAAAAGCTGGGTGGGGCCTGGGAACGAGGCTACCATTTCAGTACATGTGTGCCTTGAGGATAAGCATAAGCACAGGAGTTTCAAACCAGTTGCACGTTGGTCACCATTGCATGACCGGTACTCATGTGACAATTGGAACGAACTGTCACACTTAGCTTGTGCTGCAGCACCTACCAGGAGTGTGGTTGCCCCTCGGATTTACGCTAGCATGAAAATGTGGCTAGGCTTTCTGTTTACCACTACCACAAAGGTTG
Organism: Axinella damicornis; assembly: GCA_963931865.1. Lineage (NCBI taxonomy): Eukaryota > Metazoa > Porifera > Demospongiae > Axinellida > Axinellidae > Axinella > Axinella damicornis. Next base: position 12,055,139 of record OZ007516.1, on the reverse strand, counting down.
CATTGCTCAATGAGATACAACTAAACATAGTGTCAAAACACTGCCTATAGTTAGTCTTAAAGCTCTATTCCCATGGTGTCAACTTGCACAAACCGCTTGGTGCCGGGCGTATCGTGTGCACTGCGGGACCTTGCCGAGAAAGACGGAGACCGCGCACTTCACACGAAATGAATTGTAGGAGACGGTAAGCCATTTAGGAGACTTGCATACACAGCTTCCCAGAAATTTCACACCCCCTTGAGGTTTTTCACAGCCAGTTGTTCTTGTGTGGTGGGGTGTCACTAGCCTCGTTCCACAAAAAAACATCTTAGCATGTCAGCAAACTACATATTGCAGGGAATACTATTGACCCATTAAAATGATTTGGTTAATAGGTGAAGTTTTGCAATGTAGGCTACCCTCAATGACCAATCAATCCCTTTGTCCCATGGGTCAAGGGACACCATGGGTTATCCATGAATATACCCCAGCAACTCCAGCCTTGTCCAAGTCATCCATCCAATCCCTTTGTCCCATGGGCCAAATGGGACACCACGGGTCGTCCATGGTGCCCCCCAGCACAGCCAGCCATCCCTTTGTCCAATGTGCACACAGTCAATGGTCAATGGTTGATACACAGTGCAGTCAAACAGTCCAGAGCCTTTCTGCAGTGTGGTCCAGTGGTCAAGTAGCCTCCCCCACACCTATTTATGCCCCCCCCCCCCCCCGGCCTTCATCCCAAACTTCATCCGGAACTGTGTAGTATGTACCTGGGCAGGACTCTTGTACTCTTGTACACAGCTGCATGTCTGCTGAGACCATCACAGATCAGCTCTTGGAGTCTGGGCTTCGCGCATATGCCGCGCATGTGGCCGGCTCGGCGCGGCGCCGGCCTGCTGTAGCCTCCGAGAACAAGAGCCTGGGAACGAGGCTAGGCTTGCAGCAGATGGATCGATGGGTCAAAGTGCAATTACCATGCAGTGCATCAGGAGCTAGTCTCAGAGGGTCTGGGAAAACGTAGATTACCACGCCTCGATTATTAGTTTTGGGGGCGTGGCGGGGGCGTAGGTCGGGGCTTAGGGTATGTATTAGGGGGGGTTGGCATTTGTTTCCGGAAACGTTTCCACGTTTCCACGCTCGTGTGACGCACACTTTATTGAATTGCTAGAACGAGACTACTCAGGAGCTTAAGCTCCTGAGTAGTGCATGTATGGGGAAGAGGCTAATATTGTGCATGGCAGATTCGATCAAGTTGGTAGAGGGGCGGAGGGCATCATCAGCACAATCCAAGAACGGTTCGCTTACTGTAAACAATTTTAATTGATTCACCATGTCAACTATTCTTGGAGTGATCTTGTGTGCATATAGCTAGTGAACTTGCAGTGTTCCATCATACATTAGACATTTACTTCACCTAATAGGGCTATTTATGCAGCCATTTAATTTAGATGTCGATCAGTGCCTTGAAAACTGATTACTGAATGTCTGGATACCCTCACTTCTCCTTCCCCAGTCCCTGTATCAGTGAAAGCGGAGGGCATTCAGCACCTTCACCAGCCAAAGATAACAGCACAAGACACCCATCAATGAGCTCGACACACACACCAGGTATGTGGTGTACAGTAACGTGTGTGTCAGCATTGAGCATGTATATGAACCTTGTGGCATGGTTGGCATGGACCTCCCTCCCCTCCCTCCCTCCCTCCCTCCCTCCCTCCCTCCCTCCCTCCCTCCCTCCCTCCTTCTCATCCCTCCCTCCCTCCTTTTCATCCCTCCCTCCCTCCCCCCCTCTGATCCCTCCCTAACTCAACAGCCTACAGAAGATTGGAGTGTGTGACTACAATCTAAGAGCAGCGACTATCGATGGCAGTGTCTGATCACGTAAACGTTTCTGTAAGTTTTAAAGATGTCATGAAGTAGTGAACATCTCATGCGGAGATGGGGGGTGACTTTTATCGTGTGTATTCTGCTGGGGTGGATGAGGCTGCATTGTCTTCTGCTACGATCGGAAGGGGCTGGGCAAATTATCTTGGTTGGTCATTGGACAGACATTTCTGCTTGTCCGTCAACATCAGGGATGATATGGAAAAATGGCCGGACATAAACAGTATACCTATGAAGGATGGTATATGCCAAGTAACGAAGGTCATATGGTGGCAGGAGCAGGACCACCAAACACGCCCTGGCTTCACTTTGAACTTAAGCGAACACAAATGCCACGTGGTGTCTGTTTACTTGTGCCATGTTACACTGAGCCCCTCCCATCTTAGTAGAACACTATACAGAACACAATCAATGCTGCTCTGCCCCTCCCACCACCAAGGAGTGGTGTTCTGCTGTGACTGTGTAGTTTCATCCTGTTCTCCTATATCAAGTAAATTGGAAATTGTGGGGGTGATGCTCAAAAGTGGATGATCTTACATGCCTACAGTACATACAATTGATTGTGAGTGTTCACTAGCAGCTTGCTGTATGTAGAAGTATAGATTCATTACCTGCAGCCAACAGGGCAGTGTTGACATTACTGTGGGACTTTGTGGTCGGTTTACTCCTAAGAGATGGTGCAGCAACTCAATTGCAGCCACTACATACAAAGTTCTGTTCCTTTCTAAAAGTGCCAGCGTTGTATGGTGCGAACTGTTCTGTTCATCTTTCCATTGTTTACCCAGAATGGTAAGCACATTCCGAAGGAGATTAGAAAGTGCCCCGCAAAGAGTTTCTGGTGATCACATTTGGATTCTTGTCCTAATTAGTACATCAACTTTCCACAGTGGTTCGAACTCATGGCATGAAGTCCACAACTTAAATTGCTAGGAGCCTCTTTAGTTTCATCAGTTCAGCGGTTGGAAGACTGGGCACTTCTTGCTCGCCCATGATGGTACATTTCATCATGCCAAACATTGAACCTCTTGCCAGCTTGACAGCCAGGATTCCTACGTACTTGGATTCACAGCGGAGTTTTGTGAACTTGTGGAGTGTGCGTCTTCAGCGGATACTAACTTTGCTTTATGTATCTTGGAAGAGGACATGATTGTGGTTTTCACCAGGTTTGATACTAGAGCTATACCCATTGCCATGTAGCCTGGCAACTTCTGTGAGTTCAAACTGTATTCGGATGTAACGTCATGGCAATTGCACACCTCATTCAAGCAGTGAAGTCCACGTGATACTGATATTTCCACCAGCTGAGAATTGTCCTTTCCTGCTCATGGAGGCAACTGTTTGCTGTAGCTAGCTAGGGGATGTGCCGGGGCTATGGGTTGTGCAGGGTTGCCGGCTATGGGTTGTGCAGGGTTGCCAGCTGTGGGTTGTGCAGGGTTGCCAGCTGTGGGTTGTGCAGGGTTGCCAGCTGTGGGTTGTGCAGGGTTGCCGGCTATGGGTTGTCCAGGGTGGCATGGACCTCCCTCCCTCCGATCCCTCCCTCCCTCCCTCCCTCCCTCCCTAATTGATTTGTGTGCTCTTAGTGTGGCTTCACAGGCTGGACCACTTCAGAGTATGTAATTACTATACCTAACCAATCAGGTTACAGTATTTGCGGGAAATAAAGGGTCATATATCCCGCGGCCGGCCACGCGCGCATACTGTAAGCGATTGTGTGCTTGGAAACTGGTAAAATGGTTTAACTGCTGCCTGATTGATTAGCATGTTATCAGAAATGGGAACTTGTGTACTGGACTCTGGAGTCTCACCAAACACGTGGGGCTCCAGAGATGATGAGGACTGTCTGTGCCACCATAGGCGGTTTCAGGCCTGGGCATGCCCGGGTAAAATTCATTTACAAGCTTGTGAGCTGCACTGTTCCTAGCTGCTCATGGCAAGCAAATGAGTGAGGTGTGCTGTCGACATTGAGCTAGAATGAGTGAGGCATGCTGCCATAATAGTTCAAGAGCGCACACAGCAGTTCATTCCTCAATAGCAAGTAGCAACAGACTTTATTCACAGACCATACATCAGTGCTGCTGTCTCCGGGCCACGAAGACTGTGTGATTACCACGTGAGCTATGCCACACCGTTTCGGTTTGCGTTGACAATAGTGCATGCATGGAGAAGAACGGTGTCCCGTTCTTCACCGCCCTTCCACATCAACTTGTTATGAACTTCAGAAGTCCTATCATGTTCTCTCCACTTCCTAACCCACATTCTATACTCTGTAGGCAGCATCATCGTATGAGGTAAATCGCAATCGTAATAATCAGCTGCTTAAGTAAGGTATTCCAGCCGCAATTGCTAAAGCAGCTTCAACCTGAAGGTGGATGCATTCACTTGGAAGGAGATTGAGGAGGTCAGTTGAAATGTCATGAGCAGGATTGTCTACAAATCTCTCCTGTAGCTCAGCAATTACATGAGAAAGGAACTTGTCATAATTATAGAGTAATGCGAAAGTAGTCCTCTGGATTAGGTATTTGAGGATTGCTTCTATGCATCTGGCGACTCACAATTCTTGGCAGACATACGTAGCTAAAATTGCTCTCCATGTAGATCTTGGCCCAACATTGTCGTCTCTGCAAATAATTTTCTTGTAGACTGTTCTCTCATTTTCTTCAATGTTAATACTACAGACTGAACTTGCTTGTACGCATAATTATACAACATCTATTGCTCACATCTGAAGCTTCATTGTCAGTTCTCTGAGGAAGTACAGGACTTGTAGGAGTATCTTGAAGCAGACCAGAATGGAGGATGACTCCAATTGGAAAAGAAATCCATTGGCCTTGGTGATAGTTTCTCCATCCCAGCTCCAGTCTGTACCAAGCCCCTCGTGCTGATTAGGGGAAACCATGGCCTGTAGTGTAGCGTGAACAGCAGGGAGCATCTCCAAAAAAACTCATTGGTATCTATACATTGAACCCAACGTGTTCGGCAAGCATCTTCTTCTTTGCTTTCACTGTTGGAATCTTCTAGTCGATAGCCTTATCTAGCAGACACTGCCTCTTTGGAGAGTAGTGGAAAAATCGGGCAATTTCCCCAATGTATTATACTCGAATTTTGCAAGCAGAGACAACAGCAACATTTAAGCGATGTGCTGCACAGTGGAGGTACATTGCCACGGGGCCTGCTGCAGCACAATTGACTTGCATCCTGACCTAGCACCTGACAATAATTATTGGAAGCACCATTATAGCACTGACCTCTCTTGTTGGTCAAAGGCCGTCCATGGGTTGCTAGCCACTTACATTTCAAACATGCAGCATGCTTTTCTGCCTTGGGTGTTCGGTCTGATCAAATGCATTTTTTGGTTCTCCTTGAAAGGGGGGTTCCATGGAACCCTCGGAACCCCCTCTAGATCCGCCACTGCATAACAGTAGTCCCCACAAAAACCTGGGGAGCCACGCATGTGCAAACAGTGGATACAAGGTGCTCTTCTCCCCAATTACCGAGCGCTTGGGAACGAGGCTATGTATGTAAGGGTACAACACACAATTGCACAGTATGTTCTGGAATCTGGATACCCGTTTGTATTGTATCACGTCAGCATGTACCTCGGCAACTCGTGTTACCCCACTAGTGCCAAACGACCCATTTTTCTCCTCTCTAGAGTCATCCAACTCAGCTTTCCCCTTAACACTTGGCATTCTGGGTGGCTGTGAGAGTATGATACACATTTGTTCTGTACCCACTTTTGTACACTCTTGCCACATACTGAACAATAATCCAAGTGTGGCAGTGCCATGGCTTCTTGGATCGACAAAACCAAAAAAGTATGATTGGTATCATTGGACCGTAGTCTCCCGCTAATACGTACGCCCTCTTTGAACATTTGCACTTCCCCCTCACAGGGTAGTTTGACTCGTTTTAATGCCCCCTGGTGAGCTTCTCTTGGAAATTATATCTGCGTAGACTACATGTGCTCAGTATGTTACGTAGCTACGTTGTGAATCAAGTCACAGTGAAGTCATCTTGCTGCTACGTACTCTTGCCAGTGGAAATTTCCCATGGTACATGACCAACAGTATTGCTGTTCTTGAGAACAGCTGGAGCAAAGTCGTCATGAGCGTTATGGCCCGCACGTTGGTGGCTCTTCTTGCTGATTAGGGATACCACACAGCTTTGTAAACATGATGACCACGAACAGTTCTGTTTATCCTTTGTACCTTTTAGCTGTGTTGTTTATGTTTAATATTGAACATGAACATTGGCAGTGTCATAATAGTTTGTTTACATAGCACAGCGTAAAACGTTATGTGGTATGTGGGGGCTATACTCGAGACTAATTGCATATTCAAGTATAAGCCCTCCCCCCACTTTAGAGTGGACGTAGTGTACAAATTGGGGGGGGGGGGGGGGGGGGGGGGGGGGAGGTAAATAACAGGATCATCATTTGGTAGTTCAACAATAGCAATAGTCAGCCATTCCTAAGATTAAATATTTGACTTGTACAAGATCTAATCTCTCCTGGATGGTGTCACTGACTTTATGAAGGGTAGTTGCACACTCGTATTGTTATAAACTCTTGTGTACTTGTAGTGTGATCTTACCATCCCAAATGGAGTATGGTTGTGAGTTTGGCAGCCATTAGAGAAGTGGGCATTCCACCATAGGCGCCGTGCATGTACATATAGGATGCCCGAACAGTACCTGTAGCAACAGATCACTCAAGGCCTTAGGGGGCCTCGTCTTGGTTTCTCAACTGATAACTTTGTGCTTGTTGCTTCCTTATATGTAGGTTGGAGGATAATACCTGAAGACGCCACGACTGCTGGATGAATCAGACATCAGGAGTGCCCGTTCCACATCCAGGTATTTTGCATTGTTCTTAGCTACATGTACAACATAGTAACGTTAGTGTCCCAAGGAAGTGACTGCCTTTGTGCAATCCCCCTCCTGTAATTGGCTATTGGGGAAGTAGCTGGCAGGCTGTGTGCTGTATGTGTGTGAGCTATGTACTGTAGCTTCAGTTCATACACCCCGAGATTACACAGAGTGATAGTGCTTCTCCTTTAATACTCCACAACACGTTTCTGCCTTCAAACACCGTCCTTCCAAATAATTCAAACACCATCCACCTGGTGTGTTGATATATATTCCATGTTGCACGCTGACAAATGACCAAAAACGATGTGTAGATGTGATCACATGACACAAGCTAGTGTATTGTGTAGGTGTTACACATGGCACACTGAAGTGTGTATGTATGTAGCCATCTGGAGATTGCCTCCGTAGTTCACGTCCTTTGATAACTCAATATTGGTGAGGTTAGGATTTTCTTGTGAGCACCCCTCTTGAGGATTGGTACTTGTATATGGATTCCATTGTAGAATGCCACAAGTGACGAATATACTCATCTTTGACTTGCGAGGACTGATGTGAGTGATTCTGGGCCCACACACGGAATGCGGAAGAGGGCCTGGTGACTTTGCAAAATTCCTGTATGTGCACAGTCAGCAATATAGCGCAAGCGATTACAATTCCTTACTTGGATGCATTCGAAATCACACGGAAGGTAGCTGTTGGTGATGGCTAAGTAGAAAGTCCTTGCCAAGGAGCGACCAGAGGTGAGTCTTGAAGGCTAGAACAACGGTTTTCTATATCAAACGGCTACACTTTTCATGGGGTAAAGAATGTAATTACTACGCAGCAATTGGCAATGGACAAACGTGATTCGCCTACCCGAAATCAAGACTGCTGAGCTCAGCACATACGGGAATTTTGTCAAGTGTCACCAGGCCCACTTGTGTGGGCCTGGGAATGAGGCTAATTCCGTGGTAGCTCTTTTCAGTCACACCCTCTACCTTTGACCGCCTCGGCCCCTTCGACCGCCTCGGCCCCCTCGACCGCCTTGGCCCCCTCGACCGCCTCGGCCCCCTCGACCGCCTCGGCCCCCTCGACCGCCTCGGCCCCCTCGACCGCCTCGGCCCCCTCGACCGCCTTGGCCCCTCACCACCACGTTGATTACCTCGAACACTTTGATCACTTTCTGCATCATCAGTTCCATCACTTCACAACTTTTTAGTTGGAGGCATTCGGTCACAATCACTGTCATCACAATTACTGCCATTGTAATCACTGCTTGAGTGAAGTTCTGCACGAGCACTACCAGAAACATCCTCATTTTCTTCATTTTCACTTGCAGTATCAACGGCACTGCTTTCCCAGAAGCTTTCATCAGCACTTTCACAGCTACTGCCTTCACTGAGAATGTCCACACTTCTTCGATCAGCAAAAATCACAGCAACTTGTTCAGCAGAAAGGAATTCCGTTGTTGGTGCAGCACACTTGAAGGTAGCCATGACAGATATTATCTAAAGAATGCACATGAACATAAAACACATATATAAGGGACATGATAGACAACAAAAGCTACTGAAGAATCTGTGACCCAAGATCTACACAAGAGTTTCACCAAGGACTTAACAGACACACTTGTCTTGACGTTCCACCAAGGTTGGTGCACGATGCAAAGATGGGCACTAACAACAAAGGTTGATTGACCAGATGTCAACTGGCAATGATTTCCACTAGCAACAGCAAAAGGCAACACTGAGCATCATGAATTCAATCCAAGCACTCACCTTGTCAAAGTTGAGTCGTATTCCACGAAGAGTGGCCACGACAGATAATCTAAGGATTGTACGTGAAGATAAAGGTAAAAGAGACATAACAGAACAGACTGCTAGCACATGTAGCAAGATCCATCATTTGCGTAATTTGCACTCACCTTGGCAAAGTTGAACAAGATGGGATTCCACAAAGGTAGCCATGACAGATATCTAAGGAATGCACGTGAACGTAAAACGCAGGTAAAAAGAGACGTCATGGACAACAGACTGCAAAGAAGATGGCCACTAAAACAACAAAGCATGCAAAGGCCAGAAGTCAACTTGATATGGCAACGATTTCCACCAGCAACAGTAAAAGGCAACACTTATCCATGCATAAGTCACTCCAAGCACTCAACTCGGCAGAAGTTGAAGAAGATTCAGCGGGATTCCACAACCACAGCAAAGTTCCACGTGGATGTGCTCCAATGCGTCCGGGTTCAAGGTTCATAATGATGTTATAGCTGATAATTATCATGGGCAATATAATTATAGACCCCACACAATTAATACTATACCATTTCAGAGGGCAGAGAGCACTTTATTTCCCATGACCAGAGTATAAATTGCTTACTCAATTAGCTGCAAAGAAAAACTGAACAGCTGTGAACTAGGGAATCCCCCTCTCAGAAAACATTTATTGTCAGGAGATATTATGTTCAGTGTGTAGCTACATGAGAGTATTCGAATGGCATCACAAATAAAGACCAATGTAAAGCAAGGTATACTATTTCAAAAAGAGGTGGCCAGATACAGTTAGCTAGCTAATCACTTGATGTCAAAATGGATGGCCAGAAAGAGTCACCTTCATGGTCTTTGAAATCAGCAATCAACACACCCCACATAATTAAGGAATTATTATGTTGCACTTTATGATATGTTTCACCTTCACCATCATTCTTCTACATTGACAGTGTGTGACATCATATACATGTGCATTAATTGGAGTGAGCCATAAGCTAGTCTCGTGCCCAGACCCCACCCCTCGCGGGAAAGAGGGTCTGGCGACTTTGCGCAGAAGCTTCATTAAAAATTCATACTTTTTAGGCAGGAATTTCAGACTGCCAATGAAATCGTAGAGAATTCAATTTTGTCTTTATTAGGAGCGAGAAGTTGTAGAAAATTCAAATTTCACTTGCAATTACGTACATCAGTTCACGCGTAGGACTTCCGGTTCTGTCCGGTTTCAGGCGGCTAGCTGAGCTATGAATATTCAATGAAGACCGAGAATGTTGCTGAAAGTCACCAGACGGATATTCCGTACACGTTTCCGGCTGGGCACGAGACTAGCCATAAGCTAGCCTGAAATGAAGCTGCATAGGGCATAGTATGAGTCAGATTCTATTATAATTATCCGTTCTGAAAAGCGAGTTCGCCCTACCTGTTGCACTAGTCTGTGGCTACAGCCTTGCTTATAACTTGCTAGCCAGATTCTGCGTCTAGCTACGTAGCTATGCGACATTAAGCTTCTAAGCTAGCTAGCTATGTACCAGCAGACAGAGCAGGTGTGGTTGCCAATTGAATGGATGAATCAGTAATACAACAATTGCAAAAAGCTCTGGTAGTTAAAAATTAATACCCACCAAATCCTCTATATGCCCAATTTGCTAAAATTAGAACCCACAATTACGTATTAGTGACCTTAAGTAGCTATCAGTAACTAAATTGCAAGTAGACTACTGTCACTGCAATTATGACAGAAGATCTTAGCTATATAGATGTTTCTTTTATAAAATTAATGTATGTGTGTGACTTGTAAGTCGTGTGTGTTGGCTGAGTGCATATTGCACATGTCACAAGAATAAAATCTTATCTATCTATCTATCTATAGCTACCTGGACATTATAATTAGTGGTAGCTAAGTCACCTGATCTAAAGCTTCACTGTGCACTTCTAGTTTTACCACAGAGTGGTTACCTTGGTTATATATGTTTACTCAAGGGTTAGGGTAATTGCATAAGACAACCTGCAAAGGCAACTGGCCCAGATCATCTCACTGACAATCTTGGAAGGTCAGTAGCTACAACTGGTTGTCATGGAAATTTCAAACCCTTGATGGCAGCATGCAGGTCCCTCACAGATGTTTAGCGGTTAAGATCTGCATAATAATATTATGGTTGTAAATCTTGTAGATAATTGGGCCAGCTTCCTCTCAAGTTGCCTTATGTATTATTGGTCTCTGAACTCCTTCTTCTAACCTCTGCCTCCAGCTTGTCTGAAAACAGGGTAGCTTGTATGCAACCAGGGTAACCACTTCGTGGCTAAAACAACTGATTTGGTTTTCAGTGGCATGCATAGCTATGTGCATTGCATTACAGCATTTATTATAAATGGAATGGTTTGTAGAATCAGCAGAATGATATCATGTATTCAGCTAATAGAACTTACCACAAACAGTTTCTGGAAACATTTCGATAACAACCTGTCCAGGGTAGGAGAAAATGGAGACCAGTTGTTTCAGAAGACCGACGATAGACTAGCACAGGATCCACTCTTTTGTCCTGAGAACAGGATTACGCTATGCTGATCCTCCGGGGACGAGAAGTTGAAGTGCTCCTTGACCAGTGTCTTGTCCTTTGACCAGTGCCCAACTACTACCGCCATCAAGTTGTTTGCAAACCCCAGACCTGTAATGATACCAAGCGGTAAACATTTGAAGCACTCATTACTGTACAATCCACAGTCTGCCTGAGACAGGTAGCTAACGGTATGGAACATCACCATCAGATTCTGTTCAGCCAGGACCTTCTGACACATATGGAGGATGATAGTACATCTACAAGTAATAAAAAAACATTTTAAAATGTAACAGGATGTAGGGATATCAGAACGGCAAAAAGTAAGGAAACAAGGCAGGGATGATCACGCAAAACAGTGAAGTATATAACCCCCCTACAGAGATCTTTTTCCATATACAAATTGTATAATGAAAAAAGATATGTAGGGGGATTGTATACTTCACTGTTTTGTGCGATCATCCCGCCCTACCTTGTTTCCTTACTTTTTGCCGTTCTGATATCCCTACATCCTGCTACATTTTAAAATGTTTTTTATTACTTGTTTATGTCATTTTTTTAGCAGCAGCACATGCAATTTGCCATATGCATCACAGAGCAGAAGTCGGTGTCCTCACAAGTAGTAGGAGCCCTTGCTTTGGTATATGGACAATATTGACTCCGGTATTCACACTGCCAGCATTGGCTGAAGAATCAGACCCAAGTCAACCCTTTTCTGGATGGATACTAGCTAAGGCAGTAATCCCTGTCTGAAGACCATAATAATATTAGCTATACCAGAAGTAGCAAGATTTATATATTGTTGAGTCTTTAGATAGGCATTCAGCCCTCTCACAGAACACAGTAGGTAGTAATTATACGCACAGAGGTTAGAATTTACCTCGGTTTTAAGAAGTACGAAATTATGTCAACACAACGGCGCAAGACAGTTCTAATTCAGCGATCTTGAGTAATAATAATTACGTTCGTTGCTAAGTGATCGCGCATGCGTACAAACGAGAAAATGGCGTGACCAAAGAAGCCATAGTTATTGAGTGGGCAGTTGCAGCCGCCTGGTGAAGACTTGGAGGTTGCGAAAAAGCGATGGCCAGGTGCACTACTCGGTGTGAAATGCTGCTGTTTCGTGCGAAAACCATCATGAGAGATTGAGTCGACGTTGAGCTAGCCCGTCTGAAAGAAGAAGAAAGAAAAACAATTTGCCCGTTTTGCAAGTACCTGGTGTGGTACTTTCGCGACGGTTTTTCGCGACGCGAGGAGTCTTGTTGGTCATGAAAACACTCGAAGATGAACGGTATGCGGTTATAAAGGTTTATAAGTGTGCCGTTTCTGAGATTTTGAGAGATTTTTTTGTATTAGCATATATTGCGTGTACGTCGTATCCCTACATATAGAGTCTACCGACTCTATGATATGAATTATATTGTACCAGAGTGCAATGCTGAACGCTGAATGCTGCCAGGGGGTATACTACACTATAGGCTCAGTAGGATGAAATGGCTCGTATAGCTTATAGCTAAGACCTACATGTCCCATTTCATCCTACTGAGCATAATTATAGCTTGTGGTTTAAACTGTACACTGGAAAGTAGGTCAATGAATTTTCACATCGATACCCCCTCCACTACATGCACAGATTACTGACTTGGCTGCCTCTTCTACCTATGGCCCTCCGTAATAAAAACCATTCCTATGCCTATGTATGGGCATGATAACCCACCTTTTGCCTTCACTGATGTGTCGCAGATGTATACCACACCTTGGTGCGACGTGCACTGTCCAAGAGCATTTTTAGCCATGTCAACCTGCTTTACATTTCCGCAAAGTGCAATGCTGTAGGTGGTGATGGTGCTAGTGGAATTAATCTGGCATGCTGTGAAAACCGTTTTCTGGCAAGCGTCAGCTGTCATTCACTGTGTAAGTTACAGTGAAGAAAATTAACAGTGGACCTAAATTAAGCAGGACACTCACATGGTCCATGTAGTCAATGAACAAACTGGCACCCCCAAATCCTGAAATTGTACCGCTCAAATTGTTCGATAATGTAGTTGCCCCTGAAGACCTGTGTGGTAGCTACCTCAGAAGGCGCGGATTGCCACTTGATTGCAGAGGCACAGAAATGGTTGAACACATGGTGTTTCCTTCCCAAAGCCCAATGTCATGAATTGTTCCAGAGCCCTGTCTGTTGCGTGCTGGGGAAATTTTACCTCTCATGCGTCCTCCCATCTGTTGCAGTTGGTTATGTGTAAAAAGCGGTCTTTGAGGTCACACATTTTTCACTCCCTTGCAGCTGTCTGCTTCATCTCCTTCAGCGGTATGTCGTTTGAAACTAGCTTTCCCAGTAACTCAGCTTGCTTCGCATCCTTCAAGGGTAGTAGACATTGGAACTGTGTCTGCTTGATTTCAGGCTTCGTCATCAATTGCTTCTTCGTTAGCTTCTGGCCTTTCAGTTTCCCATTTTCAAATGCCTCAAACGCCGCAATGTACACCCCCCAAACAGGTTCAGAAACACATGCTAGACGTAGAACTTCGTTGCGGTATGCCTTCGAGACATACTGTGCAAATAAGTAAATTAGAAAGGCAGATTTCAAAATGCATAGCAACATAAAGACTAGTGCTTGCGTCTACTTCCGAGCGTTGCAACGAGACCCCGCCCACACGTGTGCACGATTGACATCTTGACATAGTGGAAGAATTCACTTTGGCGGTGCGTTCATTATCCGCCAAACCGCCAAATTAGATTCCCCGCCAAATTTTCCGGCCATACGGTGCATCATTGTCAGCAATGTCCATCAGCTGTGGGCCTCTCCTCCACACGCCCGTCCAACATCCAGGTATGTCACTACACGTGACAAGTTTTGCCAGGCCTTCCTCCACGCTAGTACTTGTAGCTAGCTGTATCGTGGCTTTTTTTTTACTAAAAGATAACTAAATGAATATACAGATTATGCAATCCACTACTAATAACGAGTAAGCAGGTATACTGTTAAGAATAAAAACAACCCGCAAAACCAAAGTAAATATCCAACAGAAAAAAAACAAAAAAACATCTAGCAATGTAATACAACAGAAAGTGAACAAACAAGCCGAAAAACAACAATGACCAAAAAAACAAACAAAGATTCAAACATTAAAAAAGTCAATTCCATGGCCAATGGTACCTAGAATTGAGACTGCATTGCGTTTCTATGAATTCTTGCCATGGAATTCAGTTGTATGCTACCTACCTGGAGTATAATGTGAGGATTTGGGTGTCAGTGGAGAGCAACTTGAAATGTGAGAAATGAACTGAGCAAGGGGTGTCTTGACTCATGAGCTGGATCACCCATGCATGATCGATGGAGGCAGCGACAAATTGGTAAAAAAATTGGACATGCCTTACTGTTAAAAGTTTCTTGCAGGAGCTTTGCCCACCCGGCTTTCAAACCTTCAGTAGAACACAACTTGTAGTACCACTCCCACATCTGCTCTCTACTAAACCGGACTGTCCGATACATCTGCCCATGCAGAAACTCATAAATAAATATTATGTGCTAAAATTGGAAAACACGCAACAGAATTTCTGCACAAGCCAACTCCAGACTCTAAGTACGAACACACATGGCTGGGTTTTTTATTCGATTGGACCTAGGAAATACGTACATAGTCGTCTCACCTTGTATTGCCTCTATTTCCAGTGCTCAAGACCGACTTTTTCAGCTAGAGCTGATTAGTATTGCCTGAGCACTGTGTGATCCAATACTTGGGTGTGGTTAGAGTCACGATTGTGCTCAGGGCCAACGCTGTCCTGTATGAGGTTTGGACCGTGAAAACATGAGGCAGCTGTATCTTTGGTGTGTTACTGGCTAAAAGACTGACCTCTTGGTTGGTAAGGAGTTAAATGTAAATTGGCATTCCAGTGATTCGTTTTCAAGTCTAAAGTAGCTATGTCTGGCAGAAACAGCAAATGACGTCTGGCCCTCTTCCTCTGCAGGAGCTTATGAGCACTGCAAAGGGGCATGAAGGAGCATCGGCTAGTGCACAGTAGTCTCAAATGCCAGACTGTGAAGGTATGTAGTTGAAATCCGTAGGAGGAGTTTGGGAACTGCTGTTACCAACAGATTGTTATGCTAGTCAGGTGCTCCTGTGTGGTGCTCATAAGCTCATGTGCTCTGGCACCCTGATTGGTTGTGTCTGAGCTACAATTTGATGCATAACTCAGTGCTTCGTTCTTGCGTAGTTGTGTTCAGTATGGGTACCAGCATGTATGTAGGTCTCATTGAGCTCTGCCAAGAGCGCATGATGACATCATTGTTAAAAACAACGATGTCATCATGTGCTCTTGGCTCTGTCCATTGCTACATGTGTATGATTTGTAGAGATCAGCAAGGATGTGCGTAGCTGTTCCATGTTTTCCAAGTGTTTCGTTCTGTGAAATAGCCACGGTCCTGATATCTAGCCTCGTTCCCAGGCTGTCCCACGTACGAACAAAAATACTGTAAGCGATGAAAAGCTGAGCGATGGCCTGGGAACGAGGCTACCTGATATATATCAGTGTTGATCAGTGGAACTAGCCTTGTTCCCAGGCCCCACCCAGCTTTTGTCGCTTGCATGCAGTGCGGAAAAGCGGGAGAGGGTCTTTCCTCTCATGAGCATGATGTAATCAAGAAATGCCAAAAAATTTAAAACGAAGTTTCACATCATATTGCTCAACGCTTGGTGTGTGTGACGCTTGTTAGATGCCCATGGTAAGTTACCTGGTACCTTAGCTCTTCTTGCTGTTCTGAACCCCAGTGCGCCCACGTTCAATATATAAACCAGTTCTACCATCGGTTCTATCCTGACATCACTCACATAAGGAAAGATTTCAACCCTCTCCTGCTTTTCTGTACTGCAAGTGACGAAAAGCTGGGTGGGGCCTGGGAATGAGGCTACAGTGGAACCCTAATTCTATGGAGAACTGTTGCATGTGGATATGCAAACTCGACTATAAAAAGAGTAAGTGTACAATTTGAAACAGTGGGCGTATACAGTAGTGCAAAATGTGCAGTGTGGACTTGGGTTCTGGCCGCGTGCACGAGAATAATATTTTTTATGCTAACCCCTCAAATTTTACCCAGCATGGATCGACTCTCATGACTGTGTCGGGTCTAGAAACATTGGACCACTTACTTGACCTCTACTTGAAGTCTAGCAGATCCAATAAGTCACTTTAATTTGCTCAGTGCAAGCATTGAGGACTGACTGAAGTCACCTGTGTTTGCTGCTCTCCGGCACAGCAACCAAACAGACAGAACTACAAGCTATGATGAGTCTAGTGTGCCGGGCTCGACTGACTGCAGTTGTACTAATTTAATTGTTATGATATAAAAACACAATGTCATGACTTCAGCTCAATTGTGTACTTTTGTGCCAAGTAAAATGGTCCAGACCTTCCTGACCTTCCTGCTTCCTTCTCTGCATGCACGTACTGAAGGTGATCGCAAGGAAGTAAAGCTACCTTGTTAAACATATACCTATGGGTGTTTCAGGTACCCCTGGCATCCAGTCATTGATGGCTTACTTGCGGTTGTTCAGGTATCCCCAAGAGCACATGATGATGTCATCATACGCTCTTGGTATCCCTGATATCCAGTTGGAGATGAGGGGCTGACCTCTTGAGATGTGGGGGCCTTGGGAATGAGACCTGTTGAGATGGCACATATAATTATGCGAAGAGGGTCTGGTGTTCTGACCAACATATTTTATCACATAGGGCGGGGCTGATCCCGCGGATTTGAGATCTTGAATGAGATGGCAGAATGTGAATACAGTCAGGCAAGACGGCCTTTGGTAATGTACGTATTATACGGTATAGTCTCGTGCATATAGTGATAGCTTGCCTCACAGCCTGTTTTGGCTGTCCCAATAGACTTACATGTAGCCGCTATCTCAAGCGTTTGTCATCCATGCTGTGTAGTACCCGGTATATACCTTGAGGCGTCAGAACCCGACTTCTGAATTTACACCCATGCTCAATGCCCACCATCTGTCATCCTAACTACCTTCACTGCTGTGGGAGGGGTTGGATAGAGTTCATAGACTCTGTGCATGATGTCCAGGGTTTAGTAAAACATATTGGTTTTGGACCCCATAGTCTTGGCCCCAAATCCAAACCAACCCCAGCACGGATCACTTCTGGAAGCAATCTGTGCTGGGGTTGGTTTGGGTCTGGACCAAGACTCACCCTTTGGGCTTCTAATGTGTACTTTGTGGTCAGGTCAATAACCTTTGTCTCTTGGTTAGTTTAGCAACCACTTGAGGCACAGGGCCACAGTTACTAAATTGCCAGACGCAATGCCACTTTAGTTGGTTGGTTGTTTCTCCCCTCAGGCAAAAAAGTACTCTGAGTGGCAATTTGGTACTTGCAGGGATTCTAGCCTTTTATGCCGTCAAAACCGCCTTCCTATCCCCCCCCCCCCCCCCCCCCCCCTAGGCCCTCTCGCTACCTCAATTTCAGCTCTGTGGCACAGGCGCTGCACCACAGGCATCCTCTTGGTGGACGTGGGCCAACTCGCTGCCTGTACCTTCAAGTGATTTGACCCAGCCAAGTGTTTTCTGACTTGATATACGCTCAGTGATGAGAGATCTGCCCCACAACTGCAGAGCTTCTTGGTAGGAGGACGCGCTTCTTCCACGGCTTCGGATCGTCAACGCGCTCGTCAACCTTCATTGCACGTGTCCATTACTCGTGACCCTCCGTATATCTTATTTCTTGGACCGTATACCTCCGTATACTACGATACGTCATTATGACGTCATGGTTGGTTGTTGGTTCGCAGGTCAAGACAAAAAGGGGGATTGCGTCGGCAAAAAAGTGAACGGTGGCCCCGTGACTTGAGGTAAGCTTAATTGCATACACAATTAATTTATAAAGTGTTGTGAATTATAATATAGTCTTATATACCCCTCTTGAAAGTTTCTGGCTAGGACCTGCATTGAATTGTACAATAATTATGCTGTTTGTAGAGGTATAGCAGTAGTTGGTTAACCCAGTGACTGCAAAATCTGTCATGAGAATGTCAGTGCATGTGTAATGTACTCCTTAGAACACCTTTGGCAGAGCTGTGTGTGCCATTTCTTTTATTTTGAGCGTAAATGGACCTAGGAAATAGTCCTCTCACCTTGTATTGCCTCTATTTCCAGTGCTCAAGGCCGACTTTTTCAGCTAGAGCTGGCTAGTACTGCCTGAGCACTGTGTGATCAAATATGTGTTAGCAACTGGGCGTGGTTAGAGTTACGAATGTGCTTATGGCAAGAAAACATGAGGCAACTGTATCTGTGGTGTGTTTCAGTGAAGTACTGACTGACCTCTTGGTTGGTAAGGAGTTAGATGTAAATTGGCATTCCAGTGATTTGTTTTCAAGTCCGAAATAGCTGTCTGACATTCTGCTGAAACAGCAAATGAAATCTGGCCCTCTTCCTCTGCAGGAACTTAATTAATTAACCCTTTAAGACCTAACGTTGCATATCTGCAACGTGAGACTTTCAGCTTCATGATGTCACATCCGGCAATGTCCTTGGGAGATAGGTTCTGCGACAGCAGAAAGGGCGGGACAGGGGGAGGTGGGTGGGTGCACCCGGAGGGTGCAAACAGCATGGCCGTGTCTGGGCTCCGCGATAGAAAGGTCTTGGTCAGCACTGGGAGGGCCATTTCTGCTGTTTTTGGCATAAATGGACTTAGAAAGTAGCTGTCTTGCCTTGTAGGCCCTCCGTTTCCAGTGTTCGTGGTCCATTTTTTAGCTACCGCAGGTTGGCATTTCTCGGGAGGCTTGATTGCAAGCTCGTTAATTGGTGGGTGTGGTTAAGTCACATATATGCTTAGTATAGCTGAAATTACCTGTGTGAGCAGTTTCGAGCCGAGCAACGCCAGGGAACAGAAATGAGGGTATGTTTAAGTGTTCTATAGATTGAAAATGACCTAGAGAAAGAATTTGGGCCCTAAAGAGTTTTAATTAATTAAGCACTGCAAAGGGGCATGAAGGAGCATCGGCTAGTGTACAGTAGTCTCAAATGCTTGCAATTCAGACTGTGAAAACATGTACAGTGTAGTTGAAATCCATAGGAGGAGTTTGGAACTGCTGTTAATTACCAACAGAGTGTTATGCTAGTCAGGTGCTCCTGTGTGGTGCTCATAAGCTCATGTTCTCTGGCACCCTGATTGGCTGTGTCTGAGCTACAATTTGATGCATACCTCAGACGGTTTGAGTGCTTTGTTCTTGTGTATTGTTGTCCAGGTATCCCTGGCATCCCTGAACACCCGCAGACGGGGGACCTTGGAATGAGACCTCTTACGATTTGGGGACCTTGGGAATGAGACCTGTTGATATAGGGGGGGGGGGGGGGGGGGGGGGGGGGGGGGGGGGGCTAGTCTCATGCCCAGACCCTTCGCACGTACATGCAAAGAGGGTCTGCTGTTCTGAGCAACATTTCTTGTCACATTGGGCGGGGATGATCTCGGATTTGAGATCTCAAATGAGATGCAGAACATGAATGACGTAGTCAATCCGGCAGATGGCCTTAATTTGGTATAGTCTCGTGCATAGTGATAGCTTGTTCTCACAGCCTGTTTTTGGCTGTCCCAATTGATATAGTCCCAATTGACATAGCGGCCATCTCAAGCTTTTCTCAAACATGCTGGGTAGTAGTCTATATGCGCTTATGTGTCAGAAACTCGGGTTCTGAATTTAAGATTGCAATTATGACACTTTACACTACGCCCCTGCCCCATGTGGCAAGAAATGTAGCTCAGAACACCAGGGGTTTTCAACAGCCAAGCCCAGCGCTAGACCCACCCCCTTGGGGAGGGTCTGGGCGCGGCTGTTGAGACTTGGTGGCCTTGGAATGAGGCCTCATGAGATGTGGGAGCCTTGGAATGAGACCTCTTTAGATGGGGGGGGGGGGGGGGGGGGGGGGGGGCTTGTTGTTGCCTGTTGTTCCAGAACCAAGCAACAGAGGATCACCAAACTTTCAACTCAAAGTGCGATAGGTCTGTAGTATCGACTGAAGGTCCCGCCCACTTCGGTAATAAACACGCTCGGTACTAACGTGTCCGATTATACAGGTCGTCTGATAATCAATCGC